>OW026519.1:154953395-155283395 GCA_932274085.1 Protocalliphora azurea | reverse complement strand
CAAGTGTTGACCTTAAGTCTGTTGGACAATTTATTATACTCTTCACCATAAGTGTAAATGGTATATATAAGTTTATCATTCCGTTTGTAATTTTCACAATTTTCGTTGGAGAAGAAATAAGTTTATATTTTCTGAATACTCATAAGAAATGATGTCGATAGGACAACATTCGACAACTGCCATATATAATACATATATCTAGCTATCGCAAATTCTTTCGAGAATTTTGCTACTGAAATTCAGTAAGATTGGTTCATAAATGGTAGGTTTTTTCGCCTTAGAAATGGTTTAAATGATGTTTGTGATGTCTCCCGATAACATATAAATATAAATATAAATATAAATATAAATATAAATTTTTCAAGCCGTTTTTCGATTTTCTGAAGCCCCTGTATAAGCTAGGGACTTCATTTTTGCAAATTTTCCGCTGAAGAAATGAACTTAGTCTTTCCATTAGTTGCAGAGGTATTGGCCTAAACGCATTTTTGACCGATATCCAAATCCTAAATAAGCTGCGGACTTGGTTCTTATATAGATCTTGAATTTCGGTTTTTTAAATCAACCAAATCGGTTTATATACAACCGAGTTATTACGTGAACTGTTTTTTTTTTATTTTATTTAAAGTTTGCTTCCCTTATAGTTGTTGTTTTCATGAGTACTGAAAAACAACAACAATAAGCTAAGGCATATTTTGTTTTTTTTTTCAACTTTTTGAAGCATCTATGTAAGCTAGATACTTCGTTCTTTCACAGATAAATCGAAAATCTTTTTAAGAATTTTGTTGTTCTCCTTCTTTAAACAAAAATAGCATCACTAAATAATTTGATGTGCTTAACAAGAATCAACTTTCGGTTTTTTTCTATCATGTACTGACTAATATGACTATTTAGATCATAACTCAAAAACCGTTTGTAAGATTTATATAAAAAAAATACCAAATGATTAGACTAAAGCATTAACATGTTTTTTTAACCGCTCAATATTTTCGGGGTTCAGAAGCAAAATTTTTCCAAGTTTTTTTTATTTTTTTGTTTTCGCCACTTATTTCTGAATAGCTACGAAAGTATTGAGCGGATAAAAAAATAATGTTAAGATAAGTCGAAGATTAATATGGTCGGCATTTATTGGAATTTTACTTATACAAATTGGAGAAACCGTTCTCTAGTTGTACTAGTGTAAGATGTTCATATTAGTCATCCATGCGTGGTAGAAGAAAGTAAAAGCAGTTTTTTGTTTACCACGTCAAGTTTCATCTAGTCCAACTGTTTTTATTTAAAGAAGAAAACGCATTTTTTCTACCATCAGTGTAATAGATGTATACCCACTAGAGTGTTCAAATTATTCCGTTTTTTCATTGTTCGAATAAAAAGAATAATTCGAATAAGGCATTTTAATTTGTTCGAATAATTCGGCCACGTATTTAAAATTATTTGAATTACTCGAATAATTGAAACAAAATAAAATATACCAAATTATTTGCGATTTTTTAAGATTTATTAAAAACATGATTGCAAGGCAACAACAATGATAACTGAAAAATTAACAAGTAATTTAAAATGTCTTAAAAAAAACTTAAAAATTGATTTTGCTCTTTTTACTTTAAGAATTTTGAACAGTTTTCATAACTTTCTTTAGTCGAGCGAAGGAAAAAGTATTAGTGTTTTGTGAAAACACCTAGCAAAATATTATAAATTCATATTTTGCAACAAAGTTTTGGATATATTCATAATTATATCGAAAACATTAAAGGTTTTCACAAAATCTTTGTTTATATTTCAACGAAATGGATAAGACACCACGAATGCAGATGAATTCTGCTCGTGTCTAATTATAGTCTACAAACTCTGCTTCCTTAGCGCTAAACAGAGACTACAATTCAATTAACGAAAACAAACTTGTTTAATTTACATAAATAATATTAATACTAATTTATTTGTGCCTAACTTTTTAAGTAATTTTGAGATTATTTTATACACACATACATTTTTACGAGGATGAATTTTAACCAAAAAACTTAAGCTTAATTTTACAATCTTCCAAGTGATTTAAAAAGCTAATGCTTTAGGAAAGTTAATTTTCTGTGAGTTATATCTCCAAAACTAAGGCTGGTATAATGACGCCAATTAGTGTTAACGATCTGTCTTTAAAATATTCCATTCAAAATTGTAAAGAGAACATTAATTTAAATTTAAGATAAACAATATATTTTTTAATAAATATTGAATTCTCAAGACATAAAATTATTTTTTAAATTCTTCGTATAATTATTCGTAATAAATTGTTCGAATATTATTCGAATGAATACTTAATTGTAGGTATAGATGATTATTTTCACTCAACTGCGAATAAAATCAAGACTTGTGCATTAATTTTGATGGCACATAGCTTATTTTATCCCTAGTTTTACCAACTTCTTGATAAAGGATTAAAAACTGTTTTACGATTTTCATTTCTTAAAGGAACTTTTAAAGAAAAAACATCTTCAATTTTGCATGAAGAAAAATTTTTCCGGCACTAATTTCTTAATAACACCGAAATTATTGAGAAGATAGAAAAATAATGTATTAAAAACAATTTTGATCCGCATGGTTTGATGTTTCAGTTATCGAAATCGGACAAACAGTTCTTGAATTATTTCGTTCATATCCATCGAGGTCCCAATTACCATGTATTTGGCTACATTTAAAACAAAGGTCGGCTTTAATTGCCCTTAGAGTCTGATTTTCATTAGACATTTTCACATGTACAATACGGTGAGACATTTATAACTTCATCAGGGAAATTGGTCATATAGTTTGGTTATAGGGGTAATTTTCCCTATAATATGTATGTATGTATGTATGTATTTATGTTATTCGATCTACTAATCAATCGACAACAAATTAATGACCTCTTCGGAATGAAAGGGTATTACGTAGAAATAATGTCGAATAGGTCCAAATTATTCCTTAAAACCCTTTTCATAAGGGTTGTATTTCATTTTAGGTCAAATATAACTAGAAATAATAAGAAGGTCAGATGTGAAGTATCTTTTGGAATATTAAAAAAAACTGAGGTGTATAAATGCTGCTATCAATACTTGAAATTATTCTAATGTCCAGAACAAAAAGAGTTCTAATCCCTCAATATTTATACCACTCATAAACAACTACGAAGCAATAGTTGTAATTTTTTCCTCAGTCTCACTGAGCAAAATTCACATCAGTTGCGGGCATTGATAATTAACGGTATCATTTCCTCGTTATTGATTTGAGCACGTAAAATTTGGTTGCCAATAACTCTGTTAAGTTTTAAAATCCTTTTGTTATGAAGCAGATATATTTCATTATGCACAATATTTATTTTTTAATTAATGTGGAATTTCCCCTTTTAGGAATTATAATTACATAGTGACTTTTAGCAAAAAATATATATATGAGAGTTTTATTTGCATCAAAGATATGTTGACTATAAGTACATAAGTTTTAAGTGACCCCGTCTAATTTTAAACCACTTTCGAGCATTATATGTGGGATATCTTTAAAGAAGCTATAATTAATGATTTATTGATAAAGCAGGCATAGAGACTGGCTTAAGTATAGAAAATTTAAAGTTATTTTAAAAAATATTTTGGATTACAATTATATTGTTGCTTTAAAATGGCATCGATTTTTTATTGAATATTTTTATATACATATTTTGTTTTATTAAATTTCAAAAAATTTATTTTTTTTTATCTAAAATAACTAACGCAAGACTTAGTTACTTTTTTAGATATATCAAAGCCACATTTAGCATTGAGACTATGTTTTAATATCTCGCTTAGATAGAGCATTTATATCTATTATATTGTGGTGCTATTAAAAAGAAGTCTTATTGATTCTACTTGATTCATCATCGATTTCCGCGTTAGCTAAGCAAGTGCACAACAAAAAACAAATGTATTTATTATCAGAGACCTTTTCATGGACCACTAAAATATTACTACGGACACCCATTTGAAAACATACTTTGTTGATATACTCAGTTAATTATTTTATTTCAAGTACTCATCAATTTTTCCTTAACTTGAAAGTGTAGAACAATTTTTAATGTTGTTTGACAGTAAATTTATTCTCTATTAGATCTATTAATGTTTCCATCGTATGCAGAAGAAACAAGTTTAGAAAATTTGAATGGTTTAAATAACTAGGCGGGATTAATTTGGAGAAAAAGCTGGTATGAGCAGTGCCTTAAAAAAGTTCTTAATATCTTCGGGATCAGTAAGAGCTTCTAGTCACACATTCATTAAAGGAGTAAAATATAATATTTAACTATTTTGAAGTATGATCAATAATTCATTGTTCCGTTTGATAAAGCTAATCTGTTTATTGAGTTATTTTCAAGTAATCACAGTTACTATTGTCCAGACTTTTAAGAGTATAAACCATGCTCAATATATTCTTTCTAGTTCGCGATGTAAATAAGTTTGCTGGGACAGATGGTGTACCAGCACTGATCTGAAATTAGTGCATTTCGATGTTAGCACGATCATTAAAATATTCAATATTCGGTCAATCTCTAATGTTCTGGAATACTGCTCATGTAGCGACAATTCCCAAAAAGGCGAGAATGTGTTGATTGTGAAATAACATTATTCAAACCATTAATATGAGAGGTGCCTTTTATATTTAAAAACATATAAAATAATATTTATTTTTGAAAACGACATTATTGTTTTCTAGAGTAGTATTTGTGAGAGTCAATACACTTTTTGATAAGTTTAAACCTAGTCTTAAAGCAGTTTTTCCACTTTGATTGAAGCACTTCAAACACATTCATTTTGTTACAATAATTGTGTATTCAAGAGTCGAAATAAGTTGATCACGCAATGAAGTTAGTTGATAACAAATTAAGGTAGTATGGAGAATAACCATACAATATATTTTTACGCTGATAATATTGACGAGTTTTTCAAACAATGCGTAGAAGCTAGAATTATCGTAATGAAGAATGACCCGGGCTCAGCAGTTAATTTACCTTTTTTCTTGGAAGACTTTTGCAAACAAATGAATTCGTATCATTCACAATTAACAGTATACTCGAAACGTACACTACCAAAGTCCTCGGAATTCTCAAAAAACAAGCGATCGTTTGATTTAAAATTCTTCGACTGGGTGCAACTTTTATGGGGTTGAACAAACTTTGAAAGAGTAATACTGTTTTAGAACCTTTATTTCAAACTCATACTTATAGATCCAGATTTCATCATCCGTAACAATATCATAAATATGTTCACGAAACATAGGTAAAATTTTTTTTTTTTCTCTTCAAAAATCAATGTGGATCTTTTTTAAAACGATTGTTAACTTATATGGGGTTAAAAAAAATACTGTTCTGAACGTTTAAATATTTATGCTATATTGAATACTTTTTAGTGAAATTAATGTCCAGGAATTTATAAATCTCACAATATGTCATATGTCGATGTTACATAAAGGCCTTCACAAAATTCATTCTGGAGACAACAATATCCATGATTTAGCATACCAGCGGTATAAAGTGACCTCTATGGAGTTTCATTTCTAAAGGTTGATAAGAGTTAAAAAATATATTACAGTCGTACAGGTTTTTACTTTAATTATTATTTTATTCTAATTTTAACTTAGGAACAATCACTAAATAATTACTTAATTTTATGAGTCTATAGAAATTATTTCCAATCATATATATAGAAAATTAATTTTCGGACGAGTTCAGATAAGAACAAATTTTTAAACTTCCTTTATAGTATATTTAAGACAGCAATTAAAATTATTCGATTAACATAACATAAAAATATATAGATTAAAAAAAGAACAATTTACTCGATATCAGTTTAGTGAACAGTTTACTCAATATCAGTATAGTGAATAGTAACATTGTGGGCTGTTTATAAAGATCTTAAGAACATTCTGGACTAACAAATCTGAAAGTGCTACGAAAGCATCTTTTTAATTAATATTAAAGTTTTTCCTTTATAAATAACATTTGCTTATGGATTATAGAAATTGAATAAAAATTACATACAGAATTTTTAGGGATCATTAGTTTAGTAAATCTCTTTTAAATTTAACTATTTACGATATTCAAAATTCTCATTAAATATTAAAAAACTCCTAATTTCTTCTTCATTCATTAGTATTTAAACAATTAAATACAAGAATTAGTTTAACCAGTTTATTATTATCAGGGCAAGTTTAAATATGCGCGAAAAAAATTAATATATGAGCTTGATAAAGCAGGAAAAATGAAATAATATGCACAGAAATATGCATAAAAATGGATTAATTTATGTGTTTTCTTTTATAAATAAGCATAAATATGCTTTTTACTAACATAAAAATTTTGATAGTTTTCTTTTTTTATAAAAAAAAATAAATGAAAATATATGAAAAATTTATGTAAAAATATACGTAATACAATGATGGTAGTCGTATTGAAATGCCTAAATTTTGTATTTACATTTATTTTCGGGGTATTCAAAAAATTTATAAAATAATTTATAATATCAAACTCCAAACAATCAGAAAAAATGCAATATTGTTAAGAGAACTGATTTCTGTATTCATTATATGCAAATTTATGCAAGGATTACAAAAAATTAATTTTTGGTAAAATATTTCTGAAATATGCAAAAGCTTATTTTTCAGGCAAAAAGCTTGAAAACCTTGCAACCATTGTTATCATTATTAATATGATTATTTATAATTATTATTATTATTATTATTATTATTATTTTTTTTTTTTTTTTTTGGCATTCGTATAGAAACAAATCAGTATTACCAGGAGATAAGAAAAAAGAAACTAAATTGAACTTTAAAAAAGGTCATAAAGTGTAAATGCTCAAATAATTTAATTTATAATTAAATTTTTTTTTTTTTGTCCTCATTTATTTTTGATACTTTTTAAAGATATTGCAACAAATAAATAAAATATAAAACGGCTCCCAGCAAAATGACCCAATGAAAAATCGCTTTAAAAATTTCGAATTTCGAAATGATTTTGCGTAATTTTTCAACTATAATTCCTTTTTGCTTAAGCATATTATTAAGCATATATATTATTAAACTACTACATTGAAAAAATCATTCTAGAAAGGCATAGTGTACGTTATAGGCCTTCTTGAGGACTTCATAAATCTGTTTTGAAAATTTGCAATACATCCCCAAAATTACGTGTTATGCTGAAAAAGGTTTTTTTTTGGGTAGGTACCCATATAAAAAATGCCTCCATAATTGTTTTATTTTTTCTCCTTTATACTTTTTGGGAAGTAAATTGTTCTGACTTTTCAACCGCATATGTTTTTTATGTTTTGGTTAAATATTAGAAGCTAATTTTTAAACAACATCTAGAAAAAGTAATTTTATTTCCACAATTTTTTCAGTTTAACAGCAATTTAGTTTTATATATATATATATATAAAAGCCTATGTAAGGATCCAATAATTTTTAATTCATGGAGCTAAGAGATCTTTAATGCAGGAACTAAATGTGCTGCGAAATTTTTTAATATTGTAATGTCCTTAAGAAAATCGACAGCTCACACTAGATTATTTTTCCAGTGAAAATGAAATGAAATCGAATCCGTTTAGTAATTCCACAAAAATTAGTTAAGTTATTTTGGATTTGGAGAACGAACCGCCGCAAGCAAAATTTTCTGTTTTAAATACAAACTATCTTAATTTTTTGTGTGAATAAATACACAAAATTCCCTAAATGGATGATCCTGTAAAAACGAAACTACGAGTATTAATAGCAAAAAAGCAATTATTTTTTTCGTTTTTAAAATATTAAAGTTTTAGCCTTTCTAATGCAATTTTAAGAATCAAAAAAAAAACGAAAATTTTGAAAAGTAATATATAAAGGCTAAATTTAGCCTGGCAACACTGAAATAAACACACCATAGTTCTTATCAGTGTTGTCAGTAGGTGAGAAAAAAGAGGCTAAAATGAACTTTAAAAAACGTCAAAAAGGAATAAAATGCTGCAAAAAATACGAAAAGAGTTCGCATTACCTTTTTTATATTTGTTTTAAAGATATTATAACAAATTTATAAATAAACCATAAAAAGGCTGCCAACAAAATAAGTCAATAAAAAATCACTCAAAAAATTTTGATACAAAAATGGTTTATATGTGATATGAAAAATTATTCAATATTTGAAATAGCTTTTCATCATTCATGGACTATAATTCCATTTTAATTAAACATTTCCAAATTCTTGAGTGGGTTTTCATATTTATAAGAATTTTTTTTAATTATATTCTTATATAGTTTCTATGGTCAATGAAGTATAGTAGCAGATAATTATAACAATCGTGTAGTAAGTCCTTAAAATTAGTTAAGTTATTTTTGATTTGGAGAATGAAGCACCGCAAGCGAAATTTAATGTAAATAATCTATGTAATTATTAAATGGATGATTCTGTAAAAATAAAATTAATGTTAATAAATAAGAAATTATTTTCTTCTTTACTAAAATACTAGGCTAGAAGAAAGCTAGAAGCTAAAACGAAAATTTTTAGGCTAGAAGCAAAATAAAAAGGCTAGATTTAGTCTCAAAAAGTCTAAACTGGCAACACTGGTACTTATATATCCAAATTTATTTAAATATATGTCATATATAGCTTCATATATTTATACATTATATCGATTTCATTTAATCTCTTCTTGCATAATATTTTCTTTTTTTTTAATTTTATTTAAAATATTTTTTGTTGTTTTATATTTAACACTTCCGAAACTAGTTAAAACGATGAGGATGATATTTCAAATTTTAATTATATATATACAACATTTTATGCATGCATTTATAAGTTTTTTATAGCAAAGTGTGCTGATTTAATATAATAAAATCAAAATGAAAAAAAAAAGAAATTTCAATTAAAAATCACATGAAATGTTAGTAATTTTTTCGGTTTTTAATGGCTTTTCAATCGTTGAATTTAATAAAAAAAAAATATGTATATATTATAAAGTTTTTATGCTTAAACTATTTTGGAAAACGTTTATAAAAAATTGCATACAGTTCATAACTTAATGAACATAAATTTGCTAATTTGCTACTAAAAGGTAAATCGATATCAAATGTATATTAAGTGAAGAGAGAAAAAAGGAAATGAATTTTTATAAAATTTGTTTAAATATGCATGATAATAGGATATAAAAAAATTTAATATAAAAGTTATAAAATGTTTTATAGATGATGTAAATTTGGTCGCAGTTTAAAAATACGGAATAAATTTGTTAGAGCGGTCTGTTAAAAAGAGTTTAGCGACTATAAAACTATAGACATTTCCATAAACACAGTGGAGTATAAACAATGGTTTATAAATTCATTCTGGGAATAGGCAATAAATAGGAAAATAAAGAAAAACTTAAAAATGATTTATGATAGCCTATAACACAGTGCAACACTGATTCAAAGGCATGGAATTTCTCTGTACATTTATATATACGAGATAAAAATTTTAATTGAAGCTAGCTACAAATTATACCTACATCATTTTTAAATCTGTTCAATAGTTTCGGATATATGAAACAAATTCTATCGAAAAAAATATCATTTCTTGGAAATGAAATAAAAATAGTTTTTCAAAAAATCATAAAAAAATAGCAAACGGAAGAAAATCAACTGAAACGAGTTAGGTATATTTCATTATATTTCTCTTTTATCTTCCCTTTTTAAAACTAATTTAAATTATGCCCTTTTCTACCATTATGATTTTTTTTTTTCAAAATCTATTAAGGTACACGTGTATTTATTTTTAGTACGAATTTAGTTTTTATTTAATCTTTAGGGGGGCTATAAAAAAACTAGCATTTATTATTATTTGTTAATTTTCATCATTTATAATAGCTACATTCATATTATTAAGAAATTATTCATGCAAAATATAAACATATAAAAAATAAAACAAATTATAAAGAAAAGAAATATAAATAAAAAAATAAATTAATTTGGCAGACACAATGGCGCGCTTAATTTTTAAATTTAATACAGCATAGCACCATACCAACACACAGACACACTCTAACTTAACGACAACCAAAAAAATCTGTAAAAATTTTAAACAGTTTTTTATCGTTTAAAATCTTTAAAGAAATATAACGCAAAAAAGTGTTTAAAGGAAAATTTTGAGAAAGGGAAGCAAAGTGATTAGACGAACACGCTATATACAGGTGGGAGTAGGAAATTTTAATATAACGGCCCTCTGCTTAATACTAATTGTGTAGTTTATATGAGTCTCGCTTCTATGAATTCTAATAAATAAGGGTTCAACCTTGTGCAACAAAAATGGGCATAAAGTTTTATGTTCTATATAAGATTTTAAAAATCATCAGGATATTTACCCATACAATTATTTAGAACATGTAAAAAACTCAATTAAAAAGTTTACAGTCTACTAAGGACCGGAAAGTGATTCTTACATTATTACAATTGAAATTATATAAAATGTATTAATATAATTCCAGATTAGCTTTAAGCGAACATCTTTTGTCATATTTGTCCAATATTTGCATCCCTTTTGTGCACTTCTTAAGGACTTCTTTATCATTAGTTTAAAAAGCTCGATGATGGGACTTTCTGAACTTGTTATTCGGTTATTATATGCTAGTTTACCTTGGAATTTCGTCAAAAAGATTCTTCGTACTCCCGTCTCTTTAAATTGGTCCAAAATTTATTATTAATTTTTAATTTAAAATAGATAGATTTTTCTTATCCCTCAAAATCATTCAGTCGTTATATTCAAATACTGATGTAGTTTAGAAGTTATATGTATCTTAATCAGAAAATGCATATTAATGTATATTAATCAGAAAATGCAGTTAAACCAGAATTTAAAAATTTTAAAATTCATCATAAATTTATTTTGATCCATACAAATTTTTTCTTCGAAAAACTTTTGGCCTTAATTTTTGTACTTTACCTATCAATGGATTTATATCTATCAAAAAAATAAATTCCCTTGACACTCATTACCATCTGAGTAAAAATATAAATAATTTTAAGTGATGTAAATTTAAAAAAAAAAATAATTTAAAAAGTTAAACATTTTTTGTTTTATTAAAATTTGAAAGAAACTATATCTCCGACTCTCAAGCAAATTTGCATTTTACAAAAAGAAAATATGTAGCTATACAAAATAAATAATAAAATATATAACTGTTATTTTTATAAATTTTATTAGAAAATTAAAGTCAAGTTAGATTTTTTAAATATTCCAAAAATATGTTCGCCCCATATTGACTTTAACCCATATTTACTCTCGTTGCCATTTTAGTTAAAATATAAATCATTTTATGGTGATGTATATATAGAAATAAAATAAAAAAATTACAAATATTTCTTCAAAGTAGTTCGGCTTTTATTAACATTTCGAAGAAACTAGAAGCTCGGTTTTCATAAAATTTTCATAATAATATGACAAGACATGTGGCCATCCAAAATTGATGATGAAAAATCTTTTGTTGTAATTTTATTCCACATGCACGCAGCGAAAGAAATATAGGTGCGTAGAGAAAAAGAGCAACATATTATGATTGAACTACATTTTTACTCTATAAATTTTTATGGTCACAAATAATAAATATGAAAATTATAATCATAAAATGGTCTAACTTATCATATTATGTTCAGATTTTTTTAATAGTGTATATACAAATCTTTTCATGTTATGATCTGGTTTTACTACGTTATAATCTGAGTTTCTCAAATTATTTTTCGATTTTATTTTATTATGAATCGGTTATATCACATATATTATATAAAAAATTATCAAAATTTCTGAAAACATGTTTCAAATTTATTTTATTTTGATCAAATATTACTTTTTCGTTAATTATTTATTTGATTCGTTATATATTCTACAAGACAATATAAAGATATTTTTATTAACTAAATTAAATATAGTCAAACCTTGTCTACTTATATCAATTCATGTATAACCTAAATGAAAATTATATATTCAAATATAAACAAGTTATGATTTTTTCAACCATATTGATAATATCGTAACCATGTTTTTTCCTCTGCATGCAGCAATCAAAATGAAGAAAAAAAAACTTGTTATTTTGAAACACCTTTTTTGAATTTTTTAAATTTGAGTGCTTGCCGGTACCACATGAATTCATTTCAGGGACTGAATTTTTGGTATTTTACTCCACCAAGTATTGTTAACATAACTGCACCAAAAGTTATTCGGTATTAAAAAAATATTTGAGGTTTAAGGTAGGTATCATAAAGGTAAACTTAAAAAGAGATGGGGAAATTTCTAGTGGTTGATTCTATATATTTTTCATTGTAAATTAACTGAAAAATAAGCAATAAAATTTGTGCCACTTAAATAGACTACTCCTCACCCAAAAAAATTTCGTTTAACACCATTTTTACAACTGAAAATTATTTTATTTTGTTTGTTTTCAATATTTTATTTCAAATTAAATTATTTTAGTTCCATTTTTGCTGACGAAATCATCACATCAAGTTCAGCAGTGCTACAGACTAGTTTCATGGGTTCAATAGTATAATAATAGTTGAATACTGTTGTCCACTCTAACGTGAGTAAATATCATAAAATTGTTAGTATCAAGACAATCTTTTATATAAATAAGTTTTATATAAGTAAAACAGTTATCGAAATGAATATCCCCCTATATTTCCGATAATGCTTGAGTCCGATGAATATAGATGACAGTTAAAACATTTTACACTTTGGCTCCCTTTAAACGAAATTTTCCCACAATTCAATAGAACATAACTAAGAAAATTACAGCTGCCTCCGTGAGTGCAAAAACAAAAAACTCTGACAACTTCACAATAAAATCCGGAATATATATTAAAGGGCACTTTATGATATTTTTCGTTAAAGGGAATATCATTTAAACTAATAATGGAATTTCCAAAATTTAGGACCATATGGTGCATAAAAATTTTCCTTCAAAGTTCAATATTATACATAATATTGTCATTAGTAAAGCCTCATTATGTTTGTTTCTTACTAGCTTGAAAATCAGATGATTTGTTATATCTATATTACTTAATACTGGTTATCTTGCTTGCGTATATTTTAAGACAATTAAACTGCAATGAAGACCCGTATAACTATTTCTTGATAATGGTATTAAGACCTATGATTAATTGTAGACCGATCCTTATAAAATTCGGAGCCGTGTTTTCTACTCATATAAAACTTATTTATGTAAAATATTGTCTTGATACTAACAACTTTATGATATTTATCAACGTTTGAGTGATTTTCGGAAATGATCCCTATATGGGAACTATGATAGATAATGGAACGCTCTTCATAAAAAACTTATTTTAGCCAAGTTTCATTCACAAAAAAATTAATTAATATATTCAATCAAAAATAAAATAAAAGAAGTAGTAAAAATAAAATTCTAGTAAGATTTTTTTCCCATTAAAATTTTTAACTCATTCAATCATCAATCAACATGGACCAGAAAAGGGCTCTGAGTCTAAAAGTTTATTATATAAGAAAACCTTCTAATAGGTAATGTCTATAGTAAATTTCATTGAAATCGGAGATGTCGAATCCGAAAATAGTTTTCATAAGGTATGTAAAAGAGAAAAGTTTAGAATAGAACAAAAACCTCATGCTCACAAATCTTATCTTAAGCTTTAACATATACATTTTTTATATGTAGGGCTCAATAACAAATTTCAAATGTGTCTTTCACCTGCAGGCAATAAAATGAGATCGTTTTCTTGGTTTTGTATTTGTTTTTTTTAATTTGTATTATATTAATTCATACATATTTATCACTGTCATAAAACTATAAAATTGGTTTACTTGTTTTATTGTTTTTTTTTTCGTTTTTGCTCTCAAATAAGGAACCAAAGACTTTCTTTCATCTTAAAATGTCAGTTTAAAAAATTACGATTTTATTTTATTTTTAGTTGAACACAAAAAAAAATACACAATAAAATGCTGGTAATTAATTTTAAGTTTTTTTTATACCTCCCATCAAAAAATGATGTGGGGGATATATTGGGTTATTCATCCCGTGTGTAACGTGGTATTGATACAATCATTTAATACATATATCATAATAATCGTAATAATATATATATATATATATATATATATATATATATGTCATAATATCATAATAATAATAATAATATACATATATATAACGAACTAACAATGTCCGTCCGTCTTTCTGTTGAAAGCAGGATTGGGTTCGTGTTTATACTTTTCGGCAGATAAGTTTTAGAAAAAATGCATGTACATCAACGAAACTTTACTCAAATGGTTCGAGGACAAATGTAAATTCGAAAAAATAAAAATGGGCGTGATCCGACCACTTTACCGTCCACCGTCTTTATAAGGTGAAGTTTTAAAAAGTTGCAGATAGTGGGTATATAGATTCGGCCAAGCCGAATATAACATTCTCACTTATTTTTTTTTTTAATTTTCTGATGAGTGTTTCATATATAAATTGGTAGTAATATGTTTTATTTCTATTTTTGTTGGCTTTTTTTCTGTTATGTTTTAGTTTCAGTCGTGTGGGTGCTTTTTGCAGCTTTTCATATAGAAATTTCAATATTCCCTTTAACAAATGTATTATATATCAGTTTTTGTTTATTTTCTTCTTTTTATTACCACCATCAAAAAGATGGTGGGTAGGATAGGGCTTGGAAGGACTACCTAGAGTGACAAAATTTGACCCAAATATTTATCTTTTATGAGGTTTATTTGGTATTGAAAATGGGCGAAATCGCTTAATAAACAAAAAAATTATGGGCCAAATACTAGGACACAGGGTGTCCATTGTAACTTCAGTTTATACTTTTCGGATGATATCTCTTAAACAAAATCATATACGACAAAGAAATTTTGTACAGATAGTTCGAGGATCGATATAAAGTCGGAAACCAAAAATGGGCGTGATCCACCCACTCTCATATATGGGTAAACATCAACGAAGTTTTGTAGAAAAAGTTTAAGGATCAATGTAAACTAGGAAACAAAAGATGGGCATGGTCCGCCCACTTTACCGCCCACCTCACATATAAAGTGAAATTTGAAAAATCGGTTAATAAGCAAAAAAATTATGGGCCAAATATTAGAAACACAGGGTGTCCGTTGTAACTTCAGTTAATACTTTTCGGCTAATAACTCTTACACGAAAGTATGTACGACAGTGAAACTTTGTATAGATAATTCGAGTATCGATATATAGTTAGAAACCAAAAATGGGCGTAATCCGCTGACTTTACCATCAAACTTTCATATAAGGGGAAACATCAACGAGATTTTGTACAAATAGTTCAAGGACCAATGTAATCTCGGAAACAAAAATAGGCAAGGTTCGCCCACTTTACCACTTACCTTCCATATGAAATGAAATTTTAAAAAGTTGTAGAGATTCGGCTAAGCCGAATATAACATTCTTTCTTGTTATTTCCGATTTTGTCTTAAAATTTTTTTATTTCGTTTTAAAATAAAGATTATAGGTTTTTAACAAAGTTTTCATTTTAACAAAACTTTGCATTTTTATTTATTAATTTTAACCGATTTATCATTGCTTACACTTAAGACTTGCGTCACTGTTTTATAGGAGGGGGGAAACATATTATTTTGATGGGAACTTTGACAATGAAATTTATCAAGCATTATGTATGATTCAAGCCACTTATTCTTTGAAACTTTTTACAAGAAAATAAAATAAATCATACTAATGACTAATAATAAAATATTTAACTTTTGATAAGGATTTACAGAGAAAACAATTTCACATAAACATAAATATTTATAACCAACAAAAAAAAAGAACGATCAAATACTTCCAACAAAGAATATTTTCACCTCTTAGTGCATACTTTGTACTTTATTGAAAGTTATTAATAGTTACTTCCGAAAAAGTGGTAATAAAAGTATTTTTAGCAGGAAAAAAAGTTAGTAATTCCTGAGCAAATTAAAATTTTACAAATTTTAAAGTATTTTTATTATATATTAATAAAGCTAAAATATAATTTTCATTAAAAAAATTTTTTAAACATAGTTTTAAGAGAAGTACTTTAAAAGCAATGAACTAGAAGCATAAAAGAAGAACATCCTACCAATGAGAACCATGAGTTAAAAAATGAATTTCTGCAACTCTTTTCCAACACTAAGTACTTTCTTCCAGTGACAACACATTTGCTATAAGTTGCTATAAGTGATTTTCGTTAAAATATATTCAGTAATGATATAGTAAAACTGATATGGTAAACTTTTTCTAAATTTTAATGTAAAATGTTTTCTTCAATATTTTTCCTATACAGCTGAAATTTCAAGAGATTTGCTTGGAGAAATCCGATAATTCGCTTATAATTCCTTCATTTTTTTACAAGACTTTGCTGAATTTCAGTAGCAAAATATTCGAGACTTTTAACAACGTACCAATGTAAATGGAAGCTGTTTCAATGGTCCATGATTTTGGCAAAATCTATTTCGACATACTGACATCCAGACGGATATTGCAAAAAATTCTTATTCAAATAAAAAAATAAAGGAAGTAGATATCTTACAGGAAATAATTTTTCTTAGATGAAAAATCTAATTTCTTTGGTAAGGTACAACATGACTGGAATTTATCAAATGTATGGAAATATATTTAAACTTTGTTTTTAAATTAAACATAATTGAAAACTTCTCTGTAAAAAATTAACAAAAGAAAAGTATTTCATTAAAACCAGATCAAGAAACGAAGACAAAGAATTATTTTTCCACCAAAAAAAAAAAAAAAAATATGAAAGGCATCAATCAAATATATGTATCATTTTCATAAGAAACTTAAACAATTAAGTGAAAATGTTTCACGGAAGATACCATTAACAACTTTTCTTTTTTTTTTTTTTTTTTTTTTTTTTGATAATTTCCACTAAAATAAAAGTGTAAAACTTAATTTACATATGAAATGGAGTTTATCAAAAAAACAAAATCTGTTACAATAATTTGTTTTCAATACATTTGTGTCATAACATTAAACATGTTTACAAGCAAATGAACAACTGTTATATCTCCTTATAAAAATAATATAATAAATAACTTTTTTTTTCAAATTAATAAACATTATGGAAGATTTTTAATAATCTTTTCTCTTTAACTTGTTTTCCAATTAAAAACAAAAAAAAAAATATATATATATACATATATATAAAATAAAAATATAAAATTCTATAAAAAGACATAAAATTTCCATAAGGCGTGTCCCATTAGTATCTTTATATCTTTTAATAAATTTCTATGAATTTATTTTATATTTTTTTTTACAGAAAAACATTAAAATCTGCGATCCCTTCTTCCTAATATTCTTTATTTATGATTTTACCGATTGATTTCTTTAGAAATTTGAATTGTGTTTCATTTTATTTTGTCTTTTTTATATTCATGTCGTAACAATAATATTTTTTATAGATATTATTTACTTTTTCTTTAAAAAGCTATCAAAATTCACTTAGCAAAAATATTATGCTAACGATGTTTATTGTTTTATGACATTACTAGATTGTTTTTAAATATAACTTTTATATTTTTTCATAATCATTATTTTTATAGATTTGTTAATAATTTTCAATTAACAGTTATGATAATAAACAAAATATTAAAAAGAAATAGAAAATTTAATAATAATTAAAAATATAAAAAAATCTTTAAATTTTTTCCTCACAAGCAATTTAGTTTGATTCATACATAACTGCTCTCGATAAATTTTCTATTGAAAATTTTTTTTATTGATAAATTTTCTGTAGATAAATTTTTGTTATCGATAAATTTTCTACGGAAGAGTTTTAATATCGATAAATTTACTACCGAAACATTTTTCTAATCAATAAATTTTATATAGAACATTTTTATTATCGATAAATTTTCTGTAGAAAATGTTTATTATTGATAAATTTTTTGGAAAAAAAATGTATTATCGTTTAAAGAAAATTTTTTTATCGATAAATTTTGTATAGAAAATTATTATCAAATAAAAATTTCCTACAGAAAATTTTATCGATAATTTTCTACACAAAAATTTTAATATAGATAAAATTTCTACGGAAATCTTTTATTATCAATGAATTTTGTATAAAAAATTATTTTTAACGATAAATTTTGTAAGATAATTATTAGCGATAAATTTTCCATAGAAAATTTTTATTATCGATAACTTTTTGATAGAAAAAATTGTGTCTTCGACAATTTTTAAAGATTTTTTTATCGACAAATTTTATACAGAAAATTACTACCAACGATAAATTTTGTATAGAATATTATACTTAACGATAAAATTTACACTAAAAAATCTTTGTTATCGATAAATTTTCTGCAGAAGAATTTTTATATCGATAACTTATCTACAGCAAAATTTTTATATCGATAAATTTTCTATAAAAAAATTTTTATTACCGATAAATTTTTTACAGAAATTATTATTATTATTATTATTGACGGTACATTTTATATATAAAATTTCCATTTTATATATAAAATTTTTTATTTCGAAAATTGTTATTATCAATCAATTTTCTATAGAAAATATTGATTATCGATAAAAAGTTTTTATTATCGATGCATTTTTAAAGAAAATGTTTATTACTGATAAATCTTTTAAAGAAAATTTTATATAGAAAATTATTACTAAATTTTGTATATATATGTATTAGATTTTATATAGAAGATAAATATTAACGATACATTTTGTACAGAAAATTAATAAATTTTCCATAGAAAAAATTTTTGTTATCGATAAATTTTCTATAGAACATTATCAATAAATTTTCTATAGAAAAATTTCTGTTGTCGATAAATTTTCTATAGAAAAATTTCTGTTGTCGATAATTTTTCTATAGAAAAATTTCTGTTGTCGATAATGTTTCTATAGAAAAATTTCTGTTGTCGATAATTTTTCTATAGAAAAATTTCTGTTGTCGATAATTTTTCTATAGAAAAATTTCTGTTGTCGATAATTTTTCTATAGAAAAATTTCTGTTGTCGATAATTTTTCTATAGAAAAATTTCTGTTGTCGATAATTTTTCTATAGAAAAATTTCTGTTGTCGATAATTTTTCTATAGAAAAATTTCTGTTGTCGATAATTTTTCTATAGAAAAATTTCTGTTGTCGATAATTTTTCTATAGAAAAATTTCTGTTGTCGATAATTTTTCTATAGAAAAATTTCTGTTGTCGATAATTTTTCTATAGAAAAATTTCTGTTGTCGATAATTTTTCTATAGAAAAATTTCTGTTGTCGATAATTTTTCTATAGAAAAATTTCTGTTGTCGATAATTTTTCTATAGAAAAATTTCTGTTGTCGATAATTTTTCTATAGAAAAATTTCTGTTGTCGATAATTTTTCTATAGAAAAATTTCTGTTGTCGATAATTTTTCTATAGAAAAATTTCTGTTGTCGATAATTTTTCTATAGAAAAATTTCTGTTGTCGATAATTTTTCTATAGAAAAATTTCTGTTGTCGATAAATTTTCTATAGAAAAATTTCTGTTGTCGATAAATTTTCTATAGAAAAAATTTTATTATCGGCAAATTTTCTATAGAAGAATTTTTGTTATCGATCAATTTTTATAAAAAATGTTTGTTATCGATAAATTACTTCAAAAAAATTTTTATATCTATAACTTTTGTACAGAAAAGTTTTAATATCGATAAATTTTTACCGAAAATTTGTCATTATCGATAAATATTCTACAGAAGTGTATAATATCCATTTTATAATTTTTTTACAAAAAATGTTTATTATCGATAAATTTTATATAGAAAATTTTTATTATCGATAAACCTTCTATAGAAAATTATTATTGTCGATAAGTTCTTTAAAAAAAATATTTATTATTGATCATTTTTTAAAGAAAATGTTTATTATCGATAAATTATTTACAGAAAATTTTAAATATCGATAAATTTTTTATAGAAAAATTTTAATATCGATAAATTTTAGGTGGAAAATTATTATTAATGATAAATTTTCTATACAAAAGTTTTATTATCGACAAGTTTTCTATAGAAAAATTTTATTAACGATAAATTATCTTTAGGAAAATTTTTGTTGTCGATTAATTTACGGTAGAAAATAATAAACAAGATGCCCCACTGGGGCTATATAATGAATATTAAGCAAAAGCTTATCATTAAGCAAAAACTTGATAGAGAAACTCTATTTTGTCAAGATTACATGCAAAGTCAAATTTAGCAGATAGAATTTATTACTAAAATATATAAATTGTAGCTAAATTTATATTCTTCGATAAATATTACGTTTCCAAGGTAATATTTACGTTCAATGGTTAAAATTATTTATTTAAGGATATAATAACAAAATTTAATTTCAATCCTTTCTATTTTAACAATAGAGGGAATGAATACATTTAACAATAAGGGAATATGTAAATTAACAAAAAAAAAAAAGGAAAAAAATAATCTTTGAACAATAAATTTTTAATTTTATTCAAATACGCATACAGAGAATTATTAATTTTTAAGTGTAAAAATTTGTTTCTCACAAAGAAAAAATATAAAATATTCTTTATTTAATTTTTATCAAATGATTTCAATTGTGAAAAGACAAAAAAGCTCATAAAAACTAATTTTATGATGATATATTTCACTTGTTAATTGACTGTACAACTACACTACACACACACACACACACACACACAAAATAATTTGTTAAATTCATAAAATCACATAGAGCAACAAAAACACACATAAAAAGATGGAAATAAATAATAATTTTCGATGATATTAAATGTACACATAAAATGTAAACACAAAAAACAAAATAGTTATATTTAAAAAAAAAAAACAATAAAATTATACGAAATTTCTTTAAGCTTTTAATTTATTAGGGTTTTAAAATTTGATATGCTTACAGCTTTTAAAAGCTTTATTTCTTTAAATGCCTATATATAACTTTTAGTGTTATATTGGAAATTAGTTTAAGTAAAAAATTTAAACACTTACCAACCCAACTTCGTACTTTCGGTAGATAATCATTCCAAAATGAGCATCTTTTGGCCAATGGACCTCTTTGTAATTTTTCAGTTTTTTCATCTGTGCTGAAGACATAATAGACGGGATCTTCTTTTGAGAAATTTGGCCATTCTTCACCATCTACAGCGGGGTTACTGTAAAATAAGGAAGTTTTATAAATATTTTTAAAGTAGTGGAAACTTATTGCTATAATTTTTAATTCACCACGGAATGGTGGTCGTTTTATTGGATAATAAAAGCTTTTATTTGTCTCTGTGTGCTCGATACAGTTACAATGTGGTTTTATAACAGTTTCACTTGGTTGTTGTCTACACTAATAAATTTATTCAGAAAAGCTCAAATAAACATATACCAGTAGACATTTAACGTCAAATGATGGGAAACAAACGTGATGGTATTTTACACGCATTTCATAAAAAATGTCAAATCAACTGCTCTAGGACTCAAATACCGTAGAATGCACTTGAAATGTACATAAAGGCAAATTTGAAAAATTTTGCCGTCAGCAGCACTTTCTGAAACATTCAATTCTGTCGAAGCACAACAAGAAGAAATTTCAATTGGATTTTTTTCTCATTAACAAGTAATAATCAGAAGAAACTTAAGACTTTATGACGTTATTTTTGAGAAATTTAATTTTAAAGCGTTTTGTAAAATTTTATAAAAGAGACACTTATAAATTTTGAAAATGATAACTAAAAGTTATTAATAAATTAGTAAACTTAAAAGGTTTAGTTACTGTTGTTGTTATTGTTCGTGTGAAAAAGTAATAAAAATAAAAAGATTAATCATTTTAATTTTAATAATTCATTAAATTATTTTATTTTAAAGAATATATATAATATCAACTAATAGTAAGGAATAAAAATAATTATTACAATTATTTTTATTGAAATATAACCAAAAATGATAACTATGAAAATAGTTCTAAAAGTTTTATTGCATAAATTTTAGTTAACTTTTTTTGTAAAAAATGTGTATTTTTTATTTTTATATTTTTTATTTTTTTTATTTTAACATTTTTATCAATAATATAATACAACATAGCAGTGTTGTTGTTATTGTTCGTGTGAAAAAGTAATAAAAATAAAAAGATTAATCATTTTAATTTTAATAATTCATTAAATTATTTTATTTTAAAGAATATATATAATATCAACTAATAGTAGGGAATAAAAATAATTATTACAATTATTTTTATTGAAATATAACCAAAAATGATAACTATGAAAATAGTTCTAAAAGTTTTATTGCATAAATTTTAGTTAACTTTTTTTGTAAAAAATATGTATTTTTTATTTTTATATTTTTTATTTTTTTATTTTAACATTTTTATCAATAATATATTTTTTTATTTTTATATTTTTCTAGAATTCATATTCGCCACAAATAAGTTTAATGTAAATATAAATCGTTGTGCCTAATTTTATGAATATCCACAATTGGCTATAGCTCCCATATAAATCAATCTTCCGAAAATCACTTTCACGCTTAAGATAAGAGAAACATATTATGATTGGACTATATGTTCATAAACAATAATAAATATGAATATATTATTCATAAAATAATCAAACTTTTCATAATATGATTCTAGTTTTTGCATCTTGTATTTAAATATTTCATAATGCTATGATCCAGTTTCATAAAATTATTCTCTGATTTTCTCATATTATAATTCAGCTTCATCATATTATTTACCAAAAAAGTTTTAAAACATGTTTCACATTAATATTAGTATGATCAATCATTATTTGTCCATTAATTAATTTTATTTATTTTATACACATATGTTGTGCAAGATAATACAAAATAGCTTTTATTAGCTAATAGTAGTTAATCAATATCTTATACTGCTTAAATTACACAAAAAATAACAAGACCTTGCCTACTTATATTTATTCATGTATAAATTGAATGAGAATTATACTGAAGTTGGAAAAGAAAAATTAAAAACAAAATATATTAATTAAATTTTGTTTGTGGAAAAAATAGATTTTTGTAGGCAACTACATATATATATATATATTAAAATGTTTATTGAATGTAAACATTGAATAGTAAAACTGAAACGTAAACATTGTTATCATCAACACAGTATTATTAAGGTTAATAAAAACTAGCGTTGAGATTATATTTCTGTTATAGTAACCATGTTTTTTCTCTACGTGTAGTTAATATTTGGCACAGATAAGTTTTACATAAGTAGAAATTATTATGATTTTTATTAACTTTATTAGAATCGATCCATAATCAACCATAGCTCCCTTATAAGGTCTGCGTCCCAGAATCACATTTAAGTACATAAATGTAACATATTATAATGAATGTGTAGTATCTTTTACAAAAATTTTTAAAATTTAATACAAATGTAGACCCCCTAAAAAAGCCCTCTCTGAATTTTGATCCACATACCCAATGGTGTAAGGTAACATATGGTCGGGCTTGACAGACTTTACTCTTTCTACTTCCTTCAAGCAAAATAATATGAAAGTGATTCGAACAAGAACAATTTTATTGCCACAATAATCATATTCGTATTGCGGAAATCTCCCCCATCGGAAGAGATTGTGCGTCACAGGCGATACATCTGGAAGAAAGGTAGGCAATATTGCTAAATAATCATCTAGGTGAAAAAAAGAAGATACCGCCAAATAAACGTACATAAAATTTTGAACTAAATAAATCTTGAAATAATAAAATAAAGAAATCTTTTACATCTTGTAAAGCATGCAGCACCTAAATCTTAACATCATAAAGCACGAAAACTGAAACGCTCACATAAAATATCCATTTTTTGCTAAAAGACAAACAACTTTCTACAATATTTTTTTCATTTTTTAACAATTTTTCAACAGCTGAAAAAGTTGTTACTGATAAATAAAAGTATTTCATTAATTTCTTCCAGATGATCTCATTATTGCGGAGGTGATAACCACTAAACCTAATTTACTTTAAACTGATAAAAATGCAATACTAAAAAAATAATGCTTTAATAATTTTCGTCCAAATGATAAAAAGAAGATATTGCGTAAATTTCTTCCAGGAAGACATCTTTCAAATGTAGGGCTTGTTTTTGATATATTTTTAAGTGTAAAAACAGCATATATTTTAGCAATCTATATTAGTATTAAAAAGCAAGTGTGTATTTGTATGTGACGCAATTACGCCTAAGCCGCTGAACCGATTTTAATGAAATTTCAAATATAGATGCAATCAAATTTTCTTAATTTTTTATAAGACTGAAAGTCTTAATAGGAGAAGCCTTACGAGAAACATCGGTACTGGGAAATAATTGGACAAAGATGTATTTTTACGCTTTCTTAATTTTTTTTATTAACCTTTATATTCCATGCAATGCAGGAGCATTCAGCTAGTTGCTAATAAAAATAAAGTTATTGTTATCATCAATAGCAGATAATTTTAAATTTTAGCCAGCAATAATATTTTTTTAAATTTTTAAAATTTTTAAATTTTTAAACTATATAAACACACACACATATATATTTTTTTAATATTTAAAATATATAAGCAAACACACACACACACACACACACATATAAATATATATATATATATATATATATATATATATATATTTTACATTCTACACTCATAAGAAATACGTGCAAATATAGAGAATATTTGTTTAATATGTTGATTGCAACTTAAGTAAAAGCAAATTGTTGCATACAAACGTTGACAGCTAAACACTAGAGATTAGATTTTCTTTTGTAAATTGTTTTTTTTTTATATCTTCTACATAGAAAGTGTTTAAGAGCAAAAACTTTTACAAACCTTTAGTTTTTAAAATAAAATAACAAAAAAATATGTAATAAAAGAATTCAAGAGATGGAGAGATTTAATGAATTGCATTTAAGAAAAAAAGGGAACAAATTAAATTAAAATAAATACGACTTTAATATATTTCAGAATTAATCTTGATTGTTTGAAATCTGCCAAATACTCATTATATTTAGAAGAACTTTAATTTAGCGAAGCCGTTGTTTGAAATACACCAGAGTTAAAAATCTTTGTGTCCAACCGAAGACCGGCTGTCTGGCAAACCTCCAAAACAAAATTCTTCTTAAGACGACTGGTTTTTTTCAGAAATGTTATCATATAATATATTAATTTTTATAGCAGAATGGGTAAAAAATTATAAAGTATTTCACATTCAACCGTACAACAAAAATGAAAAAATATTCTCACACAAGAATAATTTCGTATACATGTGCAAATAAATACTAATTTACAAATTTTGTAAAACAAAATGTTTTGTAACTTTAGAATTTTGTATGGAGAATATTGGGAGTTTTTTTTAAACCTGAATTTTCTCCATACAAAATTCTTTCATTTGAAATCTTTTCGTCTTACAAAATGTGGCATTTATTATTGCATAACTGTTTTTTGCAGTTTTTCATTTCGAGTTAGTTTTTTCTTTATCAAGAAGTTTGGAAACCGATACCATTGTAAATACCGATGCCAATTAAATACCGTTTAAAATTGTTCAGCATAATCGATGCCAAAATTATTGTTTTTCAAAAATACCTGTATTCAAATAACGTTTCATTCTGGTACATATCATACTGGTACATATTGTTACTTTAGTTTCAGTATTTTGAAAGGAATATTTTCTATATAATATTATAAAACTAAGTTCTCATATAATTTACTTGAGGAAACAAGAAAGATGAAATTATTTTTAATAATAAGAGTTTATTTAATGTAATATTTAGGTAGTTTTATTTTAAAGAGTCCTCTTATTGTTTATTTCTTTGGTCTGTCGTTTGCAACTTTTTATTAATTTTGAAATGCCCTAAACCTAGTGTGAAATAAAAGTCAGCACTTATAAAATGACGGCGAATTTTTTACTCTTAATTTCTTGGAAATTATTAAAAAGATAGTAGAGCGCATCTAGTGGATAGAATTAAATACAAAATTTCCATTACGTCACAGTTTTATGACCTTTTTAAACAATTTTTACTTATAAATTTTAACTATATATTAACTATTATTTTTTATTTTTAGCCGAGTTTAATTGGCGTAATATCGTCTCTCAATAACAACGATATATTAAAAGAATGGTGCTCCATCATAACCAATCATTAGTGCTATTTTTCGGATAAAAAGTCTTAGCGCGAACACAAAATGTAAAAATATGTTATATTACAGATTTCAATAATTTATCATATTGCAGAGATTTAAAAATTTTTAGTAGTCCAGGCTTCTTATTCCGCATCAATTATTCAACATTAATTAATGATAGATTTTTTGTTAGCCCATTTTCGACCGGTGCACAGTGCCTCATTTAAGAAATGAAATGGAAATAAATCTTCAGTTTGCGAACAGCTTTCCGTTTTCAATGAATTTCTACACAGAGGTAGTAGAAGTGTAGTGAAATTTAAGTTTTCAACTTGGACTATATAGACATAACCAGCGCGGTTCACAGGATCCCAAAGAGGGACACCTATGGTATGACAAATATTTAAAACAATCCTGATTCGTTATATCTAAACCAATTTAAAAGATTTTTATATGAATGAGTTCTTCTTGTCAAGATCTACAAAAAACATTGTCGCAGGTATAGGGCTTCAAAGATTAAAATCTTTACTTTTGTACGTATCTTAGTGAATTTTTTTTCCTATAGCTGGTCCAAATTTTACCTTATTTTTTTCATATATTTCTCTATTTCTTGAACAACAAATAGCAAAAGAATACAAAATTTCCTAAACAATAATATATAATATGTATTTCTTATCTCTCTGACGGATCTCACTAAAGCCTGAGAATTATTAAAATATTTCTTGTTCCGGCATTATCTGAAGCGGCATTACCAATCATATAGTAATGAAGCAAAATTATTAAATTATATAAAATTATTAACTTTGAATGCTTTAATTGCTCAGGAAAAAATTACGATATAGACGCGTTACTCACCAATGTTTAGGACATTTCTTTCTTTACAAATATATATAAAATTTTTTATAATAAGAAAATTTCTTGAAGAGTTTTTGCAAAAAATACCGAAAAAGGATTTAGTTGAGATTTTGTGCTATATTTTTAATTATACAATAAAATTTTTATTAATAAATTTTTTTTGATGAAATTTTACGGCTGCATAGATTTTTTGACGCTTAATTCGAAAATAAAGTTATTTTTTAGATTTAACAACAAAAATCCCGCAATTCTCAAAAAAAAAAAAAAAAAAATCAAAAATTGGCAAAAATTAGATTTTTTATTTTTTTCTATGTCTTCCCAACCAATATCGTGGAGCAAAAATTTCTATTAGCAAAAATTAAAAAACATATTAGATCATATAAAAAATATTAAAATTTTCTGATTCCAGTTTTGCGATTTGAGAAATTAAGGCGAATATTGAAAATTTATGGAAAAAATGGGTTAAGTTCAGGAGACCCAGATCCTCGCAGGAATAAGATTTTTAAAATATTTTTTCTTTCGCTATTTTGTATTAAATTATCTTTCATAAAAATATAAAAATAATGTATATATTACTTACAAAATATGCATATAACTGAAAAAGTATGTGACTTATATTTTGGCATAAAAACGGGGAAAAATCAACTTTTTTTTAAAGTTAAAATTCAAATGCATATAGTTTTTGATTCGGTAAAGATTTTGCAGAATTCTTTCTATACACGATTTTGTTATTTGTCGTTAATAAAATAAAATATATTTCAAACAAATCGGGTGATTTTTTTGAAATATACATACGACAAGGCTTTTTGTAGATCTTGACCAGCAAAATCCATCCATATAAAAATCTTTCAAATTGGTTTAGATATAACGAATAAGGATCATTTTAAATATTTGCAATACCCAAGGCGTCCAGTATTGGGATCTTGTGAAACCGCTCTCGGTATGTCTCTATAGTCCAAGTTACAAACTTAATCTTAACTAAATCTCTACTATCACTATGTAAAATCGCCTAATTAATTATGTGGTTAATGGCGATTGTTTTTACAGTTGTTATTAGATTAATATGTTGTCTCAAGGATAAGAGAAAACATCGTGTTTTTCTATAAATATTCTGTCTTCAATTGAGTGCTGAAGCCACTCGAATCATCCAAAAAGTTAATATTGCGAAAACGTATTTCGGCGTTATGTTTTTATCTGCTTGCCAAAAAAAGTTTTTATGCTATGGACTTTAAATTTAAAGTACATATTTTTTAAAATGTTTCGGGTCCAAAAATGATACAACTTCTGGAATTTTCCTAGCCCTGTATTTGTCATCAAAATTACAAAAAAAACTTCATGCTAAATTTTGTAAAGTTATCTCAACGGAATCGAGTAATGGTCGGAAATAGTCTGATATTTGCTTATTGAATATCCTCCCCTTAATTTTGAAATATTTTCTCCTACTGAGAATTTCAAACCATGAAAAGTTTCATGACGAATATGCAAAATAAGTTACAATAATTAATTACACATTTTGGCTCTCGCCTTACTACATCCAGGGGCAACTACTTGAGGCAGTGTTATTTAATAGACTAGATTCCATATCTAGTGGTCAACCCACTTACTGGCCTGCCGACATCAATAAGATTCTTGACCTTATTGACTTTGCCATATGCTAATGATTTCTTCACTGAATCTCTCGTCAGACTATTGATCTACGATCCTGACACTAATTAATAGTTCAAGTCCCTTAGAAACCTAAAGCTTTCCCTAACCAGAAAACAAACTGGTTAAAATACAAAATATACATAATCCCGCATTTACCTCAAAATACGGACATCCTATCTAATGTTGCTATAGTATCTACATTTTCGAGTTTCTCAGGAAGGTCAAAATATATTAAATATTCTTCAAATGTTGAATCTCTTATTAGAAAAAAAAGAAAACTTAGGCATAAATGAAAAGATTCTCTATCACCAGCCGCCAAAACTAAATTTAATCAATGTCTCAGAAGATTATGCTTCACTCTAATGAATCAGGAAGAATCGAAACTGAAAACACATCTGAAAAACTTAGACTTTACTAAGAAAACAGATTACAGTCTATGAAAGGCGGTGAAAAATATACAATGCCCTATATTGCATATGAATCTCCTGTACGCCTTCAAAATGGTTAATGGGCAAAAATTTCTAACCATTTAGAAAATATTTCTTCGTCAAACAGGTTAATGATTTTAGAAGAAAACATGGTACTATTGAACAAATGTATCGAATAACAACTCTCATCAGAACAAGTTTCGACAACAATCAGTATTGCTTTACGCTATTTACTGTCAAATCTTAAGTTTTCGATAAAGTCTGGCACAACGGACTAATACACAAAATGACCATGATACTTCCGCAGAACGTTCAAAATTTACTAAAAAATTATATACTAAATATAACTTTTCAATTCACATCAAAAGATGTGATTTCTTCAAGCAATCATTATCTCAAGGAAGTATTTTAGGGTCTCTTTTTTATATACTGTTATACCGCAGATATACCCATGACTCATACATCACCTTTTGCGTATGATACTGCTTTTGTAGATATACCTACAAATCCTGTGATAGCATCCGAACAACTCCAATCCCATATCACTAAGTTAGAAAACTGGCTGCATAAATGGAAGATCAATGTGAATGCTACGAAATGTGTCCATATTACATTTACTTTACGAAGAAAAGTTGTCTTCCTAATCAAATAAACAATGTCTAATCTTTTACGAATTTAAAAATACCATTTTTTGAGATCATTCAAAATCCAACATTAATACATGTTTCAGGTATCATTTTAAAGATAATTTTATTACTTTTAACAATAGGCATCAATAAACGTTGTAACGTATGCATTTTGGAAGATATTCGTATTTTGATAAACATAATTTATGTTATTTTAGGAATATCATAGTAAATACTAAAACTCGGTATTTGCATTACCAGTGTTAAAATTAATATTCTCGCCAAATTTCATTAAATTTGGATGATTTGTGGAAGCAGCTGGCGATTTTTCTGCTTGATTATAAATGAAACAATAAAAATTTAAATAAATATTTAATTTTTATTATCACATTTTTTGGAATAATTCATAAACTATTGCGATTCCCAGAATGCCAATTACCAAAGGTATATAAAACATTTTCACCATTTTAATATTGAGAAAAAAGTTAATTTGTACGTCACTTTAAAGACAGTTTTGATCATTTTCGATATTTTGAAAGATATTTATAATTTTGTGTATACATTTACATTTTTTTAGTCATTTTATTAAAAATGTTCCAGCAAAATGAGTTATGTGTAGTTTTTTTGTAAGATATTATTATTGCTCTCTTGTATCTGATAATCACATTTTTTGTTTATCCTATAAGTTTCAAAGAAATTATAAAATAAAACGGTTTTTTTCACTCTCCTGAATAATAAAAAATACATAACTGTTTTTATCGGTGCAGCGACGATATTATATTTCTTTAATTATACATATAGTTGTAGTGACCATATTCCAAGAGCAACATATTATGATTGAAACATATGATCACAGAGATAAATAGAAATGATTATAAGTAATAATTATTATGATTCCATTTTCTGATATTGTGTCCGATTATATGGTTTGTTTTTTCATGTTATGATTCTAGTTTTACATATAATTGAATAATCTTTTTACATCATTATCCCATTTTATCGGATTATAATTTGATATTATTATTCTATCTTGTTATATTATTATGCCAAACTGATTCTATTTTATAATATTATTATGTCATTCTTCATATTATTATTCCATTTTATAATACCATGTTATCATATATTTATCCAATCTTATCATATTATTATTTCATTTAGACATATTAAAATAAAACGTATTAATAAAGAATTATTTTTAAAAATTTTTGAAAATTGAAAATAATAAAGAAGAGTGTTCATTAGCCAAAGAAAAAAAATATATTTACTTATTATCTGTTCATTAATTATATTTATTTGTACCACCATATGTGGTTCAAATACAAGATATATTTTTTGTTAACTAAACACTTTAATGGTAGTTAATCAATATCTATTTATATTTATATATAAACTAAATGGGAATTACAATGAAGTTGGAAAGCAAACATGAAAAATAACACATATTTAAAAATAAACACGTTTTGAATTTTTGAACTAAGTTTGTGAAAAGAATAAGTATTATATTTATTTGAAACATTTTATTGTCATGGAAGTAACAATATGTATTAATATGGTTTAAAAACAGAATATAGTTTAAAAACAAGGAAAATACTGCAAATATTTAATGGTTGTAATAGAATTTTTCATTTTATGAAAAATATTAAAATCTTTATTGAGTGTAAACATTAAATAAAAAAAATTTAAATAAAAACAATGTTATCATGAAAAGAGAGTTATTAAAATTGAAGAGAATTAACAAAGAGAACATAATATTGTTGTAGTGATAATGCTGTTACCATGTTTTTTCTCTACGTATACTGTTTTCTTCCTTACAAATGCGATCTTATTCGCTTACCCTCGTATATCTTAGTAAGGCTTATCTGCTTTCTTTGCAAAATGTCATGTTAGTGCATCTCAAAATATAATTTTTTTACTGGGTTTAAGCAATTAAATAAGCAATATATAGTTTGAAATACAAATATCAATTGACATAGTTTTTTTCCCTTTTAATATCTGTAACATTCTTGCAAACAATTTATATGTTTTGGAATTTTTTAATTAAATATTTTTAGTAGTATCTTACTTCATTTTTTTTAAATAAATGTACTTGAAAGAGGTCCCCATACAAAAAAAAAAAAATACGAAAAGATTGAGACACGCTTTATTCATATTGACCACATAAGTTATAAAACTTGGTCTCAGTTTTGATGATTATTTTCTTATCTTAATTATAAGTTGTTTCCCAAAATAATAAATAATAAATTTTAACTTGATTTTTATTTTATTTATTTATTGAGTTTTTGCTAACAAATATAGTTTTTTAACCGGTTAACTTTTTTCGGAATTTCAAAAATTTTAAAAATTGCAATTGTAAAAAAAGTTCAAAATTAATAAATCAATACAAGAATAATAAAATTAAGGATACATTTTTACAGCAACCTACCCAAAAACAGTTTTTTTTTTCATCTATTGGAAAACGTTCGAACTTATGATATCCTCAACTAGGCTTATAACATACGTTATGTCATGTCTTAAATGATCTTTCACTATAACAGTTTTAAAATTAAACTTCCCATGCAATTAACTCTATTCTTCATCTTTTGAAAACAAAATGATTAAACAACAAAAAAATATTGCTAAACTTACCCTGTTTTAGCAAACTCAATAACTGAATTGAGCATACGTTTGCCCAGCTCCCGTTCCACAGGCCGATACTGCAGTGATGTGTTTAATGGTTGACCAAAGAAATACTCGATTTCATCACCATGCAAAACACCCATCCATTCACCCCATAAGGAGGTACTAGTACGCTGCAATATACAAAAAGAAAATAGGAATTATAACAAAAAATCTATAAATCCTATTTAGAAAACAATAGAATAGGGTTTCTAATAAAGCATTTAAGTGTGATATCCATTAAAACGTCCCTCTGTCCGTTCGTCTGTACGTCTCTATATAGCTGTATATAAAAAAGTATATTGGTCATAGTCAAGTGCTGGCTTTAGTTTTACGATTACACATACGAGATAAATTGGAGTGATAAACGAAAAATATTTTCTTTATTTATATTTCTTCTTTCTTCTTTTTTTATTTTTTTTTTGTTTTTTTGTTTTTGTGTTCATAAGTAAATTGCTTCAAAATTGGCACAAGTGACTCTGTTGCTTGATTCCTTTGCCTCTATTTCTCATTATAACTGACTGTCTACCTCTCAAACAATCTGCCTGCCTGATTTGCTTCGCTTATTTGTGTTAAATGGAAGGCTTATAGTTAAGTCTCAACTACTAAACTCTATGTTGTTGAGATGACTTTGCCTCTCTCCTATTGTTGCAGTTGATGATGTAGATGATGATGCTACTGTTGCATTTTATTCATACAAAAAAGGCTTTGAAGAACTTTCAATGTATTTGTTTTTTTTTTTTTTTTTTAAGTATAAGTGCACATTTGTTTGTATGTAGAAGTATATGTTTTTTTTTACTAGCAGCATAATAGCCAAACACTTATAAAGCAAATACAAACACAAACAATTATACATGCTTAGTAACAGTGTTGAGAAAAAATTAAAAAAACTTTTAAGGAAACTAAATATTAAGAAAAATATTATATTAAAATTTTTCTTAGCTCCCATCATATGTTGAAATTTTCTGTGACAAAAATAATAACAAACAAAGAAAATTGGAAGAAAAATGTAAAAAAATTCTTGATTTTAAACATGCATGCAGAAAAAAATATAATTGTAGTGACCATAACCTAAGAGCAACATATTATGATTAAAACATATGATCACAGCGAAAAATATAAATGGTTTGTTTGTATGGTTTGTTTTTTCATGTTATTATTCTAGTTTTACATATAATTGAATAATCTTACTACATCGTTATCCCATTCTATCAGATTATGATTTGATGTTATTATATTATTATTCTATCTTATTATATTACTAATACCACATTGTCATATTATGATTCCATTTTATAATATTATTATGACATTCTTCATATTATTATCCCATTTTATCATATTATTATGCCATGTTATCATATAGTTATCTAATTTTATCATATTATTTCATTTTGTTTATTTATGTTTATTCATATTTAACCAAAGTAAAATTACAAACATTAAAAACAAAATATATTTAAAAATAAACAAGTAATTGATTTTTACTCTAAGTTTGTGAAAACGATAAGTAATATATTTATTTGAAACATTTTATTGTCATGGGAATAATGATATTACGAGTAATACGGTTTAAAAATAGAATATAGTTTAAGAACAAGGAAAAAGACTACAAATATTTAATGGTTGTAGAAGTAATGACATTTTTCATATTAATAAAATTCGGTTTCTGGTAAAAATATTTAAAAACATATTAATTTTGCACTCAACCTTATTAAAATTTTTATTGATTGTAAACATTAAATTTAAACAAAAACATTAAAATTCAAGAATATTAACAATGAGAACATAATATTGTTGTAGTGACAATGCTTTTACTCTGCGTGTGGAACTTCTTTCTAAACACCTTAACATTTTTACTACTTACTGTTGTGTCCTTATGCCAAAGTTTAATAAATGAGGATCTATGGACCAATAAGGTCCGTACCAATATTCCAGGAATCCACAAGAAAGAAATCGAGATCTATATGGAATTATTGCATATGATGTTTGTCTTTTGGATTCTACGGTGCCTTTCATTTGGATGGGGAAAAAATATATTGAAACTTCGTACAAAATGTCAATGTTAATATAGCAAAAGCAAAGCAATCACACATGATTTTTGAAATTTTAATGAAGTCTTATTTCACTGCTGTTGGGAAAATAAAAGAAAAACTTACGAAAATCCATCTGACAGATAACTCCTAAAAAGAAAGAATTGATTGTATGCAGTGTAATGAAACGACTGATGTTTCCAATTTAATACAACAGTTTTTCATTTATTGGATTACTGTTTACTAAACCTTAAATCATTTAAATCTCACTGTGTAATTCAGCGACTTTCCTCGAAAACCTTACCTGATATGTTTAAAAGCGCTCTTCAAACTACTATAGACATAGTAAATTTTAAGGAACTAGTGCCTTAAAAACTGGCATTCTTAAAGCTCTATTTGTCAATTTAAATGCAGAACATAAGAAATTACCACTTCATGCCGATGTTCATTGGATTTCGAAGGAAAATATGCTGAAGAGGTTAAGTTTTGAGGCGTTAAGCAATCTTAACATTAAACTAAAGACAATTAAATATATTTACTGAATTGGATTAAATAAGTGCTTTTTTTCTTTATGTAAAAGATGTTTTCAATTCCTCTACAAAAATATTCATCATTTCCATTGCCAAATGATATCTTGCATTCATTTGAAGTTCAAGAAGAACATACATATGATAAGTATAATAATACACTTAGATTCACATTCACGATGAATTTTCCCGATAATATCTGGAGCTTAAAACCAATTCTTAACAAACAAGTTTCTATGTAATCTATTTAATAATACTATTAGTAATATAACCGATAATTTTCAAGGATAAGCAATATAACGTATGCCTTTGACTTTGAATCTATGTAGGTTGAAAATTTTTAGCTGAAATATCAAAAGTTTACACGAAGGTTGGAAGTCTAAATATTTATGCGAAACTAATTTTTCTTCCCTACTGTTCATAAAATCCAAATTTAGATCACGTTGGGACGTAGAAAATGCAGTAAGAATTTTCAGAAATTTCTCTCAGTGTTAAAAAATTAGTAAAAACAAAGAAAATTTATTACATTTACTGCCTTATTCACAAAAAAATTTTAAATTTATCAAAGCTTAATAGAAAAAATTTCCAAAAATTTTATTGATAAAAAGTTTATAAATTTAAAATGCTTATTATGAATAAGCCTTTCAAATTTTTTAAATATTTATGAGCTTTAACCCTTTAGTACTCCGTGATGCATATACGAATCAAAAATTTTTTTCTGTTACAATATTTTTAATTGCATAAGATTGGTATAAAATATTAACAGCTCTTAAAATATTGTAGTCAGAATATTTGCTACAGGTTCTTGTTTAGTTTATGAAGAAATATTTTTCTCTCTGGTCTATATATGAATTACAAAATTTATTTAAAAAGAAAATTATTGAAAATTAAAGAAAAACAGAATTATTATGATTTTTATATCAATTTGGTATCGAAGTAAATTTGTTTCACTCAAAAATAAAAAAAATTGCGCATTAAAGGGTTGACAGAGACTGGTTTCTGTAACTCCAAAAGTTTTAGAATCAGAAAATAATTTATTATTATAGTAGTCATTTAGTTCTTAACAGGGTGATTTAACAATATTCGAACTCAATGCTTTTGAAAAATTGACTATTATTTTTTCGAATAAAAAATTTCTCGCATAGTTACAAAAATCAGGTACATATTAACTTTTTTTTACTTTTAATGAATAAATAAATTTTGGTAACTCAATTTTATTTAAAATAAATACCTTTTGTGTTGTTAATATTTTTCATTTCCACTATACAAAAAATCAAAATGTGCCAAGGGGTCCGCGAAAAAACAAAAATTTCTAAAAGGGTCCGAGAAGCATGAAGAGCTGGGAACCCCTGCTCTATGCCATACTTTATATTCATTACAGTGCTTGTGCTGCAACTAAAATGTTTTTTATGTAAACATGTATGTTTGTTTGTTCCATAAAATATGCCACAAATTAAAATTTCTTCCTTCCACTTTAGATTTTTATTCCTTCCTTTTTCTTCTTTCTTTTTCCAAGATTCTTTTAAATTTTTACACAAATTTTTTTACTCACGTGTATGTTGCTTGTCTGGCCCCAAAAATAATTTCTCATTTTATTTTATCTTTTTTTTTGTTTTTTTTTTTCAATATTTCGCTGCAACATTCATAATTTTCCTGAAGAAGTAAAGAAAACTCACCCACATTTAAGTCAATACTCTCATACATTTGCATGTGTTAAACACATACATACTTTTTGAGTGTTTAATATAAATAATAGTGTAGTGAACGAAAAGTATTGGAGTACTGAAGGACATTTTATAATCGGAATATTTAGATCGGTGTCGAAAGAATGGAGAAACCCTTTTTAGAAACGTCGATCGTCGATTATTTACTGAGTATTTAGAGATTAAAGCATTAAAATCGTATTTGTTCCGTCAAAAATATTAGAATATATTTTATGTAAATTGCACCAAAATAATAGAGAGAAAACAATTGAATAATAATTGAATAATATTACAAAATATAACTTTAAAAAAAAAATATAAATAAATAAAATAATAATAATAATAATAAAATTAAAATAAAAAGAATGCTACTATTATTTGTTTCTTTTTTTCAGTGCCATTTTCATATTATTCTTCTTATAAACACACAACCTTTACTATTGTAGAAAATGCTTGTAATAATAACAATAATTCTTCTTATTATTACCAGGAGTTTGTTATACAAACAAAGCGTATGATTAATATTTGTTTTATTGCATATAATTCATACGCCTTAAGTGTTAATTTCTAACATTTCATTAGCAAATGTTGCAACTTATGAGAATTATGTATAACATAGTATCTAAGGAAATTTTTAATAAATATACTTTTGATAAAACATCTTTAATCGAGATAAGGACATTTGCAGGTTTTTTAATCATAAAATGTAAATTTTGACAATGCACTAATCAGTGTATTTCTATGGGTTTTAATTTTAAAATTATCTTTTCCATAATATTTGTTAGTATATTTGTTTTCTTTTTTTTTTTTTTTTGACTAGTCATTCTAGCGAATTTTTGCATAAAGCTTCGAATTGACGTCTTAAATATACTGTTAAATGTCTACGATAAAAACGTATACGCTACGAGAGTTATTTTTTATTTTTTGCTTATATCTTATTTATTATGCATCTATATTATTATGCATGATGATATTACAACATTTATATACTACAAAATTTTTCAATATTTTGCTGAAGTACATTTTATGTACCATCATCAGATTGGAATTATGTCGGATCTTATCCGCTATATAAATCAGTTGTTTAAGGACCGATATGGTTGATGTGTTCTGCAAGCGAAATATATTTGGTATAAATGATGTTTCTCTTTTTTTTCACATTACCAATCTTAACCATTAAGATGATTCTTTCCGCATACTTTGCAATAATCTAAAGTCATATCTTTTTTTTTTAAACATACGTAAGAAATTTGAAACTTTGGTGAAAATTTTAAAAAGTGCATTCAATTTAAAATGCATTTAAAAATTCTTAACACCTTGAGTTTGAAGTGTCATTTATTAAAAAAAATTCTATTTACGCGATATTTTCTGTAAAAGCGGTATTCGTCAGCAGCGCTTATTATATGGCGGTTTCTGATGATGGTATCACATGCCTTGTTTCCTGACATAAACGAGATATACCTTAAACTGTAGAGATTCGCTTCATCTTTAAAATTCTGTTCTCTAACTTTTCTATAAAGAAACTGCAAAATTAAAAAAAAAGATCTTAAATTTTTAGCTTTATTTCTTTTAAAGCGGAAATAAATCAAAAATTCTTCGAAAATCTCTTTATTTTTTTATGTTTAAATGCTTGAGATTTTATGAAAATGGTCCAAAATTCCCAAAAAAAAAAAAAAACAATTAAGAATTTCCCAAAAAATGGTATTTTTAACTTCTTTTTGCTTCCCAACTTATATCGAGGAACAAAAATTTCTATTACCAAAAATTAAAAACATATTAGATCGTATAAAAAATATTACATTTTCTGATTCTAGCTTTGCGATTTGAGAAATGATGGCGAATATTGAACATTTTATAGAAAAATTAGGTTTTGTTCGGTAGACCCTGGTCCTCGTGGGAATCCATTTTCTTAAGTTTATTTTCTTTTAAAATTGTATTTAGTTTTATTAAAAAAATAAATAAATATTGAATATGTTACTTAAGATAACTTGTAAATAACAGAAAAAGAATGTGACTACCTTTTTGGCATAAAAGCGGGAAAATATCGATTTTTTCAAGGCTGAAATTCAAATTCTGTGCACGAATCTGTTATTTGTTGTTAATAAAATAACAAAATATATGATGAAATTAGAATCCACTGTAGCGAAAAACGTTAGAAAATAAACATTTTTTGGTAAGCTGTAAAAAATAAGATATACATGTGACGATTTTCTTCTTTATAGATCTTGTCCAGCAGAATACCGTCATATGAAAATCTTTCAAATCTTATAAGGATCGTTCTGAGGTGTTCAAATTTGAGACTTTATAAATCCGCCCCCGGTAGGTCTTTATGTTCAAAACTAAAATCTTGAACTCGCCTACACCTCAACTATCACAATATAAGATTTTATTTCAATCTTACTAGCTGCACAGTAAACTGAGCCCATATTAAAATTGAAAAACATAATAGGAAACTAGGTACAATGATGAAATTTTGTATATGTGTAGACATTTACCATCTATTTATAAAACCTATGTAATATTAGATCAATAAATTATCCAAAATATATATAAATAATAAATAAATTCTTCGTATGTGTGCTTGCCATGTTATTTTAAGCAATTTATCTGGCTATTCCCGCAGATAAAATTTTAAAAATTCAACACACAAGATATCAATCTTTTATTTGATTTTAAGGCAGCATTAAATAAGCATTTCAGTAAAAATTATTTTTCACCAAAAATATTAATGTAATCTAAAAGAATTTTACCCGCAATATTTATTGTTTTTGAAATTTATGACTAAAAATGAAATCTACGCAAAGTTCTCCATCTAAAATGATACAAATTGTATTCGTCAAAGTTTAAGATGCGAAAAAAATATGCTAGATTTCTGTTCAAAAAATTTTTTTTTCAGATGTAATAAATTTTACGAATATTTTAGGAAAATTGTATTGGTTGGGATTTTGGAATATTTTTACACAATTGTTCATGATATGTTAACTTTACAGTAAATTAAAAATTTTATAAAATTTAAAATATTTTCCGAAAATATTTATGAATGATTTATTTTGACAGATTAAAAAAATAATCATTAAAATAAATTGCAGCAATTCTACCAATGCACTTTACGTAATCATGAGACATTTCTATAAAATCAAAATTTGTTTTAATTGTTTTTTTTTTTTTTTTTTTTTTTTTAATAAATATCTTGCCGTCGTATAACCATTTTCCGAATAGCGACAAAGCCACAACATATAAAGAAGTATTGTTCCTCTATGTCCGAGAGCAGGAGAAAAAAAATTTCGACGAACCTCGCAATTTCCGATTTCTATGAAATTCAGTATAAACACTCACTACGTCAATACAAAGTTTAAAGTTCTTCAAAATTTTCAATTTCCTTGTAGTTTAGTTTTTATCGCTGTTCAAAGTTCACTTTTTCAGATTTCTTTTTTTTTTTTTTTTTTTTTGAAATACATGAATTTTAAATCTAAACATCTTCGGATCTATTTGTCCGATTTAAACAAACTTTGGCTTAAATAAATGCGTAATAAATCTAGTTTGTAATTATTTTTTAAAATCGCCATTTTTGAAAATAAAAAGATAATGAAATTAGTATTCGTCCTTGTATCAAGGATATTTAAAAAATTAAATCTTTCATTTTTATAATTTTTGTTTAAAATGTTTCTTAAAGTGTTGCCAATAATATATAAAAATTTAGAGTGGGACCATGAGGGGAGGCTGAGAAAATTAACTTTTAGTAAAAAAGCTCATTTATTTCAGTAATAATTTGATATTTTTTAATATATTTTTGTATGTACGAAAACATATGAATAGATTTTCTTAAATCAATATCGAACATATTAAATGATTTCCATTGTAATGAAAAAATTCCATATTTTCAAAAAATGCTAAAAAAAGCATAAATCTACGGTGGTATATTCAACAAAAATGGCATCTAAAAAATGGAATTGCATTAAAAACTTGAATAATTTTCTAATTTTCTTAGTTGAAGACAACAGCAATATAATTTAAACGCAGTTTGAATTTTCTTAATCTGTTAAGTAGTTTCCGAGATATTGTTCTTTAAAGTTACATACTTCGATAATTTTTTAAGTTTTTCAAAATATCAATAGGTAAATAAAAATTGCGAAATTTTAAAACTTCGTAAAAGTAAAACAGAAATTCATAAAAACGTCCCTTGGAACAGTTCAGATATTTGTCAGCCGATTTATTGTCAAAATATTAAATGGATTCAATTATTATTTTTAAAGCTATTTGTATTATTCTACCAAGATACAGTTATTTTCTACAATTTTTCAACTTAATAAAATAGAATCGTTAATAATAAGCCGACTTTTTTTAACTCTTTTTATACATATACAAATTGTTTCATTCAAAAAAACATTAGAAATTTTCAAATTATTACTGATATAAATTATGTTTTTACTAACTGTTAAATTTCTCAGCATCCCCCATGGTCCCATTCAAGACTTTTTATATTTTTTTACCAACACTTTAAGAAATATTTTAAAGAAAAATTACAAAAATAGAAGATACGGTTTCTTTAAATATCCTTGATATAAAGACGAATATTGATTTCATTATCCTTTTTTTCGAAAATAGCATTTTTACAAAAATAATTAAAAACTAGATTTGTTAAGCATCAGTTTGAATCAAAGTTTGTGGAAATTCATGTCTTTAAAAAAAAAATCTGAAAAAACTGAACTTTAAACCGTAATAAAAACGAAACTACAACGAATTTGAAAATTTTGAAGAATAATAAATTTTTAATAAAATTTTACAAAACAATTTGTAAATTTAACAAGTTTACTTAAAATACGTGATTGTTTTGCTTCTTTAGTTTAAATAAACTCGAATAATCATAAAAAAGAGTGTCATAAAAATACATTGATGATACTCGTGACACGCAACAGTATTTTTAACATTTTGTGGCCAGATTTTTGTCCTTACAGTAGAAGCACCCAGAATTGGGAATATTATTTTAGTCCCACAATGTATTAGTTATTTAAACTATCCAGAATTTTGGAAATTCTAAAAGGCTTGGATTCAATTTAAAAGCAAATTTAAGAAGACCCTAGCAATGCTCAATACTTTAATAATACTAATACTATATACAATATAATACAATAATAATACTAATACTTTAACATTTTTTTTTTTTCAGAAATTTAAAATAATCTAGTTAGTTATTAATTTTTATATAAAATGATATATCAGAAAAATCTGGAGAAGAAATGCTATAAGTAGTTGATTTAGATTGTAACATATTCCGTTCATCTTTTATTAAAAATAAAACAATTTTGATTCTTGAAAAATAATAATATTTAAAGAAAATTTAATATAATTTCTCAAATTTAAAATCATAGTATTTTTTTATTTCTTTCAAAGAATAATTCAATCCAGTGAAATTAACTTTAATTTTTAGACGACCTTTTATTATTTTTCTTCTTAACTTTAACTATTATGCAGGTGAAATAAAAATAAAATAAAAATATTGATAAAATTTTTTTCATAAATCAAAACGAATTATTCGAATTGCAGCGGTAAATCGCTGTTAAAAAGGTTTTGAATAAAATAAAGGTGCGTGAATGTTTATAATATTTTTGTGCATATATTTACATGTGTGTAGTTTTGAGATTTCCCAATTGACTTTGTCTTTAAGGATGGGTGCACGACAATATTATATCCTAGACGACATATGCAGGACAGGCAGAGCAAATCGTCAACGACTTTTTCACACAAATGTCGCTAAAATCGTGCACTTTTAAAAGGAAAACAATGTCATTTATTTTGTCGTTAGTAAAATAATAATGTAACAAACGAAATGCTCATCTATATATTTGTCAATTAATTAATTAATTTTTCTAATGTTATCGATAAGTACCTTTTTGTCGTCAGCGATTTATATAGATTATATAAAATTCGTACATGAAATCATTAACGATTACATAGGGCACAATGTCCCTAGATTTTTCATCAACGATTATATAGATGACGCTGTTTTTTCTTTGTCGCTAACGATTTCATGAATGACAATCTCATCCACTTAATCGTCTACGATTTCGTGAATGACAATGTCATCCACTTAATCGTCTACGATTTCGTGAATGACAATGTTATCCACTTAATAGTCTATGATTACATCAGTGACAAATAAAATAATTTAAAGAAATATTTTTAAAATTAAAATATAAAAAAGATTATTACAATTTTGTAAAAAAAAAAAATATATATATTAAATGTCGAAGACTTCCTTAAAAATTCTATCCATTTTTTTCAATTTCCGCTTATACGAGTATTGATGCCATAATGTGAAAAAAAATATTTTAATATTTACTTAAGTTAATGACAGAGTAATTCCTTTTTACTATTTTTTTTACTATTTGTACTGATCAAGTTTTATTATTTTAATATTAAAGGCATTGTCCCTTAACATAATTGAGCGTAATTTATGGATGACAACTTTTAAGACATTGCCGGCCTTCTCGATGTCAATTTATGTTAATAAAAGACAACATGATACATATTGTTGCTTAACTTGTCATCAGCAAAGTTTATAAATGAAAACATTTAAGACTTTGTCGCCCTCCTTGTCATCCTTAAAATAAATAAGAGAAAACATTAAATATATTGTCGCTCATTTTTTCGTGAAAAATATTTGATCGAAGACTGCATTGAAGACTTTGTCTTCCTTACTGTCTTTAACATCGTTAACGGAAGACACATTCAAGGTGTTATCGTTCATGTTATCATCAAATGTAGCCAATACTGGACAAAATTGAAGACTGTGTCGCAGCAATCAATTTATATAAATTTTATTAGAAGACAGCATTAATGATATTATATTTCATCTTGTCGTCATAAAATTTTAATATAAGACAACACACAATGGGGTCAAATGCAAATTTTTTGGTAATAAATCTGGATCTCCTAAACTACTGGTCGGATCAAATTGAAATGTATGGAAGAGTTGTAGAGGAGGACCTAAGCTTTCAGAAAAATCATCTTGTAGTCACCCTGTGATAACACGAGATAAGCTACAGGGTGTCAAAGTTGACTACCTCGAGTATGTAAAAGTTAAAAAAAATCGTAACTTGTACAAATGAAGTCCGATTTTAAGGATTTTTATATTTCTGGAAAGTGCTTGGCAAGATAAAGAAAAACTAAGCTTACTCATCTAAGTTATCTCTTACAGTTAAAAAGATATTTATGCTTGAATTTTGAATTTTTGATTTTTTGGCTCGACTTTCTTTCGTTTTTCGGGAATAAATCCGGAGATATATGAGGTAAAAATTTTTTAAAAATATTCTGTAGTTTGCTACATATTTCAAAATAATATGCTGAAAGAATTTTTGGATTATCTCAATTCGTCTAGACGTGAAAAATATTCAAAGTCAGCACTCTGAAATTGGCATGAAAAATGGCTATTTTTTACAAAAATATAGTACAATTCATTCACTTTTTTCTCAAAGTTCCGTTAATAAAAAAATTTTTTCCTTATTAATTTCAAAAGATAAGGCTTCATAAATGGTTAATAAAGAAATTTTGAATTGATTTAAGTTTGCACCCTACATCCAGCATTGACCGAAAATTGTCAATTTTAAAAAATAGTTTCATTTTTATCGATTAATAAAAAAAATGTCACGCGAGCTTTTTTAAATTTGGTACCCATATTTTTTATGGAAATAGATTTAGAATGATTTAACACTAAACTGCTTCCCGCCCGGCCAAAAACGAATGCAGGAGTTGAGATTTTATGTTAAAAGTCAGTTTTTTTAACGACTATTTTTAAAAGCATATTAAAAGCATATTAGCATAATATTTTTATTATTATTTCTTATGTAGTGTATAAAACACAAATCAGGCTTTCATTCCTAGAAAAATCAATAAAATAGCTCCAATAACCTATTTTTGGTAATTTTTAAAAAATAAATTTTTTTTTTTTAAAATAGCTGAAAACCCAAAAAAATTTAATTTTTTTAATACAACTCCACTAATTTTGCAAATACTTTAAAAATGTTAAAAGAATATAAAAATAGACTTATCTACCAATTCAACGATATATAAAATGTTGATATAGGTCATTTAATAATAGTAATATAATGGCCTCAAAACTACCAAGTCACGTCATACGTATACGTAACATTTTAGTTTTCTTATGTATTATGTAGGTATATATTTGTTATTATAAAGTAGTAAATTCTTTATTTGAGTAATGTTTATTTAATTTGTTCTACAGATTTACATACTTATTATACATAAATCCCGTATATTTATTTTATTAAGAATATATTATCGAAGATATTATTAGATATTTTCTTGAAAATAATCAGAAACATCAAACGTTAGCAAATTTTTAACTTCCTTAGCTTCGGAATCCTCTTTTTCTATTTCAAGAGTGATTTTTGGTAGCCATCGTGTTCTTATAGAATATATAACTGGATCTGATGATATTAATAAATATTCCATTAAGTCCATATTTTGCGCTATTTTCGAACATTTTCGGGTATTGAAGTGTCGGAAAGGTTTAACATCTTTATTTCGGGCTTACTGTACTTCCTCTGTTAGCTATTCCAATGGCAAAATACTATTTTCTATTATTTCTTTACCATGAGCCAATACTTTGTGAATTTTTGGAGTCATTGATTTCCAGGGGTATGTAATGTTAAGTAGTTCTTTAGTTTCGTAAGCAAAAATTTTAAATTTGTTTTTTGCTATTAATGGCTGCCAATATAATCTTAAAACGCTTCAAAATATTTAAGTCAATGCCTGTGATTAAAAATGTGAGTTCCGGATTTTCAAAGAAACGTCTTGCTGTATTTCCATCATTTGAGCTTCCGAGTTGTTCTTTGAATTCTAATTGAATTCTTTTCTTCTCCTCTTTTCGTAATTCGTGAAGTTCCAAATTGTTTTTTACTGTAGCATTTTCCTGCCCAGGAATATTTCTGTACTTCATATCATATGCAAGATGTAAGCAAAACTCCAAAAATCTTATCCTTGCGTGGAGTGGCGATATTCCAAATTTTAAAGAATTTTTATTAACAAGGACTTCAGAATTATCCTGAAATTGTGAACTTATTTTTCCACATATATTACATTTCCATGTAGATGTTGTATCTGTTATAGCGTTTGCAACTTTTCCATCAATCATCGTTAATTGTTGTTACATTTAATAGTTCTGTTTGATACTTTTACATATATTGGGGGCAATGCTTTCATTTATTCTTCCAATTGGTTGACAATGCTGTTTATTGTAACCGTGGTTTCTTTTGAGTAATCAAAAAGGATTGGACGGCACAAAAATTTGGAACCTGGAGTTAAATTTATCCATATATCATCAAAAAGCGAGTCATTTCTTGTCGATGAGGAAGGCTTATTTAAGCGCATTCGAAGTGGTACCAGAGACGCTATAAACAGCGAGGAATAATTATTTCCAGAATTACTTCCATCCATTTGTTTGTATTCCGAAAATCCTGATGTTTTTGAATATTAAAATAAGTTCAGAGTCTTTGCATTTTTCAATGTTATCATTGCTGAAGGTAGATATAATTCTAGAGGCAGTATTTTCAAGTAATTGCAATATATTAACTTTAGCACTTTTAACAGAAGCATTAACCGGGTGCTCCATAGGCTGTAAAATATTACTTTTCGCTTCTCTCACTGATTTGCTACTGGGAAAGATATCATATCCTTTTTCGCTAACAGATTTCCTCAAAATCTCGTATTGGTTTCTTGATAATCCTAAATTTAATATTAGAGCTAAAGCATCTTCAGAGGTAAAGGACGATGTTAATTTCGGTGTCACTATGCTTTGGATTATCCGATGTAATCGATTGGGAGAAGCTGTTGGTAACACATCTATAACTTTTTCTACTTCCTTTGGTTGCGTACGTGTTACTAAAGCTTTAAATGTATCTTTTATTTCGGCATTCGTATGTAAATTTAGAATAGATTCCTGTTTGGTCCTTTTTGTTCTTAGCTGAACTTCATCGTAACTTTTTTTTGGTCGACCCTTTTTCTGCTTTCCGATGAAAATTGGTATTTCTCCCTCCAACCACTCTTCATTTTTCTTCTTGAACTTTGGTATTGACCAATCTGAAGCTTGCATCCTTTTTTCGTATGATTTATAAAAATTTTCGAGCTTTAAACTGTCTTCTGTAGTAAGAGTTAAACCAAAAGATACTACTGTATCAATGAGTTTTCTTATTTTTTCTGGACGATTTATAATATCAGATAGATTATCCCAGATTACTTTGCAAATAGAAAAGTGTTTTAATGTAATCTCCATAATGTCAAATTCACTAATAAATCTGCATATTTATAAGGATACTTATATATAGAAAAAGAATATTTATATCAGGTAAATGGTGACAGGCAAAAATGAATTAAAAAATTTAAATTTTTGCTCAAAACCCCCAATTTCATTCAGTTTATTTTTATGACCTGTAGTGTTAAACAGGTACGTCAAAAAATGTACCTATGCGATTGTAAAAAAATCATTTTTGTTATAATACATTAATTAGTAGCTAGGTAAATTATTTAAAAACTTAAAAAAATGTAATAAAAAAACGAAGGAAAATATACTTATTTATGTACTTAGGTAATTTTAAAAACCTTTTCAGTAGAAAAAAATTATGAACACTTTAAATATATTCATTAATAAATATTATTATTTCGTAACAAAAATAAGCAATGCAGTTGAGTGTTACGTATACACTCATATGGAAATACGAACAAAATAGTGAATTTTGCAACTTTTGACGTGACTTGGTAGTTTTGAGGCCATTATATTACTATTATTAAATGACCTATATCAACATTTTATATATCGTTGAATTGGTAAATAAGTCTATTTTTATATTCTTTTAATATTTTTAAAGTATTTGCAAAATTAGTGGAGTTGTATTAAAAAAATTAAATTTTTTTGGATTTTCAGCTATTTTTTTAAAAAAAATTTATTTTTGAAAAATGACCAAAAATAGGTTATTGGAGCTATTTTATTGATTTTTTTAGGAATGAAAGCTTGATTTATGTTTTATACACTACATAAGAAATAATAATAAAAATATTATGCTAATATGCTTTTAATATGCTTTTAAAAATAGTCGTTAAAAAAACTGACTTTTAACATAAAATCTCCACTCCTGCATTCGTTTTTGGCCGGGCAGGAAGCAGTTTAGTGTTAAATCATTCTAAATCTATTTCCATAAAAAATATGGGTACCAAATTTAAAAAAGCTCGCGTGAAATTTTTTTTATTAATCGATAAAAATGAAACTATTTTTTAAAATTGACAATTTCGGTCAATGCTGGATGTAGGGTGCAAACTTAAATCAATTCAAAATTTCTTTATTAACCATTTATGAAACCTTATCTTTTGAAATTAATAAGGAAAAAATTTTTTTATTAACGGAACTTTGAGAAAAAAGTGAATGAATTGTACTATATTTTTGTAAAAAATAGCCATTTTTCATGCCAACTTCAGAGTGCTGAATTTGAATATTTTTCACGTCTAGACGAATTGAGATAATCCAAAAATTCTTTCAGCATATTATTTTGAAATATGTAGCAAACTACAGAATATTTTTAAAAAATTTTTACCTCATATATCTCCGGATTTATTCCCGAAAAACGAAAGAAAGTCGAGCCAAAAAATCAAAAATTCAAAATTCAAGCATAAATATCTTTTTAACTGTAACAGATAACTTAGATGAGTAAGCTTATTTTTTCTTTATCTTGCCAAGCACTTTCCAGAAATATAAAAATCCTTAAAATCGGACTTCATTTGTACAAGTTACGATTTTTTTTAACTTTTACATACTCGAGGTAGTCAACTTTGACACCCTGTAGCTTATCTCGTGTTATCACAGGGTGACTACAAGATGATTTTTCTGAAAGCTTAGGTCCTCCTCTACAACTCTTCCATACATTTCAATTTGATCCAACCAGTAGTTTAGGAGATCCAGATTTATTACCAAAAAATTTGCATTTGACCCCACTGTACAACATTTAAGACATTATCTTTTTGCAAGTCTTTGGCATGGCTTAAAGATGACAATATTTAAGAAATTGTCTCTCACTTTATCGCCAAATTTGTTTTAAAGAAAAAAAGTATTGAAGAAGAGCGTTTTTTGTCGTTCACATTGTCATTAAGAAAACTTAGGTAACAGTGGTCATGTCAAGTATAATTATGTACAGTCTTAGAGTAAATGAGATGTTATATACATATTCACATACATATATATAGTTTTTATACTTGCATGTATAAAATAATATATATATATATATATATATATATATATATATATATATATATATATATATATATATATGTAAGTATATATAAGTATTTTTGATAAACAATTTAATATATAATTTTTTTTAAATATTTTCTTGGTATTTGTTTAACTAAACAAATGCTGCAAATTAACTAAAAAAATTAAGTTAAAAATTAATTTAAACTTAATTATTATAAACATTGATTATATTCATTTCTTGCATATATATATATATATATATATACATATATATATAAATATATATATATATATATATATATATATATATATGTATGTATGTATACATGTATATATGTTTTTATACTTATATACATATGTACATACAAACTACATTTGTATGGAGACAAAAAAAAAGGTTGCAAATGTCAAACTGCATATATAAAAAACAATAATGAATACGCCATATTGTTGTTTTTGTGTAACTGTTGCCACCTTCCACAAATTCGCGTTAAGTTTGACGTTTGTCTTGATAAAAAAATCTCTAATGTAGTGATGACAATTATTACCAACATAAACGCTTAGAAATGTTTGAAATGTTTCGTACAATCAATCGCAAAAATGGGCTAAAATTAAAATTTCTTTTGAAAAGTAAAGACAAAAGTATAAGCAATATCTTTACCATTAATCAATTCTATTATTATGTATCTCGATCCGAAATTGTTCAATTCTTTCAACACTTTTCCACTCAAACAATTTTAATTGTGAAACATAGTTTTTGTAATAATAAAGTTTCTTTGCGAATTGTTAAGATCTCTGCATAAATTTGGGTACTAGTCTTTGCACAAATATAGGGAGAACTTAGTATAAAAATTGTCAAATGAAAGTAAATGTTGAAAAGAAGAAATAACGTTACCCCATTAAAATGATTTTCTATTTTTTAAAAAAGTAAAAAAGAGCCAAAAGGTTTAAAAGAATGTTGTTGAAAGTGCTAAATTTGCGCGTTTTTTAGTTTCGGGCTAAAAAATATTTTTCGCGTTTTTTACTGCCAAAAATGGGCTAAATCTATCCCTAAAAAGTCTACGTTGCCATCACTACCAAAATATTTCGTTTTAATTATTTCGTTTACGTCAGCTGAATCATTTTTAAAATACCTCCAAAAATACAGATTTCGATCAATAGTGTGTATAATTTTTAACTTTTTGGTAAATGACGTTTATTAATTTTCAATAATTTTATTTGAATATTTTGGATAATTTCCATCGTAACTTACATGTGAAATAACTGGTTAGTTAAGAAAATAAATGTCATCCAAAGCATATACATATGTATTTATCTTAAAAACTATAAATTCATATAAAATAGTGACTAAATTTCAAAAATCTCTTTAATTCGATTATTATCTCGGTTTTAAAAAACTTATGTACATATGTATGTACATTTCCAAATACATACATATGTATGTGCATACATGTGGATTTTACAAACTAAAACAACAAATGCCATTAGACTTTTTTATTCATATATAAAGTTTATTCAGCTATAAAGTATTTTTCATACGTTCTCATATGCATATGAATACACATACCACATTCATTCATATCTATGAATACACATCATCCCTTTTTTCCACTATTTTTTAATCAAGTATTTTTTTATTTAAACATCGTTATACATACATACTATCCGAACGATTTGTAATCAAAAATATTAGTCTTCTTTATGAAAATAAAAAATAAAAGATGTTTTTTGGATTACTTTTGTAATATGAAAAAAATAAGTTTTTTGGATTACTTTTTTAACACGAAAGTAAAAAAGTAAAGAATTCTAACTCAAAAAAATTTTTAATTTTGCGAAAAAAAATTATTAACGAAGAAGAAAGAAAAATTTCTTTTGTATTCCGAATTTTTTCATACTATGTTTAGAATATTAAAATAGAAAATAAGTTATTAATTTTTTTCCTAGAAAAAAATCTATTTTTGCAAATTTCTTTTTTAATCTTAATCTTGTTATTTTATAATATCAATAATATTGATATTATCAATATTATTGATTATCAAAAAAATCATAAAATTTGGTACAATGATTGATACTTGTACAGAACTTCTTTGCACTGAATTTCATTAAAATATTCTTATTTTTAAGGCATTCTTGAGTGTTTAAATTTTATTCCGGGGGTAAATTTATATGGGGGCTATGTGAATTTCACAAATCACTTGAATTATCTTTTAAATTGCCACCCGTACTTTGTGCAATAGATTTACATGGACAGCCAGCCAGACGGACGGACATCGTTAGGTCAATTTAAAAAGTGATTCTGAGACGATTGGCATAATTTAAGGTGGGTGTTGGATAATTTTTGTATGCGTTACAAACATCAGTACAAACGCATAATACCACAACCACTTATAGTGGTGTAGGGTACAAAATTATTTACTAAGGCCTGTCCACGAAAAAATTTGATCTTTAAAATTTTTGTCACAAAATGGGAACCTACATTTATGTCTCAACTCATGCTTTGCTTAATGAAATTGTAATATACACTACCTGCCACTTGAATAACGAATCACGTTTTTTTAACTTTAATTAAGTAAATCTGCTAAACCAAAGTTCAGAAAAAAATAATTTTTGCGCAACTAAATTTCAATGTTTTAGTTTCCTGAAGAAATAAAAAATATACATATTTTGTTATACTAAAATTATGCATTTATTTAAAGATATGTATTTCTGTGGTACTATTTCGTGTGTCACTTTAATAAGGAATTCTTTTAATATTAATCAGGTAGACTATGATTTGAATTTCTTTCAATATAAACGGCTAGAGAATTTTTAATTTGATAGTTTTTAAATAGTTTTTATTCAAAATGGTACTTGGTAGGTTCTTAATAACTCTGAAAAAGAAAAAATTCTGATTTTGAAATCTCAGGGTCAGCATCCGGTCCAAATAGCCAAAAACATTAATAGAGGGAAGACAGTTGTGTACAATTATTTAAATAACGTGTGCAATTATTTTAATAAGGCGGAAGAAAATGGCAACAACTCCAAAAGAAAGAGGAAAAATTCTTCGAATTGCATCAAATTCTGCCATGTCGATATCAAAAATACGTAGAGTCAGTGCCAGTCTAAGAACAGTGCACCGTATTTTAAAGTCGTGCCCATACATAGTCCGACAAAAACTGCAAAAAACCCACCACTTAATGAAAAACGCAAATCACAACGTCTACAGTTTGCCAAAAATACAATGACATGGTCCGACAAATGGTTTAAAGTTGTATTTTCCGATGAAAAAAAAGTTTAATATTGATGGTCCCGATAGGTATAACTATCACCTCCATAACCTGAATAAGGCGGAATTATTTTTGAGCCTCAGACACAGCCGAGAGAGTATTATGGTACCATAGAATTGGTTTTTGTAACCAACAAAATGACTGCAACGACTTACAAAAGCATTCTGGAGGAAGTATTTCCAAAATTAAATGATTTCTTTGGACCCATACCTTGGACGTACCAACACGACAACGCTCCGATTCATACCGCCAGAGCAGTAAAACAATGGATTAATTAACAAGGTGTTCAACTTTTGGATTGGCCCCCATATTCATCAGACCTGAATCCAATGGAAAATGTCTGGGGTTGGCTTTCAAGAAAACTTTATGAACGAGGAACAATTTGAGACGATAGAATCCTTAAAGGATTCAATAACGAAAGCATGGAGTTCAATTTCGCTAAATTACTTAGAGTCATTATACACATTATAATAACCGATGGCAAATCACATTTTTGAGGTGATTTTTCGTTTTTATAAGAATTTTTTAAATTATATTCATAAGTATTTTCTGTGGATAATGAAGTTTATTTTAAAATAATTAATTAATTAAGTCCAAAAAATTAGTTGTTATATTTGATTTGGAGATTGAAGCGCCGCAGGCAAACATTACAGTTAAATATAATTAGTCTCGTTTTTTTGTGTGAATTAAATATAAAACAGTAAAAGTAAAAAAGAAATTATTTTTTTCTTTATTAAAGTACTAAAATTTTAGCCTTTTTAAGACAATTTTAAGAATCAAAAATTTCTAAAAAAGGCTAAAAGCTAAAACGAAAATTTTGAGGCTAAAAGCAAAATAAAAAGGCCAGATTTAGCCTTAAAAGGGCAAAATTGGCAAAACACTGTTCATAGACGTAAATGTAACATAATCAAATTAGGTCGCTCTACGTTATCCCAAGTCTACAACTGAGATTAACGCTGATATAATATGTGAGATAACGCCTGCAGAAGAGAGTAACCATTTTGTTTATATTATGTTAAATCTTAAATAAAGATATCATTATTTTCAATCGGTCACAGAGTGAACATGTCCTTTTTATTTAAGCAATTCGCACTTTTTTAAAACAATTTTATAAAAATGTTTTTTACAAGTAAAACAAACACTAAAAGGAAACGATTTTACAAAAAAAAAACATTATTTTTCAGTAATTTACAAATTACACATGCACACACACAAACAAACTTTCGTATACGTATATTTTTTTGACAGTTTATGTTATAAGATGGTTGTGTAGAGAAATCTCATCACAAAAATCTCAGAATACATCTTATAATACTAATATTTGAATCTACACGTGATATAATTCTCTCAGAGAGCGAATTTGACACTCTCTGACACAAAAATCTTACATATTATGTTACGTCTAGACGGGCTACGGCTATTACGTGACAGCTGTAAGAACAGTGTTGACAGCTTTTTATTTCAATACACTAAATCTCCGTTGAAAAATCCCTGTAAGAAGTTAATAACTGAACAATTTGTTTTGCAGTTTTTTTTTCGTTAAAAAATTTTTTAAATTATTTAAATAAAGCGTAGAATTGAAGCAATAATTTCAAACTTAAAACCGTTGTTATAAGAGAACAAATTTTTTTTTTTATAAAAATCGCTGAAATAAAAACCGATAAATTTAGCGATTTTTAAACTACAAGTGTTTTATAAGAAATATGCTTAATTGACATCGCTGATGTTGATGTGTACAAAACAACAACAAAGTACTCGATACATTTACGTTTTTTAAGTAACCATTAACTTACGTTCCGTTTACATTTACATTTATAAATTTACGGTAGTGTAATGGAGCTCGCGGCCACGATCATACATCAAACCCAGCATACTAGTGTATGGCTTTGTGTATTTCAACATTTATATTAAAGAGAACATACACACACAATCCATACACAAATTATAACATGATGTTGTTTATGTTCTATTTAAGTAAAACTACAGCACAAAAGTGGCAAAAGCATATTTTTGTCTATAAGTTTATTTCTATCAATTAAGCCAATTTTTGGTAGTAATATGAAGTGAACACAGCTAGATATTTTGGCAAAATTTTATTTAAATTCTTTAATTTTTTATTGAAAAATTGTCTATTTCAATTTAGTTTTAAGGGGTTGGTCGAGATACCTTTTTTTCTGCTGAACCGATTTGGCTGGTTTGCAATCCAACTTTGCTCTTAGGAACAGCAAATAACCTCGGTGATTTTCATTCGAATAGGACAAGTAGTTTGGACGTGAGCATGTTGTCTCGGAATTTGATATGGACCACGAATATATATATATATATATATATATATATATATTTATATTGTTTCTTGGTGCTAAACGCGGAACGATAAACTTAGTATGTCCTCTTTCACCACTGGTGGTGGTGGAGGGTATAAAACAAAACAAAAACAGCAGAAAAACAAACGAAAACTTTTTTCGTCAATAAAAAGAAGTTGGTTAAATGACTGGCATGAATAATTGATTGGGGGTGGTGATAACAAGTTGTAGGAGGAGTACAATTAAGTATTCTTTATTCAAGTACAAACATATATACTTACATACATACATACAAACATACATGTTTTTATACCGCACAGGTGTAAAGGGTATATCAAAGTTTATCATTCAATTTGTAATTTCCACAAAAATTTTGTCTGAGTGCAAAAGGTTTATATTTTCTGGTAGGACGATGTCTGTCTGTCTGTCCGTCCGGTTGAAATGACGTTTAAGAAAACCACCGATAACTGACATATATAATACATATATCAAATGTTCTTCCGACCATTTCGATTTTTTGCTATTGAAATTCAAAAAGATTGGTTCAATAAATGGCGGAGATATGGGCAAAAAACATTTGTGAAATCTCCATTTAACACAGATATATTATATATATAGAAAGCTCAGAAATTCTTTTCAGATCTTTTCTGTTGAAAATGGGAAAAAGCTGGTTTGAAAGTAGCAGAGATATTAAAAAAGGTCCTTCAAACCGGTTTTTGATTTTCTTAAACCTCTATATAAGCTAGGGACTTCGTTTTTGCATCAATCAAATCGGTTCATAAACAACTGAATTATTGGCTTCCCTTATAGTTGTTGTTGTTTTCATGGGCACTGAAAAACAAATTAAGGGTTTTTTTAAACTTTTTCAAGCACCTATATAAGTGAGAGCTCTTTCACGGAAAAATCGGAAATTTTTGTAAGAATTTTGGTGTTGAAAAAATGTACTAAATAGATCCAGCATTAATTGAGTTATAGACCAAAATACGTTATTAGATTTTTTAAAGCTCCTATTAAAACTATGGGCCCCATTCTTGCATAAATCAACCACAAATACTTTTTTCGAATTTCAGTTTTTTCAGTCAAATCGGTCCATAAATTTTCCTTCATACTCTTTTTTAATTTAATATTGTCTTACATTTATAAAATTTGACGCGATAACTACTATTTACTTTATATGGGTGTTACTACTCACCCTATTCGAAATTTGATATGAAAATTACTTTTGAATTTGTTTAACACTTTCATTGTAATAGTTCTTTAGGTGAAAAAATGTATATTTTTTCGTATGGGGACTAAAGCTCCCCCTGAACCTATCCGTCCTATTTTCATTTCATCAATGCGATATGATAGGATAAAGGTTCCAATAAAATTTGAGGGCTTTCGCTGTAATAGTTCTTCAAATATATCATAATGAATATTTGCTTCATAGGAGGGGTATTACATCTCCTGCTCCGATCTATTTTAAGTTAATCGGTTCATCCTTTTGAGAGTTTTAACAAGTGGGCGTAAATATGGGCATGGCATCCGATCAAGATCCAAAATAACCTATAACATATTACAGTCCAAGCACTATCCGCGTGTCAAATTACATATAAATAGCTTCATTAATAACGTGTAAATTTAAAAAATCGTCCAATAGAGATCTAACAAAGTCTATAACCACCTCTGGCACTCGCACTACCTGTGTGTCAAATTTCGTGAATTAGACGTGATTGATACACAAACAAACAAATAAACTACATTTTTATAATATATATAAGGATATAAGTATATATAGGTATTTCTAAAATCTTGATTCTATTTCAACTTTATATGAAAATGCTAATTATTTAAAGTCTTTGGTGTTTACATAGATATAGTTTAGGTAAATATATTTGTAATTACATATAGTATGACGTATTTCATTTTCATATAATACATCTCAACCCCGGCGAAAGGTATATAAGATTCGGCATAACCGAATATAGCAATCTAACTTGTTAAGTAGTGAACTGTTATTACGAGGGTTGTGAGATTAATAATTAATATTAGTAATAGATAATCATGCTTTTTATTTTGGCAAACATTTAAACAACTAAAACTCGAAATAGTCCCTCATGTAAAATATTTAAATACCGTATTTTAAAAATATTATTGTAATATTGTATATAAATTTGTTATTCAATTAAATTAATGAATTGTTTACTGGTTAAAGTCATTACGATATAAATTATGAATTTAAACTTAACTGTCAACCTTTGCACCTTCAACTTGTTTAACCACGAAAAGAAATTAATGAATTTTTCTGTCACACATTTCACTTTTTAAGCTGAATAGAAACAAATTTAAATAAAAAGAAACATACAATACTAAAATGATTTTGTATAAACCACAAGAAAGCAGTTGACATAAAAGCGTATGAGGGAGAAAAAGGAAAATTATAAATAATGATTGTGTTAATAATGCTTGAGTAACCACAATCACATTAAAGTTTTATACATAATAAATATTTCTTTTTTGGAACATAAATATTTTTATGAATAAAATAAGAAACTAATGATTTAAAATTTCTTAACTCTTTTTAGTAGAAAAAATTTATTCAATTCTGGAAATAAAGCAAATGGTTATAAATAATTTGAGGAGTCAGAGAAGGATCTTAGGAAAGCTTTGTTATATACGACCCACTGTTACATATTCCGAAAGATTTTCTAAAATGAATTGAAACAAATAGTTTCTTCATAAAGATAGATCGCAAATTAAGTAGAAGAAAATCTGTTGCACTTACGACAAAACAAGGGAATCTCTTGATACAGAACTAAATAGTAAAAAATGTTTTTTGTCAAGAGTTTTTCGGGTCGACTTTGAAATGGAATGACATAAGATGTGTATAAGGTATTAAAGATCTTTCAAATGCACGCCACACGGTGGGGTCGATCGCAAAAATTTTGGTAAGAAATCTGTATCCGCTAAAGTACTAGACAGATCGAATTAAAATGTATAGGTAGAGTAGGACCTAAGCTTTCAGAAAAATCATCTTGTAATCACCATGTAATATTACTAGATAATCTACAGGATTTAAAAATTTACCACCTCTAGTACGAAAAAATTAAAAAAATCTTAACTTGTACAAATCAAGTCTGATTTCAAAGATTTAAAAACCCGTGTAAAGAACTAGATAAGATAAGAAGTACCTATGGTAACTCTTATGGTTAAAAAGATATTTGAGCTTGTATTTGGAAATTTCGATTTCTTGCCTTGACTTTTTGTTTCTGGTTTTTATCAAATAATTTCCGTAACATAAGAGTGAATATTTTTCTAAAAATATCCTAAAAATACATTCCGAAGTAATGCGTTGAAAGTTTTTCAAATTATCTGAATTCGTCAAGACTTTAAATTTAGTATGAAGAATTTTTGTTGATTCATTCACTTTTTTCTCAAAAATTTTTTAATAAAAAAAGACTTTTTTCACGCACTTCAAAATACAAGGCTTCAATAATGTATAATAAAGAAATTTTTATTTCATTGAGAATTGCTTTCTACATTCAGGATTGTTCGAAAATGGTGAAATTTTGAACAAAGTTTCCAATTCATTGGGATAGAAAAAAAGCCAATTTTTTTCTAAATGAGTAATACTATTTGAAATTTAAAGCAATTTTGAATACTTTGAAATTTTTGTGTGTACTGTGAAATTATGGATGAGTTTTTAAAGTATACGTCTCTTAAGAAAATTTTTAGAAAAAAATGTGTTCAAAAAAGCATTTTTTTAATTTTTATATAACATAAAATGTCATATAAAAACAAGCTTTGACAGATCTATTGCAAAAAAAAAAAAGAAAATATTTTCATATCTTTTATACATCAAAAGTTATGGCCGTTTAAAAATATATTAAGCACTTTTAAGGCTTTATTGATTTTCAAGTATCTGTTTTCAAAAATTTGGATAATGATTGGAAATATTTTGGAGAATGATAACGTCTCTTCGTATATCGTATATATTTTGAGAGTTTATACGGGTAATTTTTTATAAGTTTTTAAATGAAAACAAATTTTAAAATTAAGTCCTGATATAGTGTGATGGCTATTCACGACTGTAGTCAGGCCTGTATTTCTTTATGGGATTGTAGCCTGGTGGCCACTTCTACAGAAAACTACTTTAATGATCGGAGATACTGTGTAATACGGGAGCCTTGCGAACTATTCCTACTGGTACTCTGAAGACACTCTTACATCTTATTGTCATTGTATGATGAATCGCTTTGAGCAAGCTTAAAGCAATTGAATAGTGGAGGGATTCTACGTACGGGTACTGTTCTTTGCGTTATGACGATGAATTCGTATAGACTATGTTGACCCGAAAATGGTTTCACGTGTTCCATATCGGATAGGTACTGATGGATGTGTGAAGAAATCTGAAACAAGGATGAGATAAACTTTTTCACTGACGGCTTTTAACGTAGCGGAGGAGTAAGTGCACACTGGATCGAACCAAATAATCTAGAAGGACAAATTTGAAGACTTAAATATCATCAGAATGAAGTAATTGTTCGCTGTTTAATACACAATATGAAATGATAAAATTTTCAGTATTTAATTTAAGTTTTTTATTTCATGAACTCGAACGTTTAGTAGGATAGAATGTGTGTGTTTCTGAACAGATTTGTATGTGATTTACAATGATATAAATTTTAGCCTGTCTAAATTTAAAATATTCCAAAATATTGGTCTGGATCAGTTTAACAATATAATTTCAAACGCATAAACTAAAAGTACCAATTAAAAAAGAAGTTATTAATATTCAGTGGGGTAAAAGTCTTCAAATTTAGCAGATTTTAGATTATTAAGCTTCTAGATGTGAACCATTATAGTATTCACTATGCGAAGGCATAAAATTAAACTGCGCTTGTTTGTGATTTTCCTGCAAAATTTAAATATTTTAGTCTGTTTTTTCAACAAAACAAAAATTGTTTGATCTACTCACGAAAAAATATTTATTTTAATAACCAACATAAGCAACTTATATGCCTCTGTTATAATAACGAAAAAATAGAGAAAAATAATCGAGTATAAAAAAAATGTTTGTAAAATAAAAATTTAAATTTTTATTTTAAATTTTATTTTAAATTTTTTAAAAAGACCTTAACAGCTGCTTGGCTATCCGAATAAATATTGATTGATATATATTGGGTCCCCACAAACAAGCAATCACTTCTGCCTGGCATACACTACATTCATAGCAGAGGAAGGCAAAAATTAAGTTACCTACAGTAAACCTTACCACTGCACAGTGGATCGAATTTGAAGTCTAGAAAGGCAAACCGTCAAATTGTTTAAATAAATGTAATATAAAAATAATTTAGCTGCGAATAACGAAATATCAATAATTTTAATATTGTGCTAATAAACGCGATCGTTACTTTGAATAAATTCATAATTTATTTGTTTGGGGAGATAGTTTCTAAGATCATCAGAAAATCATTCCCAATTACTTTTAAAAAACTACAGATATACTAGAGATTTAAAGTGAGAATTAAAAGTTTTACACTAAAATATCAAAGTTTAAACAAAGACAAAAAAATTATATGTAATATAACTGTAAAGTAATAAATGTAAATTAAAATATAATGTAAATTAGTTAAATTTGAAAAATACATTTTTTGATATAAAAACTTGTTTGTAGTTCTTCGAACCGGATGTCGGCTTACGACACTATTGTAACCTCATCTATAAAAGCCCAAATGTTTGACGCTGCTAATTGAGTTCCTCGAATTACACCCAATGCAACGAAACCTAAATGGATAAGACACTACGACTGCTGATGAAGTGTATAGCGGCGCAGAAAATATATATTCCATTCTGCTGGTATCTAATTATAGTCCACAAACTCTGCTTTGATACTGACAAACAGAGACAACAAAGAAATTTACGATTGCAAAGTTCTTAGCTCATGTCCGGCTTTGTCGTGATTCCTTCTTTGATGGTCCTGACTATTTTGGCAGTCTAGATGTTAAGCAAATACAGGACTTTATTAAAAGTTCAGGATGGTTCGTGGCATAGTACTGGCTCTATACTAACTGTATCACAAAGGGCCCAATTGTTGACGTAAGTGAATTTGAACTTCGGTCCTAACCACGGTCATTAACTTTCAGCTCTTGGGTAAGTTGAAGTCTATAAGTTCGAGTTCTTGTTTATATACTCCACTAATTTGACATTATTTTGAAGTGCTAAATGTAAAATGAAATGATCGTTTTGAATTTGTGTTGATTATTTAATGAACCAGTCGTTTTAAATTTGGTTACTAAAAGTATGAGAGCCAAAGTTCAAGCTTTGTCGTAAAATGGACATAATGTTTCCACTTATGAACTTTAATAATAAAGAATTATACAACTTAGATAGAAATTAGCATTTTTGACAGTAAAAAAAAAAAAATCCAAAATTTTTGAAATTTGTAAAAATTTTTTCGACAACATGTTTCTAATATGTACAGAGAAAAAAATATTACCCTATTTTCTCAATAAACACAGTTATTTCACTTTGCATCCTAATTTAATATACTCAAGTAAATATAAAACAAAAATAAAATTTAAGTAAAATTGTACTTCTCACTTAAATTTTTAATTCATTCAATCATCTACTTGTTTGATTTGATCAATTTTTTAGTTGGAAAAAGGTTTCCGTTTTTAATTTTTTACGGTTTTTAGTAATTGATATAATCATTTTGCTATGAGGTGCAAATTTAAAAAAGTTTTTAATTGAATGAATTATTTACTAATATATTTGATGATTGGATACTTTTTCTTTGTAGGTACACCCAAAACTAACACGTATTGGACTTTTTTGATACTCTATTAAACCAGATCAGATATTTCGTACCCAATATGTGGTGCAATTCATAAATTTTATTTGAGAATGAAAGTCAATTAAAAAAGTATTTTATAGACTTGGAACTCAATTATTACGTATAAGAAATAATTCTCTTTTTGTAGTCCTGTGTAATTATCTATTTTATACGTAAGCTAAATGTATTTATTTCTTTAATTCCTATTTTTAATAAACAAATTTATATTTTTAACCCATAAAGAAATACAAGATAAAATAAAAAAACAAAATAAATAAAAATACCAAAAGTGCAACAATAAAAGAAACCTTTTAATTAAGTGTATTAAAAATGTTTTGAAGTGGTTTGAATGGTTTGAAAGTGGTTGATTTCAAGCGAGTTTGAGTTAAGGTTTTGGTTGTGTTCATTTCAGTTGTATTTAAGTTTTTTTTTCTTCCTTTCTTCCTCTTTTATTTTGCTATTTAAATATTTACGATTACAAACACTATAATAAATTATATGAAAGAATTAATAGGATACAGCGATAAAGGTGCCATTGGTCTAATTTCTTTTATAATAATTATTGCTGAAGAGCTTTACCTACTTATTTAATTTACCATTATAAAATTAAAACCTGTCTGGGAAAATTAAATTTAAAAATGCTACTATGGCTGTTAGTAAAATATAACTTTTTCATATTGATAATACTACGAATATTATTCAAATGTACTCTTAGCACACAGAAAAAAATATTCGAAAACATTTTTTTTAATTAATTTTTTAATTAATTTTATAACAAATGTTAATTATAGTAATAACTGCTTTGTTAAGCTTATGAATTAATTATAATTTTGACAGATCTAAAAAAAATCAAATAAAAAAGAAATATATTTTTAGAAATATACAAAGTAAACGTTCTTGCTTGGGATTTATATGATTTTCTGAACCGAATTATACAGTGCAGACTGTAGATGAAGAATTTATAGGTTTTAAAGATAAGAATTATGTAAATTATTCATAAAGTACATATAAATTTTTAATGGTTAATGAGATTGATAATTATTCTAGTTTTATTATAGAAATAGGCGCCACGCTTTAAATATTGCTGAAGATTTTTTAAAAAAGTCCATTCATTTGTGGTGTAGGTTTTGAAAATAGTCTCTCTTATATTACATATACTTCTCTTACCGTTATTTGATAAAATATTTTTAGTTATTAATACATGTAATTTTGTAATAAATAAATTGTTTGAAACTTTCGATATATTGTTGTTTATTATTTTTTGCAATAGTACGCTACAGTTAATTTTTTAATAGAATCAATTAATACTATAGTTAATTTTAAACAAAATTCTAATCAAAATTATAATTTATGTAATTAAGAAAATTATTCAGAAGAATTCTTTTAAAATCACTTACTTAATTAATATTATCATTTTGATGATTGGAGCAAAATCAAACAATATTTTAATTGATATAAGCAATTTCGTAATTGAAACCCATTTTTATTTTTTTCTGTGTATTTAAAGAATTTAGAAAAGTATTCGTTTTTTTTTTCATTTTTAATCTAAAGACCTCTATGAGAAGTCTCAAACGATTAGAAGTCTCAAATAAAGTTTGGTATAGTCTATCCCTGTGGTAAACATATACATGTGCTTACATATACGTTTAAGTAATTAATTTAAGTTGACCAGTACACAGTTTCAAAAGTTATACGTGCTTTTCTTCGCCATTCGTTGTTACAGTCGATTTATTTATTATTATTTATAATTGTTGTAATTGTATTATTTTGTATCAGTGGATGTGTAATATAAACACCTACATACAATACTTTTTTGTGACCGTAAGAATTTCGTATAATGCTTTTATTAGATTTATTAAAATTTCTTGTAAAATTGTTGTAATATACAAAAGTTATATATTGAGTTTATCTATTAATTAAGTCAATGGCAAAGAAACAAACATTTGTATTTAATAAAGGACATGTACGTTTTACTAAACTAAAAGGTCATCAAAAAATTTGCTACGAGTACTGAACTCGAGAAAATGTAAACTAATATTCATGTTCATGTTTTCGATTGCCGAAATTAAAAAGGTAAATTTGCAATATTTAACCTTAAAAACTAATTTTTAATATTAAAATTTATTACTAAAACTAAGTTCACACCACGCTAATATTTGGCGATTTTTGCAAATATTTGCTTTGCGTAATGTGAACACGAAATATCTTCACGATTCAAACAAGATAATAGCTGATTTTGGATAAACAAAACTATTGGCCCTTAACAAAAAATTCCGCTAATGTTTACACTAGCGGCACTAGTGCGAACACAAGTTGTAAAATATTTTCCACTATTTTTAGCGAATTTTTGTTTGATCAATCAACGCCAAATAACGGCTGATGCGGTAGATGGTTTGATTTAAAAAATTGTTGTTTTTCTATACAAAAACTTTAAATTAACAAAAAGGAAGAGATTGATTTATATTTTATCTATTAAAATACAGTTAAAAAAACTTTTAATTTTTTAATATTTTTTATTATTTAGCCATATTTGTTATTTTTTATACAGCTAAAAGTGGCGTGCAAAGGAAACAGTGTTGTTTTGTAAATGACGGGAAAAATAAATAGGGTTGTTATTGTGTATAAATGTAAATTACTTACAAAAAAAAAAAAAAAAATTAAATATATATTTTTAAAGTTATTTTTATCAATGTGCGTATTGAATTTTACAAATAATCGATTGATAATAGTTCATATTTCCTTTATTATATAAATAAAAACGCTACACAGATAAAACAAAAATAAGATTTTCCTATAAATTGATTTAATAATTGATGTCAAATAAATTTATGATAATTCTGTGTTAAACCAAATAATTTTGAGTAAATAATTTGGATCCAATCTAAACAGGCTTAAAATATTTTCCCTTTTTCATATTTTACGGTATTTGGTAGCTGTTTCATCAAACAAAAAAAGTCAAATTAATGAGTGTAATGTAGGCATAAACTCAACTCTGGGAAAACACAATGAAATATTTCATGACAAATATTTCCGTAATCTGAACTTGGTTTGATAATTCAAAATAAATACTTTAGGATTTACAATTATTATCCACAACTGCTTCTAGATCAAGAGAAGGCTTCAAACTTTTACGCCAAAGTTCACAAACAAAAAAATAAAAAATCGACAAAATGAAAAAAATCCACTATGAACAAAATCGCCAAAGTAAAAAAAACGCCAAAAATGGTAAAAACCGCCAATTCGGTAAAAACTATGGGACGAAAAAATCTTCAAACCGGAAAAAAATTAACATGAAAAAAAATCCCAAAATGGAATAGAATATTACAGTTAATCAGAGTTTTATTCGCTCTCTCTTCTTAAAGAATTTTAGGAGAGAGAAAAAGGAGTTGATTTTTTTTAAGCTCGCAAGGGTTTTGTTCTCTTATTTAGTGATTATTTTTATGTTGTTAATTTTATTTTTCACGAATCTTCGCAGTTTTTTTTTAATAAACCGGGATCTAAAATTTTAGAACTCTTAGAAAAAATATATGAAAGTTATTTCTTTACTTTACAAATTAAAATTTTAGTATTTGATTAGTTACAATCGTAAATAATTCTACTGACATTTTTTAATAAATTTTATTTCCACTAAACTTTTTTATGAAAACTGCCATATGTAATTAACTAACTTTATTTTAACGTAAGAAGCAACAAATCCTAAAATTGCAAAATTTGTTTTTTTTTTTTAAGCAAATTTAAAAAGTGTGTATGTCCACCGTATGTGGAGATATGGATAGTTGGTAAACACATACATATTATCACGTACGCATGTGTTCTATTTTAGTTGTAAGATTTTGTAGTTAGCTAATAAGATTAAATTTTAAATAAAGATTTTTATGTTTTTAGAGCATTCACTACGTATAGTCAATTAAGCATTGCAAGTGCTGTACAAGCACACATCCTGAGAGTGAAAAAGCGATCAGTTTAGTGATTCTACTCTTTATACAATGAGTGATCACAGATTTTACTCCTTTAGGCTCCATCTGCTTTGGACTTTTTATATATAAATACATAGTTTTTAATCTAGCATCCCGACAAAAACTTGGTAATGACGTGTAGTTACGGATGTAGTTAATTTGTAATGACAACAACATAATGTATTCATTACACAGAAGTTGTTTAGTATCTACTTATTTATATCCTGGTATGTAATTAATTATTTTTGATCAGATTTTTAAAAATATTACTTTTTATTGATTTTTTTAATCAATTCATATATTTAAAGTAGGGATAAATATATGATGTACAAAATTATTATTAATTCACTTTTAATCTGAAATGGTTTATTTTTATTTCATTTATTTTAATTAAATGTTTGGTTATTTTTAAGCTTTTATAATTAAAATTTTAAAAATCTTTTTACGTTTAAAATGAAAAAGAACAAAAAAAAAACTGTTTATTATATTCCGATATTTCATTAGTTATTTATTAACTAAAATATAATTGATACGTTATTGAACTATTTGGAAGTAATTAGCTATTGTAATGACATTTAAGTAATGCATAGGGTAAGTAGTTGCCTCTGATGTCATCACGGTGTTATAATAAGTGTAAGCAGTGAAGAGTGTAAGCAGTGAAGAGTCATTATATTAGCCTCTGAACTCATTACATTTCAAATAAAGTTTTTGCTGGTATTACATGAGTTTATGGATACTTTTCTTAGAAATTTATCATGTAAAGTACCTTAACATATACAAAAGCCCCTTTTTTCCCCTTTCATTAATATCATAACATATCTAAAAAAAAAACTTACACTCAAGTATCAAAATATTCTTATTTTAAATAGTTGATATAAGTTGGAGGCATAAATTATCAACAGCAAACTGACTACATAGCATGATACTAAGTAATAAGGACTGCGCTCGAAAAACATAGTGCATACAATTTATCTTATAAAAATGAAACCAGTGGGTCAATCTCTTTGAAATTTTTATGTTATTAAATACTATTATACTATTATACTATTTTACTATTATACTATTATACTATTATACTATTATACTATTATACTATTATACTATTATACTATTATACTATTATACTATTATACTATTATACTATTATACTATTATACTATTATACTATTATACTATTATACTATTATACTATTATACTATTATACTATTATACTATTATACTATTATACTATTATACTATTATACTATTATACTATTATACTATTATACTATTATACTATTATACTATCATACTATTATACTATTATAGTATTATACTATTATACTATTATATTTAAGTTATAATTTTAAAAGAAAATTAATTTATTATTCATTTTTAATAAAATAAATAAGATAAATTGTGTTTTCGGTTACTTATTTGTTGGAATGGGTCCGCTTCTTTTTAAACTCTATTATATATATATATATATATATATATATAAACATACATTTATTTATTTATTTTTTATTTTTTTTTGCCATCATTAAGTATTATTTAAATATTTGTTTACCGTGACCCAATACATTTAAAATGCAAAGAGTTCTGGACTGGGTTGGCCTCTTTTTGTACATAGCAGCACCATTTGTTTGATACCACTCAGTTACTTTTTGTTGCAATATTGAGAGGGGAAGTCGGGCCAGAGAAATTAGAATTTGTTATTCGATATTTTTTGAGATATTTTCTTACATGATATTTAACAGATAAATTTTCCATAACGTCAGCGATATAGAATTCATGACCAAGATGTGTAAAAAGTCTCCCAGTTCGTGCATTTTGTCACCCTTTAAGCAGCATTTAAATTTTTGAAAAAAAATAATATTTATAATTTTCGACCTCTCTTCTGCCTTTACATTTTTTTTCTGGCATTCCTATTAGGAACTTTTATTACTTCGTATATCTTCAGGTCAGCTTTTTTTTAACTTTTCTGATAAAAATACAGGAAAATTTTAAAAATGAGTCACATTTGTATTATTTTTTCTGCGATCCTGCAGTATATAAATCAACTTTTTCTTTTGTTATCAGAATTCTTCTCGATGATAGTGAACTCTTTGTATTTCTTGTGATTGTTTTATATGTTCTAGCAATGGTTTTATATGTTCGACATGTTTTTCAATAAAAAGTTGTAAATATGCATTTGAACGAAGTTTGTTCAATTTTCATTTTAGGATGAACTAATTATGCAATTACAACAAGTTTTAGAACAAAGTTACTGAGGGTAATAATAAATATAAATAAGTCAACGGTAATAAAAGTTAAAGCCTTAAAGTGCGCACGGATTTTTTCGTTCGCAGTTCTTAGTTATAGCAAGAAAAACAACCGCAGGAACTGTTATAATCAGGACAACCAAAAATATGTTAAAAACGGAAAATATGCCCTTAAAATTAAAAAATATGGCTAAAATTTTAAGTTATCTAATACTCATGCCAAAAAATTTTGATTTTCATCAGCAATTCCTAAAAAATATTTTTTTTTTGCACTTTTCAAAGACATTGCATAGTGGTGCAGAGTCGAAAATTTTTGGAATAAATCTATAGCTTCAAATCGGCTGATTGAATTTACGTAAAATTTCACATAGCGGAGTGTACTTATCCGACTTTGGGATTTTAGAACATATAGGCTGAAGTCAAAATTTCGATATAAAATAGTTCAAATTCGACAGGATCTGTACTTAGCCCTGTTGAATCTAATTTTTTGCATTTTTCAAATTAAAAATCGTGATTAGAAAAGATAACGACTACAAATTTGCTCTACTTGATATATATTTGATATTTTAAATAATTTTAATCAGCCGATTAGAAGTTACAGATTTATTTCCAAAATTTTTCGATTCTGCTCCACTGTTCATTATCAGGACATTACAAAATTTCTATTAATTTAAAAGATGAAAATTATAGGGAATCGGATTTGAAAAACGTATGTTACTGTAAAAATAAATTTTTCTTATTAGCAAATTAATAGTTCTATTGGTTGCAAAATATACAAAATTTTTTCTCTTAAGTGTAAAATATACAAATTTATGCTCTCAAGTGTAAAATATGCAAAAACATGTCATTTAAATTGATAAAATATGTTATAAAATAAGGATTTTTAATGAAAATATGACAAAATATGCGGCTAAGACCAAAATATTCAAAAATATGTCATAACAAATCAATGCTGAAATTCTTAAAACTGTCTCAAATCGATAAATAACTAACAGTTAGATTCATTTGTAGTCCAAGAAAAATATAATTTTGTATATTTTTGGTTGCCCTAGATATAACCGTTTTTATTAAATGAAACAGAAACTACTCACTTATATTTAACAGTGCATCTTTTAAGGCCACAAATTATAAAGGACATGTACGCTTCTAACAAATGTATATATTACTACAAACTTAAAAACTTTTCTTTTTAAACTACAAGTTACAAGTATTTATGAACAAAAAAAAAAAAAAGTAAAAAAATAAAAACTAAAAAATAACCCAGCAAAAAGTTGATAACGACATGTAGTTAGGGATGTAGTTACTTTTCAATGACAACAGCATACCGTCTGCTTTACATAGAAGTAGTTTAGTAACTACTTATGTATAACCAGTTATGTAGTTACTTATTTATGTTCAGATTTTTGAAAATACTACTTTTTATAGATTTTTTGATTCAGTTTACCAATACGTATTTTAGAAGGGAGATTAATATATGAAAAGACAAAATTTATGTATGAATTAATTTTTAATTTATAATAGTTTTTGAAATTAAAATTAAAATTTTTGAAATTAAAATTTATTTTTACTTAAAAAAACCTGCTCTTTATATGCTGACATTTCATTAGCTATTTGTAACCTAAAATGTAAATAGTTTCTATTGCTTTTACAAATAATGACTTCCATAATACTTAAAAATTAATGAAATTTAATAACTTGGAAGTAAATAGCTCTCGTAATGACATCTAAGTAATGATATTATAAAATGCCTACTTGTAATAATATAATGCAAGTAGTTGCCTCTAATGTCATCACCGTGTTAAAATAATGAGTCATTCAGCTAGTGTGTAAATAGTGAAGATATATTATATTAGCTTCTTAACTCATTACATGGCAACCGAAACTTTTGCTGGGTAAATATTGCATTGTTTGGGGGCATTTAAATAAGATTCAAAAAAAAAAAAAAAAGAATTAAAATATGTGCCCTTTTGGAAAGCAAGTTGCATATGCAGCATATTATATAGTTTTTGTTGCACGTGTTGTTTAAAAGCAACAGCAGTAGCACCACCACCATCATTATTATTGTTAATGGTTTTTTTTTTCTTTTCTTTTTATCATCACCAGAGGAATACTTAGTTTCTGTTTAAAATGCGAAAAGAAGTAAACTATTTTTCTGCTGATTTTAATATTTTTTCTCTCTCTCTCCGTTTTCTTTTTTTTTTTTGGAGAAAAGTTTTTTGGTGCTTTTAACTTTTTCATAGTTTATTGTTATTTTTTTTTACTCTTTCAACTGACACAAGTTTGAATTATGGTGAAAAGTTAATTTTCTATAAGAGCGTAAAATATATAGAGTTTCTTTTTTCTAACTATTGGGTTACTTTTGGTTGATTTATGTTTAGAATATGTTCTTTTTAATACTGAAATATGTTCCGTTCATTGTTTACAATTACAGTGGTCGGCATATGTATTTGGACAACATAAAAACACTTTTTCGATCCGTTCTTAAAAGATTTATTCAAAATTGATGATTAGGTAAGACTAAAATTTCTAATTAATAATAATATTAGTTTATACGTATATCATACTTAAAAAAAATATATATATTTAATAATAAACAAAAAATCTTTTAAGTATTTGGAATAATTTTTTTTCCTACAATATTTTTTTTATGAAAACAAAATTATGTTTGTGATATGAAAAATATGTTTTAACCCAAAATATGGAAAAAGTTGCATTAAACACCGAGTTCACAACTACAGAAGGTATAAGGTGTAAATATGTAATATAAATCAATCAATAATGAAAAAATAATAACAATACCAAATTAATACAATATTAAATAAAAAGGGAATGGTGTAAAATTTTGGTTTAAAAATTCAAAATTCCCAATAAATATTTGTGATAGATACATTAGAGAAGTAAGTGCACAGCTTATATATGAGCTTAAAAAAGTCTAATAATGCGTTTTGGCCTATATCTCGGTTAATAGTGGATAGACTTAATTTTTTCAATTAAATTTGGTTATAATCAAAACATTATTTCACCCTGCCCCACATAAAAAATTTCTTGAAAATAGATCTTAAATCTTTTAGGTGTCTTAAATGTATAAGTAAGCAAAAACCACACCATATATAACGTTAGCAAAAACAACATTTATTTACGCATAAAAGCGAATCATCGACACAATTGCAAAAAGTAAAATACCAGACGATACAGAAAATATAGTTATTTTAATCTGAGGATCTATATTCTGCGTATATTTATTAATATAGAAAGAGCTTTTAACGATGTTTATACCTCAAGTCTTATTGTTTCCCTAGAACAATTTGACCTGAACCAGGATTTGACTGCTTAGATAAGTCACATGCTGGGAAACAAATGGATAAATTTTTGATAAATGACATAAACGTAAGGAAAAAGAATGTCGAGGGACCCCACAAGGAGGTATATTATCTCCAATGCTATGCAGTTGATCATTTTACTGAAAACCGTGCAAAAATCAAAAGTAATTATTGCGTTTAATAAAGACCTTATCACAGATTAAGAATCTAACAAAAAAAATTTAATCAGTTAAATATTATAATCGTTATAAATTTTTTAAATTAAAAAATAGGCGAAAATTTTGATAAGTTTATAATATTTTCACAAGGATTTAAACCATACGATTAAGGAATCACTAAATTGTACTAGGACTCCTGTTGTATTAAAATAGAAAATGTTTGGGGAAAAAATACAACCGCTTAACTCTCTTCCGTTTTTAAAAGTTTTTAGATTTTTTTCGTTCCAGTTTTTCCTTCCTGATTTGACTTTTTTTCTTGTTTTAGCATTTTTTGTATTTTAGCTTTTTTTTCTCTTTGACGCTGTTTTTTCGTTTTGATGATTTTTTGCGTTTTATCAATTTTTTTCACTATCTGCGTTTTGGCGACTTTTCTTATATTTTATTAATTTATTGTGTTTTTCGTTTTTGCGACTTTTTTATTTTAGCACATTTTTCGTTTTGGCGATTCTTTTATTTTGTAGATCGAAACAGTCAAAAAATATCTTTCACATTTCTTCGAAAAAAATAAAAATCATAAAATAACTGTTATTTTGGCTCAAAAAATATAAAGCACAAAATATAATCCATAAACTTTTATGATAAAAGCCATAACAGTTACGGATCCTGATTTTACATATCGAAAATAAATGATCACTGTAATGAGTTTATCTTGATAACGCAACGAAAACAATTAATTTTGCATAAAAATATATGCTTGCTAAAATTAAAAAGGAACAGTACAAAAAAAAAACTCCTTTCAAAAAAAAAAACACAAATTGTTTAATTTTTCAATTTTGTTTCTCGTATTGCATAAGACTCAGAAAAATAAGCAAAATAATTCAAAGTTTTAAGTTCTTTTCATTTTGTTTATCACTTTTCCCTTAAAAATCTTTTAAAAACGGAAAAAAATCTAACTCACCGATATTATATTATTGCAACTTATCCAAATCATTTTTTTAAAGAAATAACAACAATGATCCTGCTTTGAATTGAAAGAATTGTCTGAGAGACATAAGAAGGAAAATAGAGAATTTGAGACACTCTTTTGTTTGAGGCATATAAAAAGAGTCGCCACATGAGGCAATTTGTCCTTAAATTGAGGATTTAAAGTTTCATTTGGGGACATATTTTTGTGTGAAAGGATTTGGGGATTTTCTTAAAATATGGGGATTCTTTATTAAATAATAAATTTATTAAATTTTCGATAAATTTTAATTTTTAAAGAAAAAATTCGATAAGTTTTAAATTTTGTAGATAACTGCGATGAATATGTAAATATTCTATTTAAAAAAAATTTGTTGTTAGTTTTCTTTTTAAAGGAAATTTTAAATGAATTTCGAGTTAATTTTTATTTAGTGAAAATATTGGATTGATTTTTATGTATAGAAAATATTAAATTATTGTAGCTTCTGGTTTTTTAACTAGATTATCTTACAAAAAAAAAAAAAAAGAAAAAAATATTTTCAATTATTTTTTTTCGAAAATCAAATAAAAACTACCAAAATAATTATCTATGAAACAGTCGTTTTACAAGGCATGAGTTAAGGCCTCATTTTGTAAAACGAAACATTTTTAAATGTTAGAATTTTGTATGAAGAACATTGAGAATTTTTTTTTAATATGAATCTTTTCTACATATAATTCTTTCGTTTAAAAACGTTTCGTTTTACAAAATGTGACCTTGAGACTTTCGTTAAACTTTCAATTTATAGAAAAATTCAATACATTTTTGTTTAATACATTTGTGTTTAATATTTTCGTTTTATAATTTTTTTTTTTTAGGAAAATTTCTATAAATGTTTTTATTGTAAAAAATTTCCATTAAATGTCTTTTCATTAATGTCCTTTTTTAGGAATTTTTGAAAATTTCCTTTTTGTATGAAATTATTGATAAATTTTCTTTTTATAGGAAATATTAGATTTTTTTTTTGCAATTTTTATAGGAAATTTATTTTAAAAGTAATCTTTAAAACATTTCACTATATAAAACATTTTTAATGATTATTAAGTATTCATATAAAATTTTCAATACATTGTCAATTTAAAAAAATTTAAAGCCTCATTTTGTAAAACGAAACCTTTTCAAACGTTTCAAATTTTTATGAAGTATGATGGGAAATTTTTTCAAATTTGATTTTTTCCATACAAAATTCTTTCGTTAGAAAACGTTTCGTTTTACAAATGTCACCTTTAATTTTATATTAGAATTTGATATGAAGAATACTGAGATTTTTTATTATTACTGTTTTTTTAATTTGAATTTTCTCCATACAAAATTTGTTCATGTGAAAATGTTTCGTTTTACAAATTGTGTCCTTAAAAAATGTTGAGGACAAAATTTGGAATTTGCATTTTAAAATGGGAATTTTTGGGAATTTTAGCTTCGGGTTTGGGGACATGAAGAAATTTTTTTCTGATAACACATATATGTGAGTATTTTATATGTACTGGTAACAACTTTTACCGCTTATAAAATTCAAAATAATGAACGAAGTTTTATTCACATCTTTGAGAAAATACCTTTCTTATGATATATATATATTTTTTTTTAAATCGCGTGTTTAGTGTGAGCGTAAAAGGGATTACAAAAAAATGTGTTTGCCTTTTAATTATATATATATATATATATATATATATATATATATATATATATATATATATATATATTAGTATCATTTAAAAATAGTAATTTTAAATAAACTAATACAGAAAATTTTTCATTTGTTCTTTATTTTTTTGGCATCACAGTTTTTAGAAAAGATTATATTTAGGTAACTTTTAACAATTTCCATGGAACAGAACTAAAAAAGTTAGAGTTAGTTACGGGAAATATTATCTGTGGGATTTCAAATTGATAGTACTGTTCTTAATTTAATAAAATTTTGTTGCCCCTAGCTGACACCCTGAGTGCAAAAAAAAAATTGTGACAACCTCGTAACAAAACCGGGAATATGAATTACTTCAAGAAATATTTCGTTAAAAATATCATAACATTTAAACTAATGAATAAATTTAATTTGAAATATATTTAAAGTTTTAAATGAGCTCTAATATATGGGGATAGGGTTATAGGGCGCCTAAAGTTTTTCCTTCAAAATTCAATATTTTACATAACATTGTCAGTAATAAAACCGCATTATGTTTATAAATTTGTTTTTTACTAACTTGAAATTTCGTTAATGTATAAGAGTTTACCTGGAAACTTTATTCTATGCTCTATTAATATTAATTAAAATTGATTGCTTTGTCTTACTTTGGTATATTCTAAAATAGTTAAACTACTAAACTACCTAATAACAAAAGCCCGTATTTTTGCTAGGCTGGTATGATAATTTGTGGAGCGATCGTGTTTACTTCTTATATAAAAGTTATTTGTGTGAAATATTATCTAGATACCGACAGTTTTATTATGTTTACTCACGTCTGAGTGATTTTCGTAAGTGGGCCCTATATGGTTAGTAGAGTGTTTTATACTTATATAAAAATTATTTCCGTAAAATATTTTTTTTATTTTAACATTTATACTAAATTTATGCAAGTTAAAGTGATGTCCGGAAGTGGTCCTTATATGGGAGCTACAGTCAAATGTGGACCGATGTTCATGAAATTTGGTAGATATATTAACACTTATAAGTACTTATAAATTTAAAACCATATTTCGGGAGGATATTTGTATGGGAGCCCAGTGAAATAATAGGTCAAACAGCCTTCGTACGTATGCCAAAATAATTACTCGTGCAAATTTTATTAAGATACTTTGCGTTTAACAGCTGTTCAATACATACGACCCCGTGTATTTTTCTAAAAATGGAAAAAAGTGAAATTCGAGTGCGTGAGATTTCATATGGCAGTGTGGTTGCGATTTTAAATGATCAGCTGGGTTTAAGAAAGTTGCCTGCAAGATGGGTGCCGCGTTTGCTCTCAATTGACCATAAACGTAAACGTGTGACAACTTCAAAAGTTTGTTTGGAGTTGTTTAACCGCAACCCGAATGAGTTTTTGCGGCATTTTGTAACTGTGGATGAAACATGGATCCATTACTGTACTCCGGAGGCCAAGCAGCAGTCTAAACAATAGGTTTCTCCGGGTGTACCTGCTCCGAAGAAGGCCAAGGTAAGTTTGTCGGCCAATAAGGTGATGGCAACAGTTTTTTGGGAAGCACGCGGGTTAATCCACATCGATTACCTTCAAAAGGGAAAAACAATAAACGGCGAATATTTTGCCAACTTATTAGACCAATTTAATGAGCGTTTAAAAAGAAAACGACCCCATATGGCTAAGAAAATATTCTTTTTCATCAAGATAATGCACGGGTGCACTCGAGTGCAGTCTCAATGGAAAAACTCTATGAATTGGGCTACAAATTAGTACCTCATTCTCCATATTCTCCGGATTTAGCTCCTAGTGACTAAATTTCCCAAAATATAAGGTCAGAAAAAAGTTAAATTTTTTTAAATCAAAAATCTTTATAAAACATAGAACGACCAGCAAAATGACCCAATGAAAAATATCTTAAAATGTCTCCACTCAAATTTCATATGAAAATTGAACCAATGTTTTGAAGTGATTTTTCGTCATCTTTCAACTTTTTGTGTCTTATGAGATTTTTTTTTATTACATTTACAAATTATTTCTATGATTAATGAAGTATGTATATAAAAATAGTTATAAAAATCGATTTAGTAAATCCATAAAATTAGTATTTATTTTTGATTTGGGGAAAGAAGCAGCGCAGACGACAATTTTTTTTTAATTATAAATATTCTTGATTTTTTGTGCGAGTAAATACTAAAAAATCCTAAAATATATGATTCTGTAAAAATAAAATTAGTTTTTTATTATTATTTTAGCCTTTTTGAGGCAATTTTAAAAATCAAAAAAGGCTAGAAAAAAGGCTATAAGCTAAACGAAAAATAACGGGGCATACAGAGTTGAAAGAGTTGAAAGTAGAAATTTTAGAGAAATTACATAGAAGGAACCAAGATCTTGACCTAATGAACAAATTATTTTTTTTGTAAAAAAATCCTTGTAAAAATACTTTCCGGCGGCTAAACGTACATAAGTATGTTGTAGAAATTATGAAAGAAATTAAAAAAGAAAAAAAATTTAAGAATATGGTAGAATATAGAATTTAATATATGATTTTAGTAGCGAAATTCTACAAATTTTAATTGAAAGATACTAATTTGTCAATTTATTAAAGAAAAATATAGTTTAGCTTAAAACCGCGCTCTTTTCTACACAGCAATATGTATAATAACATTTTCCAACCACCCATTGATAAAAATGTAAAAGTCATCATGACATTTGTGTTATTTTTATACAAATAATTTATTTCTAGTATTTAGTTGATTTAGTATATAAAAAATATATTTTATTTAAGCCAAAAAAATCAGATTTATTTTAAAAATGCTCGAGGTTAAAATTTATTTTGTTTTTATTTTACGAAAAAATTAACAAAAGACATTTTTTTTTCTCAAGACGACCTCCGGCAGATGTACTACAAAAATTAAGTGTAACAAATCAATACAAATGCAAACACATTTGGCATTTGTGCCAGTGTCACCATGTATGTATTTGAAAATTTTGTTGTTAATACAAATATATTTTTTTTATGTAATAAAAATACATCGTACAACAAAAATCAACAACTTTTCTCACACATAACAAATTTCATAGACATAATATATTATAACTACGTTTTCAGTTTTTCATTTCGCGTTCGTTTTTCCTTCTTAAAGGACTTTAAATTTTGAAAGATGCGCGAGGTTAATTTTTTTATTATGTTATTTTCTAATTAATATTAAAGGGCGATATGGATATCAAATGAAAGAAGACAATTCTGGCATTATATTGGATTACATTTTGTTAAAATAATCCAAATAAGAGTTGAAAAAATGTCCTTCGAATATTTAATATTTTAATATCCTTTCCAACAATAATATGTGCTAATGATACTAACATCCAGTTTTAAGTAACAAAATTTATGGTTTCATCTTTATTACTTTAATACATACAACGAACAAAAGTGCAAATTTTGTTTTCAGTTTATTGAGAATTTGAGCATGCAAAAAAATACAGCCATTTTGTTTTATTTTTTTTTTTAAAGTAATTTTTAGTTCAAATTTAAAATATGTTTGAAAGCATAAATGACAATAAATTGATTAGTTCTCTTTATTAAATTTTAAATTCATTACTTGTATTTTTAATCTGCGAAAGGAAAGTAGGCTTTGATTTTTATATTATATTTAATTTTGTTTTGTGACTAATTAACATGAAAAAATGGAGCAGTTAGTCCTTTAAACTTATTTTCAGATGAGGTCCTTACATAGGATCCGATTCTTGTTAAACTTTATTCCATGGTTTATATACTTACATAAAACATATTAATGTCAATTTTAGTTAAAATCTGGCATTTATATGAAATTCCCATATAAGATCCATTTCAGAAAGTGGGAACTGTGTTCAATTATGGACCGATCCTCTTGAAATTTATAGTTATATAAATTTTAATTATTGTAAATAAAATCATAAACTAAATTATTGAAATTCAACTTATGCACCTTAAAATGACATTCTGAAATTTGTGTTGTATGGGTGATATGCTAAATTAAAGGCCGATCTTTGCGAAATTTAATAGCATGATCTACACTCAAATAGAAAACAATCATGCTAAATTTTATTTCGATACTAACATTTTTATGGTATTTGTAAACGTTTAAATAATTTTCGGGAAACTATGGTAAATTTTACAGCAAAAGTTTTGAAATTTGTTAGTATATATAATGCCGATAAAAATCCTATCTACCTCGAATTTCACATAAATATTTACATATTCAAGAAAATGTTCATCGTCTTTAAGTAAATTATCATTAAATATTATGTAAAATTACAGCATAAATTTCGAATAAAAAATTACATTAACACTGACAGGATACTATCAAAATTTTAGAAAATTTGAACTGTTGAAGCTAAAGAAACAAAGTGTGGGATTCAGAGATTTTATATAGTGGCTTTTTTAAAATCAATATAATTGCAGAATAATCTAATGAAAAACCTCATGGATATATAAGAATAAATTTTAAGGTTAAAACAAAAAATTTTTCTGGAATTTCTAAATCATATTCTATCATTTGATACTCACGTCAGCATTTTTGAGTAACTAAAAGATTTTAAGATAATTAATAAAAAATTAATTTTGAAATTTCAAAATCCTTTTAAAAAGATATTCGAACAGGAAATGAAAAACTGATATTTCATAAAATATCTGTACTTTAATATGTATATGGTTTGGTTCATGTGTGAAAAATGCTGTTGTACGGTGATATATTTTATATAAAATTATCCCTGCACAAGTTATTGTAAATATATATGAGCACATTATAGAGACATCATCATCACAATTTCTTGTTTTCCTCATTTTTTTTATTATATTTATATTCAATTTGATCTGTATGCGTCTTTTATTTAAATCAAAATTTAGTTTTAGTTTCAGTTTTCATTTTATTTCGTTTTTTTATGTTTTATTGTATAGTTTATTTTGTAAGCATATGAATGTTGGTGGGTTTATTTCTAAACTCTCATATAAAAAGAAATTAAGGATATTTAAATATATCTATATATGTATAGGTTGTCTTTCATTTAAACGAGAGTAGGCTTAAAAGATTTTTAAGGAAATATTTTAGATTAGATATACGTGAAACACCTAATTTTGTTTACTACAAATATAATTTAAATAATTAATAAGCGAACACATTTTTTTATCCATTTTACGCTTACACTATACATAAGATTGTAATGAAAAATATATCATTAAAAAGGTATTTTCTCATAGATGTGCAGAAAAAGATTTTGAAATCTGTTCAGTATTTTAAAAGTTTAAAGCAGTAAAAGTTGCTACTAATATATAAAAAAAATCACATATATATATGTATAATCCTCAAACAAAATTTGGTCTCAAATTAATAAATTCTTCTCTATTTTATTTTTCATGTCACTTAGACTACTTTCTCAAACTATACAAGTTGTAATAATATAACAACATTGAGCTCGTTTTTTTCAATTTCAATTTAGAGATTTGTAAGAGAGAAGTGATAAGCAAAATAGAAAAGAGTTTAATACTTCAAATTGCTTTATTTATTTATTTTTTTTCTAAGTCGTATACATTATGAAAAATAAAGTAGAAAAGTAAAAAATTTCAGTTGCTTTTTGAAAGCGTTTTTTTATGCCGTTCCTTTTTATTTTTTAGAAAATATTAATTTTTATATAAACTTAATTATTTTACTTTCGTTATCAAGATCAAGTTTTGGATACCTAAAATCCATAAATTATTATGACTTATCATAAAATTCATAGGATTATATTTTCACTTTCATATTTTAAAGCTAGAATAACAGTTCTTTGGTGATTTTTATTTTTTTGTTGAGCATAAATAAGTTATTGTGTGATTCTTTACTTTTTCCTAAGGAATATAAAAGTTATTTCCTGATTGTCATCGTTAGTATTAATAATAAAAAATCGCAAAAATAAAAGAAATTGCAAAATGAAAAAAGTTGCAAAAACGAAGAACACCAAAAAATAAGAAAATGTAGGCAAAAAAAAAAAAAAAAAACTATAAATAAATAACGTCCAAATGAAAAAAAAAACGCTAAACGAAAAAAACACCAAAATGAAAAAATCGACAAACCTGAAAACTTTACAAAAAAAAAGGCGAGAAAAAAAGTAAAAAAAACACAAAAATAAAATAAAAAAACATAATAAACTAAAATAGCTGAAACGTTAAAATTAAAAAATCGCTTAAATAAAATCGTAAAAAATTGACTTAACGAAAAAATTTTCAAAAATCACGAAATCGTAAAAACGTTAAAACGGAAAATAGTCAAAACAGAAAAAAACTGCCAAAACGCAAAAATGCAAAAAAATAAAAACATCAAATCGGGAAAAAAATCTTTCAACTGGAAAAAATAATTAATGCGAAAAAATCCCCAAAACGCAAGAGAGTTATTATAGTTGCTTAGAGTTTTATTTTAAAAAGATTTTTGTTTTTGTATTTATATTTAACCGTTATTTTTATATTGGTTATTTTATTTTTCACGAATTTTTGCAGTTTTTTTTTTTATAGAAGAAACCGGGATCTATAACATTTTGAAATTGGTAAAATTTAAAAAGTATTTATTTACTTTACAGATTATAATTTCAGTATTTGAAATAATTTTATTTACACTAAACTTTTTATATTTTAATTCCATAGTGATAGCGGAGCACCCCTGGTGGAATCAAGTTCTACTAAATATGTAAGTGAAATAATTTAGTGCCTGTAGTTAGTATTTGACAATATACTATTTTCGTTACGCTTTAAAAAATCAAACTCTAAGAATAGGAACACAATTAAGAAAGGATTTGCAGTAATTATTTTTTCATCTTTAATCCAATTTCTTAAACCTTTTCGGATTTTCCTTGTTCCATTTTGTATACGAGTTTACATATATACATATGTATGGTTTTATATCTTTTTACACTTGTATATCTCTCTTACACTCTCAATATCTCAATTCAAATGTGACCATGTGTTAAAGTTTTTACCGTTACAATTTATTTTTCTGTTTTATTTCTCTTGCTGCTTTTTATCTGGTATGTGTATGCATGTGTGCTGTTGTTGTTATTTTTGAAATGAATGAATGTATTCCTTTAATTTATTAAAAATGGTGGAGATGCCTGTTGAGAGGAGGATGAGTAGCAGTAGTATGGGTAGTTGTAGATATAGTGAGTATTTTTCCCCATTGTGACTTTTTGACATACACAACACAAAATGCTTTTAACTTTTGTGTTTCTATTATAGTGTTTATTTTCAAGAATTCTGTTTTTTTTTGCAATCATTAAAGCGCTTTAAGGAATACACGCAAACAACAAAAAACGTATGAAGGAAATATTATAGCTTTAATAAGAAATTTGCTAAAGGCAAATTCTCTATTAAATACTATTAGAATACAAACAAATAGAATAATAAGAAGAAGAAAAAGAGTCAAGATTAACATTTAATTGCAAACTATATAGTACAAAGTTTAATCTGAGTATACATAAAGAGAATAAGTTAAAAATAATAATTGAAAGATGAACAAAAGGATATTTGGAAAAAAATAAGAAGATATTAATAAACAACAAATGAAATTTAAAATTGTTCGTATTTGAAACAATATTTAAAATTTGAATAAAGAAATATACAACTAAAGGCTCTAAACCAATTAAGAATCTAGTCTATTTTATATTAAAGTGCATGTATTTAGCCAAACAATTTTGCAAATGTACCCCCCTAAAATTAAAGATTGATAAGTTTTAAACTAATAACTAAAATATTTCGGTCTAATTATTGCGTTCACGTGAGGTGGACCATTTTTAAAATACCTCCAAAAATATGGTTTTCGATCAAAAGAGCACAAAAAAAAAGTAAAAATAAAAATTCGACATGTTACAGACAAATAACTAATAGACAATGATTTAAAAAAAAAATTAAATTAGTTTTTATTCTCGCGAAATTAAAATTTTAGTAAAATTTTCTATGATTATATTTTAAATGCTATTTAATTAAAGTTTGAATATTTTGGACATCTTCCATCGTAATTTATATTTTAGAGCATCATTGGAAAGGTCTCATTTAATACTACAGATATATGTATTCATTTAATACTTTAGTTGCACAAGTTATAGTTGGTCCATAGTTGGTTAAGTTATTTTTATGTCAAATAAATGGTTACTTAAGAAAACAAATGTCACCAAAAGCATACATTTATTATAAAAACTATAAATTTTAAAAAAAATTTTTAATTCTATTATTATCACGGTTTTATAGGAACTTATTATATTTCTGCATAAATTCAAATTAGCAAAACCTTTTGGTAACTAAATGCATAAAATTGAACCTCTTGCTGTTAAAGGGTTAATTACGTGTAATCTTCAATAGTATCAGGGTATACCATTCTAATGGTACCTTAAAACCCAATATATGTTTAAAAATTCTGTAATATTTAAAATTACGAGTATATGTTTGAATAAAGAAAATACGACAAAAAACGTTAGCAAAATCTTAATATTCCGCGACTGAAAAGAGACATAACAATTATTTAAATGAATATCCCAGATGTTAGTGCGCCTCTATTACAATTACAAGTGAATTATATTTTAACGAAAATTTGATAGTGATATTGAAAGAAATATATATTTTTAGAGGTGTTTTGAAAATGGTCCAGCTCACGTAAATTTAAATATTGAGATGTAATATTTTTGGAATCATATAAGAACAGACCAATCTTCATTTCTATAGAGCTAGATTTGCAACTTTTTTCGTGAAGCTTTTTATTCTGTGTGTTTAAAATTAATTAAAAAATTATTCTTGTCAATATGTTTTACAGTAATCAATGGAAAGTTGAATTTTATCAAAACTTCTATAAGGAACATGAATTCAAAACAGCTTCAGATAATTGCTTAAGTAAAGACTACCCTTATAATATTGCTTGAATTTCTGTTGACATCTTATGAAAAATCCTACAATAGTCCACATTCTATTCTAAAAGATTAGAATTTATTTTTATGTATTTTCGAATTCTTCATATTTTTTTCTAGAGGAACAATACGAAGTTATCATCAATTCATTCATTTCATTTTCTTTGTCTCCTACATTGAATTTTAAATAAAATAAAGTTTTTCCATTAAAAACTTCCCAAACACATTTTGTTTTCTTGCAAATTCGTGTACCATGAATTCCATGAGACATCATATATGAAAAATACCATAGGTCTTCAGATTTTCTTCATATTTGGTATGTGGTTGCATGCTTTGTAAGACTATATTTACGTATCTATTTTAATTTTTGAAATTTCTAAAAACTTCATTTCGTAAAAAATAAAAATATTTCACTTTCACTTTTACAATAAAATATTCGAAAAAGTAAATGTTTGTATGAAAAAAGTGTTGGTATTTGTTACGAAAAATTGTCAAATATAGTAAATATTTTTATCACAAAAAACTAAAACTTAAGCAAAAAAAAAAAAAAAAAAAAATTACAAGTGACAATGGTATCTTCGGCTTCGACTTGGCTGTATACCCGCCTTCTGTAACTTTATAAAATTTCATCCTATATTAGAGGCGAGTGGACCGCGCTCATTTTTTTCCGAGTTTACATTTTGTACATAAATATTAATAAATGTATATTTATATATATATACACACATACGTACATATATATATATGTATAGGAAGTAATCAACACTTATTTTTGGTTTATGTAAAAAACTTCGTTGTCGCACATGCTTTTGTTTAAGAGATATAAGCCGAAAATTATGAACCGAAGTTACAAAGTTACATATATATATATATATATATATATATATATATATATATATATATGATCAACACTTATTTTTGGTTTCTGTAAAAAACTTCGTTGTCGCACATGCTTTTGTTTAAGAGATATAAGCCGAAAATTATGAACCGAAGTTACAACGAACAATTTTATATATATTATATATATATATATATATATATATATATTTACAGAAACCAAAAATAAGTGTTGACCACTTCACCACTCATCTCTCATAGAAGGTGAAACATCAACGAAATTTTGTGCAGATAGTTCAAGGACCAATGTAAACTCGGAAAAAATGAGCGTGGTCCGTTCACCTCTAATATAGGATGAAATTTTATAAAGTTACAGAAGGCGGGTATATAGCCAAGCCGAAGCATGGTGGGTATATAGATTCGGCCAAGCCGAGTACAAAATTCTCACTTGTTTAATTTATTTTTTAAATTTAGTCCCAAATTTTTTTAAAAAATTTCTAAAAAGTTATATTAATTTGAATTTGAAAGTTAAAAAAATACAAAGTTGTTGAGGATTTTTTCTAAAAAGATTGCGATCTTTTTTACATTTAAATTAATAGTTTAGTTGCAGTCTATAAAAATTTTTTTAATGTTTTTAAAAGAAAACCCAACGCAAACATTTGGTTCAAGAAGCTCCCCGCTACTTAGTATTAAATAAATTATTATTATTATTTTTTTATTATCTTTTTGTTATTATTTTTTACTTATTGAACAAACTCTCAAAAGGCAAGGCAACGATTTCTGTAAGCGTACCATATTTCAACACTTCCGGGGGTTATGTAAATATACAAAAAAAAAAAAAATTAAATTACCCCTTAAATAACGGCAGGCTGACAATTTCTGTAAAAAAAAAGAAAACTTTGATACACTTTTTTCCGGACTGAAATTTTAAGTATCTTACTAAAAATTATTACGAATTTATTTAGTTCATATATTTAACAATTATTTAATCTATAATAAACAGAAATTTCAATAAGATGTCACTTCTGAAAATTTTAGTTCAAATATTAACAAAATTTTTCATAAAATAAATTAATAAATGAATAAAAAAAATAAATAAAAAATTACTTCAAAACTTATACACTTTTATCAATAAAAATAAGTTAAGGTCTAATTTTTGTACAATATGGCCCGAATAACTTTAAATTTATCTATTTAGTATTTTAGAGTCTTAAGGGTCAAATGAACTAAAAATCTCTATAATTCTGTCCATGTGAAATTTTATTCAAAAAATTATAATGGTGAAGTTTGATAAATCTTAGTTAAAAAGATAATTTTTATAGCTTTCGATTTACGGAGCCAAATTTACCAAATATTAAAAGATGAAGAAATTTTAGAATAAAAAGAATTAAAAAAAGATATGTGACATATATCAACTCCTTGAATTTATAACAATCACCTAATAAACATATGTTCGAAATAAGTGATTTCTTAATTACAAATATTATTTTAATAACACAAAATATGTTTTATTGCTAATTTCTAAAATATTAAAAGATGTAAAAAATCGTTTAATTATAAAAGTATATTTTAAATTTATCTACTAATTTATATTGAAATCTGACATTAAATTTTCCCTTTTTGACCTCAATATGAAAAAAACTTTAAAATACTTTTAATTTTTTGCTAATAACTTAATGTAATTGCAATACACCATATTTTACCGAGGTCGCAAAATATAATTCATCACAGTTTCCATTTACTTATTTATTTACTGCCAGTTCAGCAACATAAATAAGGATATAAATTATACAAGTTACTTTAATATCCTTGTGCTAGTAGGCAAACAAATGTAAATGAATTGTATCGTCATATAATTATTGTAGTGTATAAATTTAATGATAAACCAACCACATTTGAATGTATACTAAAAACAACATACTATGAACAAAATTTCAAACAAGAACATTAAGTGTTAAGTTATAATAAAATTTTAATGAATTTTCTACAAAAATACATTTGAACATATGCCGCCACTCATCATATACCCTTAAACGTAATAAAAACTAAAAAAAAAACACACAGAGGGAAATATATATGTATTTTGACCTTTTGCAAGAGAAAGAATTTACAAATGCAACGTCATCAACAAATGGTAAATGTAAAACTGACAACATCATTAAATAAATTTTTATATACAATGTACGTATATTTAAAAATATATGTTTGTTTAACAGCATATATTAGACTACTCCAAAAAAAAGTCGAATTTCGAATTTCAAGCATGGTGTCTTGGGTAATTTATTATTCGCAAAAATTTCTTTAAATTTATATTTTGTATAATTATTTGAATTTAAAGTATTTATAATATTTATTGAGTTCATAGCGTTTGAATTATAGTGCGAGACTAGTCCATTTCTATTATAGTCGTACTGTCAAATTCGCAATATACTAAGCAGGTAATTGGTTTCCCAAAACGTCCTTCTATTCGAATAGTTCCTTGATTTATTAAATTTCCATAATTAGAATTATTATTGTGATCTGTGGTGTGATTCAGTAACTAGTTTTAACGATAATCGAATCATTAAAAACAATAAACAACAAAATTGCCGAATTTGTTATTCTCTATCATTTTTAAAGATATTTGTTTGCGTCAACCTAAAAGCAAAAATTTTTGTGTTGTTAATATATTGACAAAAATTAGCTAAAAAGTTAACCCAATGATTCAGTCGTTGTTTTGTGGTTGTAGTCTGTGCTTCCATGGTCATAGATCGTGCTTCTACGTTTGCGATTCTTCTTTTAGTAGTAGTGATCATTTTGAAGAAAACTATTAACAGAAACACATCTTAATTAATATCAAAGAGATAATTTAATCAATCAACGTCTTAAAACTGTTAAAAAAAATTTCGATTTGTCTCAAATTTGTTTATTTTTTCTTTTTTATTTGGTTTTGAACCTTACTTTTATTTCGGCATTTCTTTGTGGAGAGCTGCCATACGAAATAATAGTTATATACAATCGTTTAAGAGTACTTAATTGTTACTGCAAACAACAAATGCTTTGATGAGTTTTGCGATTGTCGAATCGTTAAAAGATGAATCGCACTACTGGTGTTAAATCAAAAACTAGTAAAAAATCCGCTAACAAAAAGTTCCTTTGTAATTAGATGACCTTTATCAAAATGATGGATTCCGTTACCTTTAAATAGGGTTTGATGCTTAATATTCTCCCATTGTTGTAGTTAAATTCTATTGGCTGTGCTGGAAATTGTAGTCCATTAACAACCTACTTTGTAAATTGAAATGTTGAAAGTTGTATGGATTTTCCTTTCTATTTCCAGTATAAGCTTTGTTAGACACCATTCCAAAAATTAAGAAATATGGTAATTGTCCAAGTATAACATTATCTAGAAATAATGAATGGTTTGTATAGTGAAGGTCTTAATTTCTATACTCTTATATGGGTAAATTGTATTTTTTGCTTTGTATTACATTATGATGTCCCATTAATATACTACTATTGATAGTAAGATGATTTATATATAAATTAGCTTCTAAGAATACAGATGAGATTCAATTTTATCCCCAATTTCTAAAATATAAAATTCTGGTTTCTCTAAATTTAATGTAACATTATTAAGCAAGTACTTTTGTTGATTTAATACATCTACATGAAGTTTTCCGATAAGCTCCACCTTTTTTCCATCCTTAAATAAATTCTGTTCTTTTTTATGTAAAAATATAGTGTGAAAAATATAAGAGTAGTCGGATATCGCCAACACGTGCCACATCTACTATGAAGTTTGTAGGGTGTATTTACATGGGAAAATTTTGACTTTTAATTTTTTTCTTTTTAATTATCAACTCTTTTTTTGTACTTTAGTGTAAAGTGACCGAATTTAGACTTAATTATCTATCAAACGAGATAAAAAAAGTTGAAATTGGTTAGAAAATATTAAAGTTATTAGAAATTCCCTAGACCATTAATATGTTTTCGAACACTTGTTCACAGACAAATTTTTATTTTTTAATTTTTTGAATTTTGAATAATTATGTCTAGATTACGGTTCCTTGATATTAAGTTGCAAAGAAAAGTTGACAACAGCAAATATATATATATATATATATATCTATATCTATATCTATATCTATATCTATATCTATATCTATATCTATATCTATATCTATATCTATATCTATATCTATATCTATATCTATATCTATATCTATATCTATATCTATATCTATATCTATATCTATATCTATATCTATATCTATATCTATATCTATATCTATATCTATATCTATATCTATATCTATATCTATATCTATATCTATATCTATATCTATATCTATATCTATATCTATATCTATATCTATATCTATATCTATATCTATATCTATATCTATATCTATATCTATATCTATATCTATATCTATATCTATATCTATATCTATATCTATATCTATATCTATATCTATATCTATATCTATATCTATATCTATATCTATATCTATATCTATATCTATATCTATATCTATATCTATATCTATATCTATATCTATATCTATATCTATATCTATATCTATATCTATATCTATATCTATATCTATATCTATATCTATATCTATATCTATATCTATATCTATATCTATATCTATATCTATATCTATATCTATATCTATATCTATATCTATATCTATATCTATATCTATATCTATATCTATATCTATATCTATATCTATATCTATATCTATATCTATATCTATATCTATATCTATATCTATATCTATATCTATATCTATATCTATATCTATATCTATATCTATATCTATATCTATATCTATATCTATATCTATATCTATATCTATATCTATATCTATATCTATATCTATATCTATATCTATATCTATATCTATATCTATATCTATATCTATATCTATATCTATATCTATATCTATATCTATATCTATATCTATATCTATATCTATATCTATATCTATATCTATATCTATATCTATATCTATATCTATATCTATATCTATATCTATATCTATATCTATATCTATATCTATATCTATATCTATATCTATATCTATATCTATATCTATATCTATATCTATATCTATATCTATATCTATATCTATATCTATATCTATATCTATATCTATATCTATATCTATATCTATATCTATATCTATATCTATATCTATATCTATATCTATATCTATATCTATATCTATATCTATATCTATATCTATATCTATATCTATATCTATATCTATATCTATATCTATATCTATATCTATATCTATATCTATATCTATATCTATATCTATATCTATATCTATATCTATATCTATATCTATATCTATATCTATATCTATATCTATATCTATATCTATATCTATATCTATATCTATATCTATATCTATATCTATATCTATATCTATATCTATATCTATATCTATATCTATATCTATATCTATATCTATATCTATATCTATATCTATATCTATATCTATATCTATATCTATATCTATATCTATATCTATATCTATATCTATATCTATATCTATATCTATATCTATATCTATATATATATCTATATCTATATCTATATCTATATCTATATCTATATCTATATCTATATCTATATCTATATCTATATCTATATCTATATCTATATCTATATCTATATCTATATCTATATCTATATCTATATCTATATCTATATCTATATCTATATCTATATCTATATTTATATTTATATCTATATCTATATCTATATTTATATCTATATCTTTTTTTTGAGGCAGTCTAGCATTTACTTATGTTTTAAACATAGTGCTTGTTTAAATATATATATATATATATATATATATATATATATATATATATATATATATATATATATATGTATATGTATATATAAAGATTTGTATGTTTCTCCTTATATATACATCCGTAATGTGCAGTCATCATCAGCAATTTACTGTAACGAATTTGTAACAGGAAATATTTTTCACACATTTAAATAAAAATAGCAGTTATTTATTTATATTATAAGAATATACATGCGATGTCACTTTAAAATAGTGTGTTCTATAATTTCATAAAAATATTTGATAATAAAAAAAAGTAATAGAGAGAGTTTTTATCAAGGACCCTAAAACTTTTTAGTTTTATTTTTCAATCGATATAAATATCTTTAGTGTTTTCATTTGTTGATTTAATTTTTTGATATAAACATCCATTTTGAGGAAAAAATTATCTTTAAAAGTAAATATTAATATAAAAGACTTTTAAAGTTATTGTTGTTTTTTTTTTTTTATTCGTACTGTTGTTTTTGTTTCAAAAATATTTTCTACTACCCCACAAACATTTTGAAGATATCTTCCTAAAAGAAATTTACACAATATCTTTGTTTTATTATTTGGATGAAAATCATCAAATCAATATTTTTCTAATATTGTATGTTTATCATTTGAAAGAAAATTAGGCAATAAACCACACAAAATATGTAAAATTAAATTTTTTTATTATTTTAAATCCTCAAAATATCGCCATTTTTATAGTAAGGTGATTATCACCTTATGGGTGATATCCCATTAAGATCATCTCGAAGAAATTAATGTAATATTTTTACTTTTCAGTCACAATTTTTTCAATTGTCGGGAAATTGTTCAAAAATTAAAAAAATATTGAAGAAATTTGTTTGTCTTTTAGCAATAAATGGATATTTTATATAAGCGTTTTAGTTTTCGTGATTTATTATGTTAAGATTTATGAACATACATGCTTTACAAGATGTAAAAATTTTCCTTATTACATTATTTCAACATTTATTTAGTAATTTATTACATCTTCCAGAATACTATCTGGGGTATCTTCTTTTTTTCACCTAGATGATTATCTAGCAATATTGCGTATTTTTCTCTCGCGTTGGGGGTATATTCCCCAGTACGAATATGATTACTGCGGCAATAAGGGTTTTTTCTACTATTTTATTTATTTAAATTCTTTACGTATTGTGTGAATACATTTAAATTTTTTTGTTGCAATAAAATTATTGTTGTTTAGAATTTTTTTCATCCAACGAAAAAAGTTGAAAATAATTTTCAACTTTTGTGACAAATATCACAAATGATATTCCTATTTTTTATTTCCATTAAAATGAAAAAAAATAAACTATTGATAAAAATAAAAAAAAATTATGATGGAGTTTTATTATCTTTTGAACACAAAAGATTGTTTTTCAAGTGAAATAAAAATTAAATGTTGTTTTTTTAGTATTAAAATGTGGTTTGTGGTTTTTATTACTCTGTTTATAATAAACAACTATAAAATCATGATTTTTTTATTATTTAAAAGTGTTTGTTTTTTACTTTATTTACGTATGAAAAAAGCTTTGAATGATAGTTTTCAAACAAATATTTTATTTTAAATAATTAACTAATTATGAGGTCAACCAAAAATATGTAAAGTTATATTTTTTCCTCAGCTTCAAATGTATATATGTATAAATAATATTAGATAATTTTAGAAATTTTAGCATAGATTTGTTATAGCACATTCTTACATATTTTGGCCCTAACAGCATATTATTTAATATTTTGTTCTTATCAACATATTTTGTTATATTTTCATAAAAAATCTTATTTTAGAGCATATTTTAGCAAATTAAATGGCATATTTTTGCATATTTTGTACTTAAGAGCATAATTTTTCATACATCACACTAAAGATTATAATTTTGTATAGTTTACATTTAAGTGAAAAATTTTAATAATTAGAAAATTAATTTGCCATTAGAGACATTTTTTACAGTCATATACATAATTTTTCGTCTTATAAATTTATATAAATTTTGTAATTTCCTGTTTTAGGTTTTTAATATTTTTAAGTGCAAAAATGAAACATTTATTAGCAATTCTAATAAAAATCACGTTATTTTAGCATGAAATTAAAATTAAGGCATAAAAAAAGAGCATATTTTTTTAATTTTAATAAATATTTTCCGATTTTAAGAGCATTTTTTGGGTTATTCACTTTTTGTACTTTATATTACCAAGATATCGATATATTTCTTCGTTTAAAACTTCAATTCAACTACTTATGAATAATTTAGGTAAGTATAAATATTAATCGTACCAAATTTAAAATAAGCTGATTAACAGTGTGACCCGTCGCAAAATAATTGGTAATAAATCTGTATCTCCTAAGCTTTTAGTCAAATTAAAATGTATAGGTGAGAACATGGACTTTCAGAAAAATAATCTTGTATGTAGAGAGTGTTAAAGTTGGACAACTCGAGCATGAAAACGTCTCAAGAGCTCGTATATATTTGATAATGTTCAGAGAGTAACTTTTTAAAAATATTCAAATCTAAAACAATTTTTTTTTAATTGCAGAGTTTTCCATTTAAAAATTTATATATCACAATCTGTGTTTTTTTTTTTTTTAATAGGATACAAATCAATCAAGTATCAATTTCATTTGTTAGTTATTTAAAATTTTATATCGACATGGATATGAAGCCCAAAAAAAAAACTATTTAAAAGTTCTAAGACGTACTCGAATTGATTTTATTTTTAATGAAATTTTTTACGAACACATCCCCCGAGTTAAGTTTTTTGACTACCGACTAATGCTTTTACAACGGAGTTTCATATCTTTGTTCACCTGAACCCCAGATCAAGAAACTTTAATTCGAAAATCGGAACATTTATATAAATAATATATAAAATGTCTGTTTTAATTTTTCAAGCATTTTTGGCGAATTTTTAAATTTCACAGTTTGGTAGAAAATTTGTGCCCATAATTGAAACTAATGTTAGAAAATATAATTTAAAGTACCATCTTTTACAGTTTAAGGTGTATTACGTTCATCGGGTTGCCAGAAAATCAGACATGGGATTCCATCATCACGAACTTCCGTATAATGTATGTTTTTCGCGACTGACATCTACAGACTTTATTGAAATTGTCTAAAATATTGCGTAAATAACAACTTAGTTTCAAATGAGAGTTTATAAATTTTTAAATGCAAAAATTTTGTGCACTTTTTAAAATTTTCAATAAATTTCTAAATTTAGTTCTGTCCTTTCTTTATGAAAGATATGAATTTAGATTTTCGAAAAATAAATGTAATGTTCTGACGGCTAAAATTGAAAACTTTGCATTCATAAACATTGGTTAATAGTACATGTCAGAAAAAAAAAAATGTAAATAATTTTACTCAAAATTTTGCGAAATTCCTCATTCAACAATTATCCACTAAAGTGCGTCGATTTGTATGAAGTCAAAAACTGTTGCAAATGTACCCCACTAAAATTAAAGGTTGATATGTTATAAACTAATATCCAAAATATTTCGGTTCAGTTATTTCGTTCATAAGAGCTGGACCACTTTTAAAATACCTCTAAAAATATGGTTTTCGATAAAAAAAAAAAATGTACACAATTTTTAATTTTTTGTCAAAAAGAAAAAAAAACAGTATACAATAGACACATGTCGACTCACACGTAATCAGCAAAAAGTTTTTTAAAATTAGCTTACATTTTCGTGAAACAAAGATTGTAATAGAATTATATATGAATTTCTTTTAAATAATATTTTGTTAAAATTTGAATATTTCAGATTCTTTTAGTATAAATTAATATTTCAGAGCACCATTGGAATGGTCTTATTCAGCACTATTGATATACATATGTATTCATTTAATTCTTTAGTAATAAAAGTAATATTTTGGAATCACCGGTCTATAATAGGTTAAGTTAATTTTTATGGCAAATAAATAGTTATTTAAGAAAATGTTAAATCTTAAATAAGGGGCATTAAGATAATCATTATTTTCCATTAGTCATAGATTAAACATGTACTTTTATTTAAGAAATTCGTACTTATTTAGCATAATTTTTATAAAAATGTTTTTTAAAATGTAAAACAATTATAAAAAAAAAACATTTCTTTTTTAGTAATTTTCAAAATATACATGCACACCCACAGACAAACTTTCGTATATGTGTATTTTTTGACAGTTCATCATATAAGATAGTTGTGTAGAGAAATCTCATTACAACAGTGTCATAATACTTCTTATAATACCAGTAATGCCATCTATACATGAGATAATTCTCTTAGAGATTGAATTTGATACTCTCTGGCAGAAAAATCTTACATACTCTGTTACGTGTAGATGGGCTGTTAAGTATAATAAATAATTCAATACAACTTATTTCCAAAAATTTCTGATTTAACTTTTGGGAACCTAATATATAAAATTTACCATATTGCTTTTAAAGCTTTCAATAGTATCAGAATAGATCTTTCCAATGGTGCCTTAAAATAAAATATATTTTGAAAAATATCGGAAATGTATAAAATTACAATTCTAAACAATTTAGAGTAAACACCAAGAGCTGTAAATAATTTAAATTTTCATATAAAGTTGAAATAGAATCAAAATTATATTTTCATGAAATTTGTTACACAGATAGTATTAGTGCCTGGACTGATTGTAGTCCGTTTCAGATCTCGGTTGAACGTCACATCTACGTTTTACGCCCACTTTAAAAAATATTTTTTCAGTTTCGCACGTTATTATTATACAAAGTAAATATTAGTTATCGCATCAAGTAGGAAAGCGAAGTCCACTAGTAAAAGTTTAGAAATTAATAGCTTAGAATTTTAAAAAAATTCGCATATCTGCACTTTGAAAAATCGAAATTCAGAAAAAAAACTCAGTTAATACTGGATCTACTGAGTTCATTTTTTCAACACAAAAATTCGTTTAAAATTTTGCGATTTTTTTGTGAAAGAACGAAATCTCTAGCTTACACATATGCTTAAAAAAATTGAAAAAAAACAACATATGCCTTAGTTTATTGTTTTAGTTGCTTTTCAGATAATAACTATTTATAAGGGACGCAGACATTAAAGGAAAAAAAGACAGATTTGCCAATAACTCGGTTGTTTATAAAACGATTTGGTTGATTCAAAAAACCGAAATTCAGAAAAAATATTTGTGATCAATCTATATAAAAACCAAGTTTGTAGCTCATTTAGGATTAGCATATTGGTGACTGTTACTAATGGACTAACTGAGTTTATTTCTTCAGCAGAAAAATACAGAAAAAAAATCCGATTTTGTTTTACAAAAACGAAGTCCGTAGTATATATAAGGGCTTCAGAAAATACAAAATTTTTGAACCTTATTTTCTTAATTTCAATTTCTGTAAAAAATCCTAATCTTTTGATTTATGTCATATATCTATATTATGAGGAGGCTTCACAAGCGCCATTTAAACCGTTTTTAAGTCCAAAAAATCTTAAAAAACTGTTTTTTTTACATATATGTCCGCCATTTATAAACTGATCTTGCTGAATCTCAATAGCAAAATTCTCGAATCGATTTCCGATCGTTCGATATATATTTTATATGGCATATACCGGTGAGCTTCATAAACGCCACTTCAACCGACAAATGTATGGACGTATAGCGTCCTATCGACATCATTCCTTACAAGGATCCAGAAAATATAAACTTTTTGCCCTCCGATGAAGATAATGGAAATTAAAAACTAAATGACAAACTCTACACCTGTGGTGAAGAGTATAATAATGAAAATATGACAAAAAATATTAATAAAATCTTGATATTTCGCGAATGAAAAGAGATGTAAATTTAAATGCATATTTCAAGCATTAGTATGTCTCTATAATATATTGAAGTAAATTTTCTTATAAAGAAGATTTTTATAATGCTATTAAAAGAAATGCGTATTTTTAGAGATGTTTTTAAAATGGTCCAGCTTAGGTAAATTGAAACACTCAGATGTAATATTTTGGAAATCATATAAAAGCATACTAAACTTCATTTCTGGAGGGGTACATTTGCAATCTTTTTTCGTTGGCAATTTATTCTACACTTTATGAGAAGTATTTCAATGGAAATTAATCTAAAGTGGAAAACACGTTTTTTTCTAAATGATTTTTACTTGAACTATTTGGATTTTATTTTAATATTATTGAAATTGGATAAAAAAAAGATAATAAATAAATAAACAAATAAAGAAATAAAAAATAAAAATGTGAAGCGTTTAAAAAATTGCATATTAAAAGTAATTAAACCCTTTATGTATAGCCACACTCTTTAAAAGTCAAATCTGCTTTATTTGTATATAACCCTTTTATAATAATCAAAGTTAAAAATTAAATATTTTCCCAAATTCTGAAACATTTTACTTTGTCCTCACATCTTTCCATCACTCTTTCGACTAACAATTTCATGTTAAATTTCAACATTATTTCTTCATTTATATTTACATACATACATACGTTTTAATACTTATTAATACCACTTTAATACTTACATGTGTAAAATAATAATAATGTACTTGTGCACCTCGTTCAGCTAATGCCTGTGCATACTCATTTGTGGGACAGGTGAAGAAGTAATCACCTACAGCTCTGCCAATTTGCTGTTGATTTTGATATCCTGGATTACCTTCCCAGCTGGTATACTACAAAAAAATAAAATTAACAGTGAGAAAAGTTTACGAAAAAAAGGTTAATAAAATTTTACATGAATTAAAAACAGAGAAAAAAAGAGACATTAAGTAAATTCGTGTATGTATGTGTGTGTGTGTGTAGGAATATACTTATGTGTATATGAGTTTAAAGATATGAGATTGTTTGTGTAGTTAAGTTAATGATTTAATTTCCCTGATGCTTTTTACATTTTATTTTAATTAATTAAAACTTTATCGTTCACTAAGGACTACGCATGAAAATATGAGTGCATGCAATTCAGATTATAAAAATGAAACCAATGGGTTAATCTTTTTGAAATTTTGCTTTATTAAAGACAGTTATGTTCTAGTTTTAAATTTAAAAGAAAAATGATATTTAATATTTTTTGAAATACCCCAAATATAGGATTTAATGGGTCTTTAAAATGAAGTGGGTCATTTTAAAATATATTTGATTTTTTACTAAGCTTTAATATATATATATATATATATATATATATATTTACTTTGTCATTCCGTGGTACATAGCAGCACCATATGTTTGTTACCACATATTTATTTATTTATTTATTTATTTTTTTTTGTTGTTGTAATGAAGAGGCGCGAAATTAGGTACGTAAAATTTGAATTCGCTGTGCTTTCTACTGATAAAAAGAAATTTTTTTCCGAGACCACTCAATTCCGTACATTTCTCTGTTAAAAGTATCATTTATTATCATAAAGTTCTTTTTTTACACGATATTTATCTGCTATATTTCCCATAACATCTGTAACATAGAATTTAAAGAAAATAGCAAAAACATAATATTTTTGGGATAAAATCTATACAATTTTATGTTAATTCTTTTGATAACATTCAGAACTAATAAAGATATTTAAAAACTGATTTGTAAACAAATGGATGAAAAAAAAAAATAATAATAAAATAAAAAATTAACCCTAGGGAAAAGAGAACTAGTTATATGATAGGTTCTCAGGCTAGTGGACAGTTCCAGTTCCAAAACTTTATTTGGGAAGAACCTATCACTTGTACATGGGTTTGTCATTAGAGACGGCTAATTAGCACCATGGAATAGGTCATAGCACAGGTCACAGGACTGGTTCAAGAGGACATGTTCAAAGCCGATTAATATAATAAAAATTTTATAAAAATTTTTTGCTTTTTTATTTTTAGTTTTTTCTTTATTCTTATTAAATTTTATTTATTTTTAATTTATAATTTTTCCCTAATGTCGATGGCGGCACCCCGAATTGAACAAACGTTCTTCTAACGTATCTTACGTTTTTTAATCTTTAATATTAATCACTCAGCCATAGACTGTAACTTTGCGCTGGACAAGCATGTTGGAAATTTACTCTCAATTGATATTAAGTGAGTGTGGTTGTGTCAACTGGTTCTCAAGTGAAACTTTGTTGACGAGTAAAGTGTCATTTGGTACTCAACCGGTACTGAGAGACTGGTCCACTAATTTCCCGTGGGGAAATTACACATAAGACTTTTCGTCAGTTCAGCGACAATAATGTAATGAATTGTTTGCTTTTGTTCTTCCATGGAATTGAGCAATTGTTCTGGATAAAATTTGTGATTTTAAGTAATTATTTATTTGGTTTTATATACAAATCGTTTTAAGTTGTGGATACTTAATATTTCAAAACTGCTTTTAGAGAGAGTTTCGATAAGATTAAGTCTCGACGATTTTCAAGACGAGCTCCATATAATTATCTCCTCCTTTATAATTATCTATAAATGTTTACTATTTGGTTGTTAAGAAATTTTCATTAGATATACAAACATGTAATTTTATAATGGACATTCCTTCGAATGCTGTTAAATTTTACATAATTTGACATTTCTGACAATAATCGGGCTAAGATTATGTGCAATCTATTTCAATATTCTCTGTGCTATTTTTGGTCTTGTGCAAAATTATTAACATTAGACTTTATTAAAATTTTCAATGAACTAGCTTTTTAATAATAAAAAAATAAAATTTTAAACTAAAATGTAATAAATGTTTAAAAAGTTAATAATTTTAATTTCCCGTTTTCCCGGGAATATAAGCAAATTACTCCCGGGAAAGCTAGTTGATCATTTCCCGGGAATTACTGGGGGGAATTTCCGTTTTCCAAACCCTATTCTCAATAATTTTGGTCCTCTCCTTTGCCACCACATTTTTCTGGTTTTCCTATTAGGAATTGTTTTTTTTTACTTTCTGGGTCTCCGGCTATTTTTTTAAACTTTTCTGATAAATGATACTGAGTAATTTAGTAAATGAGTTGAATTTCGCCAAGAAATGTAGAAAATTTCCCTTAAAGTATGTATTATTTTTTCTGCAATCCTACAGTCTGTAAATAAACTTTTTCTTAAGTTATCAGGGTTCCTTTCGGTGATCATGAAGTCTTTGTATTCTCACCTACACTCCTAGCTATTGTTTTATGGTTAACATGTATTTTGGTTAAAAATTTGAATTATGCACTTGCATGAATTTTGTTAAATTTTAATTTTAAGAAAAACTAATTATGCTATTATAACAAAATTTAAAATATAGTTACTGAGAATAATAAAAAAATTTAAATAAGTAAGCGGTACTTATTTCTTTTACGTATAGTAAAAATTATAAGTATTATAGTGCGTATGAAATTTTTCGTGCGCAGTCCTTATATATATGTTTATGACATTTTTATCAGGGTTTTAAATTTACTTCATTTTCTCAATTAAAAGTTTTAAATTCAAGAGTTTAAGGAAAAAAAGAATATTTTGCTGATATTATGTTTTTGATTACAGTTTTCATTTACCACAATTATAATGACTTTGTGGTTATGTTTTTTTTTTAACTTTTTAATTAATGAAATTAAGTGCTGATTTATAATTATAATTTGTAAGAAAAATCATAAAATTTTTATAGTAATATAGATATAAAAAAATTTTAAGTCCTTTTTTTCATATAAAAACACAAGAATTTTAAAATCAGTGAAACCAATTTATTGTTGTAATAATTTCGAACACGATTTTTGTTTTATAATACCGTATTTGCAACAGTATAAACAATCAAATTACAAAGTTTTGTAGACCGCGGACAAACGTATATATACCCTTTACATCAGTGGTGTAGGGTATAAAAATATAATAATATTGTGAATCTTTTTACATTTGGTAATAGTTCTTCACAAGATTAATGAATGTGTGCAATATATATATATATATATATATATATATATATATATACATGAAAGTGTAACGTTGCTGAGTGATTGACTGACTGATTGCCTGATTCATCATCGCACATCTCAAACACAGGAAGCTAAAAAAATGAAATTTGTAGGTTGGTCTATCAACATATAGATCCACTAAGACGAGATTTTTGGAAATTCGAATGTGTAGGGGGTAAAAAGGTAAAAACGGGTAAAATCGGTAACATTATATTTCCTAAACTAGTATAGATATAAAAAAGATTTAATGTCTATTCTTATTTATTAAAGAATTAAACGGACAGGTATCCGGTACTTTTTTAAATTTGGTCCTTTTAGGGAGAAAAAAGGGTAAAAACTGTATTTGGTGCTTTTTTTAGCAACCTAAATATCTTTTCAGTAAACATAGAAATAATAATTACATTAAATTTGTAATAATTAACCTAGAAACATGAAATTAATGGTACATGATCAGAAAAGAGTGAAAATAAATATTGCAAATTTACTACTTGTACTTTTTCGTTCTTCTAATGGTACTTTTTGAATTGTCTAAAATATTTTATACAATTTTCTATAGTATTGAATGTAGTAACACGAAATGCATGAGAATCCGCAATAAATGGACATTTTGGTACTTTTTTGTTCTTCAAATGATACTTACTACTTATATTATATATAAATATGAAATTAAAGATATGAGGTCCTAAGTCAATGAATTTATATGAAATTAAAGATACATAGTGAGTGAGAATCAAAACGAAGGGACATTATAGTACTTTTTTTGTTTTTCAAATGGTATTTTAATTTTTTATTGTAATTCTTGTATAAAAGTGTATAGTGCTATTTTTATGAGAATCCACAAGTTAGGACTTTGTGGTACTTTTTCGATTTTTTATTGGTACTTTTTGAATTTCCTATAATATTGAACCTAGAAACATTAAACGAAACATACATATAAGGTGCTATGTTAATGAGAATTCATAAAAGGGGATCTTGTAGTACCATTTCATGGTATTTTTTTTTTAATTTTTCTTAGTAATAAATTACCTAAAAATATGAAATTAAAAATTTATGGTTCATAATGGGTGAGTATCCACAAGCCCTATATATTTTTTAAGCCAACAAATGCAGGGACAAAATTAGCCGCATTCTTTTCTACTAAAAGAAAAAAATAATAGAAATATCTTACGAATTTTCTAAAACAAAAATCATAGAAATAAATTTTAAAACGTATTATTTCCTTGTCACAAATATATCAAACGTATCGTTGGTACTTTTATAAATTCTATTATTGAGCTATGTTCAGATTATTCAAATATTTGACGAAAAAGACGTAACCACTAAATAAAATAACTTTTTATTTCTTATTTCAATTTGGAAAATATTTTTTACTTATCCTAAATCGCAGCTGACATTCTATTAAATTTTATTTGACGCTATTTTCTCTTACAAAACATTTGCAAAATCAAACAACCTCAAACAATTTTTATGTAAAGCTAATGGTCACGCAATTTTAATCAAATATTTGCTAAATGTGAACATAGCTTTATACCTTTTTGTACTGTTTTAATTAATATATTTAAAAAAAATGTATTGTGGCTTACGCTGACATAATGACCTATAAAAGTTCTCAAAAATTGTTTAGAAATTTGGAGTCTTGTTGATTAAAGGGTTTAAAAAAGTTACTTTTTATATCTTCTAGACTGTAATATGTACGAACATAATTTAAAAAATTTTCTTTAAAAAAAATAATAATAATAATAATAATAATAAATAAAAATGGCTGAAAAATATGAATTAAAATTTTTTGAATTAGGTAATATCTACACTTCGGTAGTTTTTGGATACCCTGTGTTATTTTATGAGCAACTCATAAAAGGTTACGAAGTGGTACGATATCTTTGCATATTCCTTATTTAAATATTAACCTGGAGGCATCAAAGTAAAATCATTAGATGCGATCGAGAGAAGATACCTAGCTATATTTTAACAATTCTCAGAGAAGTTAGGGGATATAGTTTAATTTTTTGGTTTTTGTTTTTACTTTGCCAGAAAAATTTTTCTGCTAACGCAGTAACAGGTTAAATGATAGTTATAATATAAATAAGCAAAGTTTGAAATTTTGGGAATTTTTTTAATTTGCAACTTTAAACCACGATAACTTTTGGGCGCCCTCGCCGAAGTGATTCACGCTAACGGATTTTAAACGCTGAAGTATTGCTTTTTCTTTGTTCAAAGCACTATCGGCAGTGTTACATTTGAGATTTTTTAAAAAGTGTCCAAAAAAGGTGATTTGAAATAAGAGACCAACTGCCTTCTGTTAGTAACAAAATAATTTATTTATACAAATTTTGTATTATTTCAAAAATAAAGATTTATTCATAAAAATAGTTAACATTAAATAATCTTTTTATTTAATAAACTTCTGTACTTTTGTACGAGATGTTCACTAGGACTACAATCTTACAAATCACCATATAAAAAATTTAAAAGCATGGATTCACAATTGTTGAGCTTAAATCTGTTGGATAATTTATTTTTCATTAGTGATAATTTAGAGGAAAGATGTTCCCCCGAAGTATTGCTACGAGCCAAGTAAAAAAAAAGAGAAATAATAATAAATTAGGATATAATTATTCATCAAATCTATGTTTTAATTTTCCTAATTCGGCCTAAAAAGATTCAGCATTTTAGGTTTTAAATAGTTGTTCATAAACTTTATTATCAGCTTTAGTTTTTAACGGTTTCAGTACATTTATAAATTCTTCGAAGTCTTTTTTTTTTTACATCACTATATTGTGAAACTCAAGATAATTAATTTCTTTGTTGGAATTGATATTGATATATTGGGACGAGATATTTCAAAAAACTTAGTTTCACATCTTTTAGCACATAGTCTTAAAAAGTCGCCATTTAGTTCCATTTTAAAAAAGGGGACCAAAAAAGTGGTCAGTAACTCTGGCTATCGATGTGCAAAAAATATCCAAACAAAATTTAGGTCCAATTTTAAAATTTTTGTGATTTTGCCCATATTAATGCGGTTAAAAAAATTAGTATTAACCTAAAATTTCCTGCTGCGATATTGATGCTTTCTGATAGTTCGTTTTCTCGAATTATTTTTTTTTTATATACAAAGCAATACAAAATCTTTATTACAATAAAAAAAAAAACTTGTAAAAATAAATTAAAATAATAAACATTTTTTCTCATTGCTTATATAAATTTCTATTAAAATTAAATATAAAAAATTTTATATAAAAACTTATATTGTAAAGGGTTTTTTTAAACTAAAAAATATTTTATTTATACGCATTAATTAAACTATTTAATAATATATTAAACATATAAAAGAACAATTATCCAATAATTGCTACAAATTAAAATTTGCATATTTAGTTGTTGAGGGTGATTGCTTGTAAATATTTAAATATTATTAAAGGAAATATAATAAAAAATACCCGCTTTTATATAAATATACTATATATAATAAATGATTAAATGATTGGCTGTAAAAGTAGTTTGTAATATTTTAAATAGTAGTTATTGTTATTAACAATAATAATCAACTGCAATTTTAGTTTCTCAACTTAAACCATAAAGCGTTTTTGTTCTATATATTTTGCTTTATAGAAAATCACACACATGCTTACAAGTATTATGTCATTTGACAAATTTAATTTGTATTTATTTAACTTGTTAATAATTGCATTTGTCAAAAAAAAAAAAAAAAATGCTTGCGGTTTTTTTTTTTTTTTTTTGTTAAAATATACAAATATAAACGTAAAAATGCTTATACAGTGATTTTATTATTATCGCATTAAATTTAATATTTAAGTGATTTAATTAAAATAAATTGAAAACAAAACAATTGAAAATCTAATTAAATTAAAAAATCGCAATAAATAAGTTAAAAAAAATATTTATGAACTTATTTCTAAAATTTCTCAAGACAAGGCTAATATAAATTATAAGGGTCCGTAATTGTTATGGCTTTTAACATAAAAGATGAGACACTAAAACAATTATTAATTATTTATTTATTATTTGTAGTAGGAACGCTAAATTCCCACACGCAGAGAAAAAACATAGTTGTAGTAACCAAAATTTAAGAGCAACATATTATGATTGGAATTTATAGTTACAGCTAAAACTAGATATGATTATAATTAATAATTAAATGGTTCGTTTTTTCATGTTATAATTCGAAATTTTCAAATTATTATACCATCTTACTACATTATTATCCCATTCTATCAGATTATGATTTCATTTTATTATATTATTATACCTTTCTATCATATTAGTGTTCAATTTTATCATATTATTATTCAATCTTATTATATTATAGTCCTATTCTGTCAAATTTGTGTTACATTTTATCATATCATCCCATCTTATCATATTATTATCCAATCTTATCATATTATGATTCCATTTCATCACATTATTCTATCTTATCATATATTAAAATAAAACACATTAATTAAAAATTATTATTTTTATAAATCGTTTATTGAGTCATATATTGTAGCATCATATATTGCGGAAGATAATACAAGATACTTTTATTGACTAAGATCTTTAATAGTAGTTAATCAGTATTTTATATTGCTTGAATTATACCAAATACAACGAAACCTGGTTCACTTATTGGGGTTGCCAATTATTCAACATTCATGTTGATCGAATAAATTTTCATAATTTTTTTAATTATTCGTGTGATCGAATAAAATTTCAATGTTCTTCGATTAATCGAATGAATAAAGAATAAAATATATTGTTCAAGTAATTAATTGCAATTAATAAAAATGTTAAACTATTATTTTTTTAAATCAATTTTTGCTTTTAATAACATAAAATAAACCTAAAAATAAAAATTCATTAACATAGAATAAAAAAATATCAAAAAATTGAGACCATATTCAAATTACAGACAAATTATATAATGAAATTAAATTTCTTTTAAAATTATCATTCCTAAAGAATATAATTAAGCATTTTGGCTTTAAAACAATTATTGTTTTTATTTTAATAAAAACAGATATGTGGAAAAAATCCTTTCACTTACTATTGATGGTGGCAATACATAGCATTAAAAGCAAATCTAATTTTTCTCTTCTCTTTAGATTTTTATAAATATAGTCAATGATCATCAATAATGCTAAAATCTATTTTTTTAATTTTTGATATTATTTATTGATTGATTGAGTTCAATTAATAAACCATCGTTATATATTTCCGAATCTTCGGTTATTTCCACATTACTTGAATGAATAAAATATATTTTGAAATGAATAATAAATGAAAAATTCTCAAAAATAAAGCATTTGCATATACTTTTGTTTTACTTTTTGTTGAATATTTAAAAAAAAAAATAATATGCGCTGGAAAATTTCCAAAATTTAATAATAACTTATGCGTCTGTCGTTTATTCTAACTTTAAGACGTTTGATTAATTTATTAGAAAAGCTATTCTATTTTTTTTCCCAAATAATATTGAGACTTCAGTTTCCGTGAAAGGATATAACCCGAAATTTTTTAAAACATAGTTAACACTTTTATATATCCTAATGAATTTTTCAATAATTTTCAACAGGATTTTCAACAAAACTTTTGACACTTATAATTAACAAAAACTAATTTTGAAAAAATATTTGATTATTCTGTTAGTCGTTAAAAATTGAGAAACTAATTTTTTATTCTAAATTTAAAAAAATTTTGTTCATTCAAAAAGAATAAAAAATTTATTCCTCGAATAATCGAATGATTTCTGTTCGAACGACAACCCTATTATTAATATTAATTCGTGTGTAAACTAAATGAGAATTATAATAAAGTCAGAAAACAAACATTAAAAATCAAGTATATTCAAAAACAAACATGTTGTGAGTTTTTGAATCACATTTATAAAAAGCATATTAATTTGTAACAATTTATTGTTATGGGAATAATAATAATAATATTAATATGGTTTGAAAACAAACTATCGTTTAGGAACAAGGTAAAATATTTAAAATGTGTAATAAATGTAGAAATAATTATATTTTTTCATATTAATAAATTTTTTTTTCTGTAGAAATATTCAAAAACACAATTTTCGTAGTCAGCTATGTTAATTTTTTTAATGTAAACAGTGAATGATTAAAATTAAAAATTATTGAAAATTGACAATGAGAACATAATGTTGTTGTAGTGACAATGCCGTAACCATGTTTTTTCTCTGCTTGCAGGATTTTTTAGCTCAACTGGTTTGAAGGATTATACTGCTGGTATGACGATACATCGGGATATACATATCTTAAAGTGATTTTTTTATAACAGTCACGTCTTTGGTACTTTTTGGAAATTTGAACATTTAAATAAATGAGAAAATTATATACGGCTTGATCGAATCTATATACCCACCATCTGCAACTTTTTAAAATTTCGTTTCATATGGGCGACCATACCCATTTTTGTTTCTGAGCTTAGATTGGTCCTTGAACTATTTTTACAAAATTTCGTTAATGTTTCACCTCATATGGGAGGTGGGTCGTAAAGTGGGCGGATCATGCCCATTTTTAGTTTCCGAGTTTATATCGATTCTTAATATCAGCCAAAAAGTATGAACTGAAGTTACAACGGACACCTTGTGTTACTAGTATTTTGCGCATAACTTTTTGGTTTTGTTTGATTTTGCCCATTTTCAGTACCAAACAAACCTTATTTAAGATAAATATGTGCGCCAAATTAACATCGTCCTACCCGCCCCCGCTTTCCCTTTCCAGCTTTCCACAGACAGACGAACATAACTAGTATGACTAAAAGTCTTACCAGAACCCAGAATATTTATACCTTATAGGGTCTTAAATGATTTTTTCGACATTTTACACACAGAATGACAAACCCAATATACCCTCCATCTTTTTGATGGTGTGTATAAAAATGGTCAATAATTGGTACCATTTTAGCTATAAACGTAAAAATGCGTTAACCAGGAAATATGAAATTTGTTCTGTAGATTTTTCTACTCCTACATTTGCACGAAATGTTCACACATAGGGCGTATGTGAAATGGTAGAGAATTTCTACGCTAAAAAGCAATTTATCTATAGTGAGAAAAATTTTTACTTCTTTAATATGTCATATTTTTAAAAGAAACCTAAAAAATATGACATATTAAAATTTTGTTATTAAAAAGTTTTTAAAATGTGTAAACAAGAAAACAAAAAAATACAAATGAAAATTATAAAATAGTTTCTTTGTATTCTGTAGAGAAATTGTTCGAAGGATTCATTAGCATTTCCTAAGTACATTTTTTCTCATGGATATGTAATAATGGAACATTTAAAGAATTCAATACGTTGGAAATATTAAAAGATTGAAAACTAAATTTATTGAAAATTGACTTTGCTATATAGAATACAACTAGAAGTTTATATGAAAAGCAATTCGAACTAAATATTCAAAAAAATTACTAATTTTTTTCAAAATAATTTTTTTTTCTCTCATAGAAATATCTTGTTATTAATATATGTTTTGGTATTAATATTAAAACGTCGAAAATTTATATACATTTGTAAAAATGTGACTAGCCTAATGAGCTAGTAAAATTTTATTCACCTCATAACTATCAAACATTTACTAAGAAGCATACATTTCTATGGTTTTACACAGGCCCTTAGGGAGCAAAATGTGATAAAAACGGGATTTTAAGGTATTTTTATATGTATGTAAGTATGTGTGTGTATGTACTTTATTTATTTTAGATTCTTTCAATGTAATATAAATAAATAAAGAAATTGAATAACAATGACATTATATAATATACACGCAGAGAAAAAAACATGGTTACGGCATAGTTACCACAATAATATAATGTTCTCGTAGTTATTTTTTGTTGATCTTAATAACACTGTGTTCATGATAAGAACGTTTCCGTTTATGGTTGATAATTAAATGATTACCCTCAATCAAAATTTGAATATGATTGACTAAAAAATATTATATTTAGATAATATTTTTACCAGAAACAAAAAATTTATAAACATTCAAAAATTTTGTTATTTCTATAACCAATAAGTATAGTCAATAATTTTATTTATATATTGTTTTGTACAATTGTTAAATATTTGTTTTTTTTTAATATAATGTTTTCCTCAAAGATAGAATGTTTGTTTTTAACAATTTTTTTGTTTTCCACAATTATTGAGTGTTTGCTTATAAAACATGTTTTTTTCTCCACAACTATTGGATACACATTTTTGTGTAGTGTGGTAGTAAGCAGTCAGTTTTTTTTTTCTTTTTTTTGTGTTTATTTATTTATTAAAAATTCGTGATAAAATTGTGAATATTTGAGTAAAAATTAAATAAAACTAAATAAAAAATTAAAAAAATAAAACCTGAAAGTGGTATTCTATACTACATTAAAAACTAAAATAATATACAACATACTTCCGAGGATGTTTATTTTTCAGTTTGTATTAAATTTAGTTTTATTATATTTCATAAGTAAATATAAATTTGCCCAACAAAGTTCATATATAAATTTTTTATGTAAATGATTACTAATTATTATTAATTATAATTAATGTGTAAATTATAAAAACATAAATTAATTTTAATAACTAATAAAGATTTTTTTCTATTATTTTGTAAAATATCTAATAGACTAATAAAAAAAATAATTTGGAATTTTAATGTGTTTTATTTTAACAAATTTAGTACATGAAACTTATAATTTTTTGGTCACATTATAATAAAATGGGATTATGATATAATACAAATTATAGTATGAAAAAATTGATAATAACATCAGAAAATGAAAACATAAAATGAAAATGTATTAATAATATGATAAAATGCTTTCAAAATATGAAAAACTGCATCATAATATGATAAAATATGGTCGATTTACAATACGATAAAAATATATTTTTATATTATAAAATCAGATATAATATAATAAAATAGGTTTGTAAAAAAAATAAAGTCAAATCATAAAATAATAAAACCGGACACACATATGATAAAGTGGAATCTTAATAATTATTATTTATAGTCGTTATAATTTTTAACTGTGATCGTATATCCCAATCATAATATGTTGCTCTTAGATTATAGTTTTTCTTTGCGTGTATGATTCTATATGTATGTATAAACATATTTAAGATAATATTCTATAAAAATTCTTCAATTATTATTTTTTTATATTTTAAAGCATTGCTCACATAATTGTAAAGCCTATTTCACACATTGGGTCTTATACCATCTCCAACTTCAATGAGTTCATATTCATTGAGAAACTGTTTCGGAATTGTGATAGTATTGGACATTTTGCCACAAAGTGTTGTAGAGTTTCGTCTTCTCTAGTATTATTATTTTGCTTAAAGTTATTAGAGTTCAAATCCGATCTTGATCTAAAAATCATAGATATTTCTTTTTGACCTTTTAGGTGAATAATATAATTAGGTGGCATGTTATGATTTAAATATTTATAAAAATGAGTTGCGCTGTTAAGAGCTAGATATACCATTTCTTGTCGGGTTTTTGATTTCTGTTGTTGCAGTATTATATTTGCTTTATAAATCCATTCTTAAGCCGAATCATCATATCAGTAATGAAAGTTTATGTGGTAATCTGTTTTGCCCTTACGTAAATAATGTTTTGTAAATATACTGCAAATGCAGTTCAAAAGTGTAAAAATAGCTACACTCTGCTTTCATTTCCAAATACAATGCGTAGGTTGGGATACGGTCTAGTAGTTTTAGGGTTCTTTTTAAAAAATATCGCTGAAGGCTATCTATTTTGTCGCACAAACAGTAACCTCAAACATGAGCTGCATTCGCTTGAATTGACCTACATACAGCTTAAAAAAGTTTCCATTTAACATTAAGTGTAATGTTGTTTTTGTATATAAAACTGCTCCATATTGCATTAATGCTATTTTTCGCTGATGTGCTTCTTTTTCCATATACTTAGAGAAACTTAATTTTGGTGTTAGAATTACGCCCAGGTAGTTATATTCATACACAATTCTTATTGGCTAATTTTTATAGTAAATTATTTCATTTATAGCTAGTCTACCAGAAGACCTAAAAAACATTTTTTCCGATTTTAACATATTTATTTCCAGGCTCCATAATATCATACGCATAAAAAAGAAGACGAATATTTATATCACCTACTATTAGTCCTCCCCCTAAATGCTAATGAAGATCATTTAAATAAATTGTGAACAAAAGCACCGACAACAGACAACCTTGTTTCACTCCAATATAAGTTACGAAGCTTTCAGACAGTTGATTGGCAGTCCATACAGCTGATTTGGTGTTACTATAAATGTTTTCTAATAGATTTACAAAATATTGATGTCATACCTATCTGACGTAACTTATAAGTTATTTTCTTGGCATTTTATCAAAAGCTGCCTTAAAGTCTTCAAAAAAAAAAAAAAAAATCATAAACTTTTTTACTTTCATTAAATTTCACATAAACCTAATTTATATCTTAAAACCTTAAAACCTTTTCTACAAAAAAAAAAAAAAAGAGTAAATACGTATTGTGTGCTTTTTCGAATTCCGAACGCTTAGGGCTTGAACAGTGGCAAAAACGGAGTGGTGTTACCTTTTGGTACTATTCTTATCTTCCAAGCAAATAAATTTAGAAATATAAATATCATCATATTATTCTCTATCCAAAAAAAGAACAAGCATGTGTTTGGTACTTTTTGAAAATTCGACCTTTTAGGGCGCAAATAGCGGAAAATCGGTTTGGTGGTACTTTTTCATACTGCTCATATCTTTTTACCCAATAAACATAGCAAAACAATTTTAGTCATATTCTCTAATCAAAGAAATGGACAAAATTTGTATTTTGGTATTTTTTAAAAATAAATAAAGCGTTAATAAGAAATTGGTACTGTGTACTTATATCCTTGAATATGTTTTGGAAATTTAGACACTTTGGGTCTAAAAAGGGAGAACATTTACTTTTTTTCTTTTTTTCTAAATTACGAAATGTAGGAACAAAATTTTAACTTATTTTATTTTTACACAAAGAGCAGACATTTTATTTTGTAGTTCTTGAAAATAAACACTGCAAAACATATTAAATCACATTCTTCTCTGATCGTCAATTTTGAACAATTGAGGGTAAAAACTATATTAAGGTACTTGTTTGCACCCTACGTATATATATTTTTAAGCGTGAACTGTTCATATCGAAAAATTGTCAGACAGGTCATTAGTACTTTCTGAAAATTCGAACGTTTAGGCCGTAAGAAGCTGTAGAGTAAGATGTACATTCTTCTTCCTAAATATTCATATGTGAAACTTTTAAACAGTATCCCACTACTATGTTTTTCATTTGTTATAGTACTTGTTTTTCTCAGTAACTTATTTTAATTGTACAGTATAAAACCTACCATGTTTACCTCTGGTCCATCTAGGAGTCGCTCAATTTTGCAGTAGAGTGTTACATGCTAGTACTTGTACAAAATTAAAGCCAAGTTCATATTACGCTAATATTTGTTACGAAATATTTAGTAGTGCTTTCCTGCAATTTTTGCAACTAAATATAATATTGAACTTTTATTCACATTACGCGCATTTATTTGTCATGTTTTGTTTGATGAAATAATTATCAAATATCGTAAAATACGTTAAGGTAAAAAATATTTCAAGACTGTTGAGATTACATGCAAATTAATTGCGCAACATTATTTGATTAAACATACGATTACCATAAAATTATTTAACTTCTTTAATTTAAATTATTTAATAAGTTTCAGATAGAATTTCGGAATATGTGGATGCCGAGGTAATTTAGTAACTTTTTTATTTAATATAAATCAAAAGTGCTATTTATTTTAGATACACATATTGAAAAATTTCCAAAGTTAAATATTTATATAAAATGGAAACATGTTAACTATTTTCAATTGATTAATTGCAAAATTTGATATGCCCATTAACAAAAATTAGAAAATATATATTACATACGTTTTTTACAAGTAATTTACGTTTATACACAATAACGACTCTGTTTCCTCTTCACATCATTTATAAAGCAGTCCTGCCATCAAAAAAATACTATTTTCTTTGCATGCCACTTACAGCTGTATAAAAAATATTAATATTTTGAAATTTTTATTTAAAAACTGTACTTTAATAGATAAAATATAAATTTTAACGTTTAAAAACAAATATCTTTTTATCTGAAACAGTGCGCACATCAGCTGTTGTTTGCCCTTATTCGACCTTACATTTATTTTGTAAGATCAAACAAAAATTCGCTCAAAATAATGGCAAATATTTTCCAACTTGTGTTCACACAATGTTCGCACTTGCTGAATTATTAAATAAGTGTAAATAGTTCTGTTTGTCCAAAATCAGCTGTTGTCTTGTAGGAATCGTTAAAATATTTCGTGTTAACATTACGTAAAGAAAATATTTGCAAAAAATGTCAAATATTATCGTAGTATGAACTTAGCTTAATTTATATAAATGAAAAACACTATGCAACAAATTTTGGGTCAACAAATATTGTTTCAATGATTCCAACGCGAAATGAAAATATACCATCAGAATAATTAAAGGGTTTCTTTAAAGATAGTTCGAATTTCAATTTTATGGATATTTTGGAGTACTTTTATCATATTTGGCATATATGTATATATATCCTTTTCGGATGCAACGCCCACTTTTTTAAAGGGATACTTTGCTTCGTAGTAAGCAAATTTCAAATTTCATTTAATAACAGTGCTAAAGATATCACATTGAGTGAGTGAAAAAGGGGCGTGGCATCCATTGATTAAATTTTATAATACAAAATACTATATTGTATATTATAAAATATTATAAATATTATATTACTTGTGTATATCAAATTTTATGTGAACTATCTTAGTAGCACCAAAAAAGCAGCAAAATTTATTTTTAATGACAGCTAGCTTAAAACTGTCTACAAAACAACAACATATAATAACATTTGAATTAAATGATTTAAATAATTTTTGTTTCCAATTATATTGAAAAAAGGATTACCAAAACTTTTAATTTCAAGAGGCCATATAACTGAAATTCGAACTAACTTTGAAATCCCCTTTGGGCGTTTTGCTAAACTACTGGTATGTTTTTATTTTGCTTGGAATATTTGAGCCAATTTTTCCTTGTTGCAATGTGAAATTTATCGCATAGGAATTTAAAGTCCGATTCTGTAAAACAAAACGAAAATTCGTATTATAATTTTGTATTGAAAACAACAAGAAGTTTTAATTTAGAGAATAAATATGAGTTCAAATAAAACATAACAGGTTTATTTTCATTTAAAAAAAGATTAACGAATAAGTTTATAGGTATGACTTCTGATTTTAAAGTACTTTTCCGAAATTTTTCGCGTTATCTCTCTATAAGAATTTAAAGTTAATAATAACAATTAAGAACTGCTGGGGTTTTCTTAAATTCGCTTTTAACTTGGATTCAATTCCTTTATAATGTAGGACTAAAATAATATTACCAATTATGGCTACTTCTACTATAATAAAAAAAATCTAAATCTGGCCAGAAAATGTTAAAAAAATTTTGCAGGACACGAGTGTCATCAATGTCCTTTTATAACACTCTTTGTTATAATTTCTCGAGTTTTTTCAAACTAAAGAAGCAAAACAATTACATACTTATCGCATTTTGAATAAACTTATCATACGATATTTTTTGTTTTGCAAATTTTTGTTGTTTTTAGTTTGATACTATTCAGGACCATTTTCTCGATTATTCGGTATGCAAAACTTGTATCTTGGAACATGGGAAAAGTCAGCAATAACGTATGTTTTTCAGGCTAATACAAAATATTAAATATATTTTTATTTTTTATTATCGAGGAGTTTTCATAATTCTTTGCTTTAGAGTTCTTCACAGCTTTGTTATTTGAAATTTTTTTAGCTTTTATTGACTATACTTAAACATAGCATTAACATGACTCATATTTGATTTTAGAATACAATAAATAGGAGACTCTCTAATTTTTGGGTTTGGAAAACATTCATCTCATTTTTTAGGTCCCTAATAAGCTTTTTATTACCCTGAAATAATAATAATAATTTTGCCAAAATTTACTTAATTAACATTTTCAAAAAAGTTAAAAAAAATGTTGTGTTATGTTTTATTTGAACGCACACTTTATATAGTGAATTTATCATAAATACATTTTATAGCTTTAAAATTTCATATTTGCAATTTCTGCTTTTACCGCCATTTCTATGACGTTTTGACGGACGTCAGTAAAGAAGATATATATTTGGAAAAATAAGCACTAATTTTATATTGCCTGTTTCCAGGCGTTAATATCTTCTGGCATCCAGCATTTCTGTCAAACAAAATGTAACAAACAACTCAATTATAAAATGCCAATAACGACTCATGTGTCATCATCAACGTCATTCTAAATTGAAATATTTCTGTATGTTCGATTCTTGTTCTTTCAAGGGTTTAAAAAAAAAATAAGTTTTGTATTTTTTCCCCTCCTTACAAAAACGTTGTATTCCCTTTATTCCGGCTCCTGTCACTATTGTTTTTTTTATTTGTGAATGTGAGAGCTTGTGTGATGATATTTATATAAATGTGTGTGTAATAATAAAAGAAAAATAAATAGTTAAATATAAAATCGCATGAGGATTTTATATATTTATTTTTATATCAAACATATAAAAACATTTTTATATTTTGATAAAAATTAAATATCAAAATCGAAGGCAATAAATTTATGCTGGAAAAATTGTAAAAACAAAATGTAATAAAATAAATAGGGAAACTATAAAAAAAATAACAAAAAACTATGATAAGGAATAAAGAAAACAGCATATGTATAATAGACTGCATCAAAACTTATCGGCTTTTGAAAAATCGTTAAACCGTGCCGCATTGGTCCTGATGTTTGTATTTGTATATTTTACAATTTTAGACAAATTTTGCTATTAAATACTTTTATTTGTAACCAAATGTTATAACATCGTAACATATACATAAATATCAATCAAACAAGACATAAAAAAATCATTTAAAAAAATTTTAAATTTATCACGAATTCCCCAGGCCATTAATATGTTCTAAAAACTATTTTGAATTACATTTGAACCATAATTACTGAAAAATACGTTTTTGTTTGTGCAGGATAATTTAAAGATCTTCCTATGTTTGATTAAACAAATTTTTGATTTTCTTTTAAGTCTGTTTCAAAACACTCCAATTTCAAACTTTTAAAAATTTTGTTTAATCTGACTCTGTTGCCAAAAAACCTGACCTTAAGATTGTATTATTTAAATTTTATTTATATGCATTAGTGCTGAACTTCCACCACACATCATAAGCACACATAGTCACAATTATATTCGCAAATTTTCATAATTGTTCATCTTTTGATGCGGATTACGTCCACAAATTTAAATACACTGCCTGCCACGTATATCTCCTAAACTAAAGTTCATAAAAAAATAATTTTTTACACAGCCAAATTTCAAAGTGTTGGCTTTAGTTTCCTGAAGAAATAAAAAATATACATATTTTGTTATACTAAAATTATGCATTTATTTAAAGACATGTATTTCTGTGGTACTTTTTCGTGAACACCTTGTTGATTAATCCATTGTTTTACTGCTCTGGCGATATGAATCGAAGCGTTGTCGTATTGGTACGTCCAAGGTATGGGTCCAAAGAAATCATTAAATTTTGGAAATGCTTCCTCCAGAATGTGTTTGTAAGTCGTTGCAGTCATTTTGTTGGTTACAAAAACCAATTCTATGGTACCATAATACGAAGTGGCACCTCATAACATTATTCCGCCCTCTCGGAATAATGTTATTTAGGTCATGGAAGTAATAGTTATACCTGTTGGGACTATCAATATTAAACTTTTTTTCATCGGAAAATACAACTTTAAACCATTTGTCGAACAATGTCATTGTATTTTTGTCAAACTGTAGACGTTGTGATTTGCGTTTCTCATTATGTGTTGTTTTTTTTTTTTTTTGTAATTTTCGTCGGACTATGTATGGGCACGACTTTAAAATATGGTGTACTGTTCTTGGACTGGCACTGACTCCACTTTTTTCACGTATTTTTGATTCCGCCATGGCAGAATTTGATGCAATTCTAAGAATTTTTCGTTTTTCTTTTGGAGTTGTTGCCATTTTCTTCCGCCCTTTCATGTTTTTTCCATACCTTTCCACGTTATTTAAATAATTGTACACAACTGTCTTTCCCCTATTAATGTTTTTGGCTATTTGGACCGGATTCTGACCCTGAGATTCCAAAATCAGAATTTTTTCTTTTTCAGAGTTATTAAGAGTCTTACCACATCCCATTTTGAATAAAAACTATTTAAAAACTATCAAATTAAAAATTCTCTAGCCGTTTATATTGAAAGGAATTCAAATCATAGCCTTCCTGATTAATATTAAAAGAATTCCTTATTCAAGTGACACACGAAATAGTACCACAGAAATACATGTCTTTAAATAAATGCATAATTTTAGTATAACAAAATATGTGTATTTTTTATTTCTTCAGGAAACTAAAGCCAACACTTTGAAACTTTGTTTTTTCTGAACTTTAGTTTAGGAGATACTTAATTAAAGTTAAAAAAAATAATTAAATTTTTTGACTTTTTGTTGATGAATATGAAAATAATTTAAAATTATTTTAAATTTGGTTTCATTTTTAATGACAAAAATAGCAAATTTGTTCGTTCAATTTAAATTTCAACATGTCAAAAATATAAAAAAATATATTTTTCGGGTTGTGAAAAAATATGTACGATTTTTTTTTTTTAATAGCGAACCATTTTATCCCAGAAGAATTTATATTACAGTTTTTAGGAAATGTTATACAAAATTTTAAAGTTTAGAAATTTTAAAAAAATTCATACTAAAATTGCACTTGAATTATGAACGCATTTTTAAGTGGTAATATTATTTCTAAATTATTGAGTTCAAAAAAGACGTATTCATCTGCTATGTGTGATTTAAAATTCTTAACATCCGTTTAAAGCTTATAGTAGTGTTGCCAAGAGGTGAGAAAAAAGAAACTACAAAAAAGGCAAATGCCTCAAAAAATAAGGCCAAAAGAAGTTAACATTTTCTTCTTAATTTAGAAACTTATTTTTTCTCGTTCCAAATAGTTTTTGATATATTTTCAAAAATGTTGTAAAACTTTTTAAATAAAACTTTGAACGACTACTGGCAAAATGACCCAATGAAAAATCGCTCAAAAATTAAAAATTACCTAATGTTTTCAAGTGATTTCTCATCATTTGTGAACAAGTTTCTTTTTGATTAAGCATTTTAAAATTTTTGCATGATTTTTTTTTTTTTTTTTTTTTTTGCTTTTTATGGATTTTGAAATGTATTAAAAAATAATTATAATAGTTAATCATTTCAATAAATCCATAAGGTCAGATAAATAAGTTTTTTTTTGGACAGGCGAAAAGTTTTATTAAATAAATCTATAATTTAGATTTTTAATGCAATAGATACATAAAAATGATAAATATATGAATCGGTAAAAATAAAATTAGTATTTTCTTCGTTGTTGAAATACTAATTTTTTAGCCTTTTTAAGGCAATTTTAAGAATCGAGCAGGGCTAGAAAAAAATTTTGAGGCTAAAAGAAAAATAAAAAGGCTATATTTAGTCCTAAAAAGGTTAAACTGGCATATAGAAGAGACATTGGTGTTGAAAGTTACACACTTTTTTGACTTAAAATCGTGAATAAATTCGCGAGTTTTCCAATATTAAAAAAATAAAAATGGACGTATTCAAATGACTGCATAGAGTATGCGTATGCCGAATATTAACAAAATCCGAAGACCTATGGAACATTTCTGGGCATTTTTTCATAGAATGAATAATATATTAGATTTTTCCTAAAAAAACTCATGAAAAAACATACGACTACATTTAAAAATATTGCAATTGCATTTTTTGCAATAGTAATAAAAAACTGCATATATTTTACAATTGTATACATTTATACAGTAATATATTTATGTATGTATGTGTATTGTTTTATTTATAGTAAACATGGGTATTGTAAATTTTAGCTGTTGCAATTTATTTGTGATGTTCATGTTTATCGTTTTATTTATTTGAATATTTCGCTATAAATAAATGGAAAAAACTGGATATTTTTTATACGTTTTTAATCAATATCAGTTTCAAGGGGTCTATTAAATATTTATTTTCTCATAAATTTCATTGTCTAAAGCAATAAAATTGTTGTTAAATTTCAATGAAAATTTCAAATTTATTTTCTTTTAAACTTACCTGAAATATAATTGCCTCCCTTTCGGCTTGCGTGGCCTTATTAAAAATATTATTCATTATTTCTAAATATTTATCACGTGGCAATGATGTTGCTTCATCTTTATCAAAATAATCGATAAAATCGTATAATAGAAAATATGTACCTGGAAGAGGAAAATTAAAACATCAATGTAATTTTTACAAGAAAGATACAAATATAACAAGTTAGAGTGCTTCATTCGACTGTGCCGAATCTTATATACAGTTCACCCGTGTTCAGATGAGTTATATGAAAATGAAATACATTATATTGGATGTAATTACAAATATATTTACCTATACTATATCTATGCACAAACACTAAAAACTTTAAATAATTTACATTTTCGTATAAAGTTGAAAAGAATTAAGATTTTAAAAATCCTTATCCTTATATATTATAAAAATGAGGTGTAAGTTTGTTTGTTTATTTGTTTGTGTATCAATCGCGTCTAAACGGCTAAACCGATTTTTACGAAATTTGACAAACAGATAGCACCAGTGCGGGAGGTGGTTATAGACTTTTTTAGATCTTACTTTTAAGAAATTTATTTTTTTTAATTTTACACGCTATTAATGAAACTATTTGCATGAAATTTGATGTACAGATATTGCTTGCATTGTAGAATGTTATAGGTTATATTGAATCTTGAACGTATTTCACTCCCACTTTGTTAAAACTCACAAACGAATAAACCGATTACCTTAAAATAGAAAGTATAAATTTTCTGATCTTGAAAAAAATTTAAGCAATTTTTATATAAAGTATATATTAGTTATTGCATCAAATGGGATAGCGAAGCGTACCGGTAAAAGCTAAAAAAGGCAAAAAAGGGAAAATTTGTGGAGGGAAATTTACTGATTTAAAAAACCGAAATTTAAAAAAAAAAAATATATATATATATATGTGATAGATTTATGTAATAATGGGGTCGCTAGCGTATATAGGAGCTTAAAAAAAATTAATAATGCATTTTGGCCTATAACTATGTTAATACTAGATCTACTTAGTTCATTTTTTCAACACAAAAATTCTTAAAAAAGTATATTCTTTTTTTTAAAGAACGAAGTCACTAGCTTACATAGGTACTTCGAAAAGTTTAAAAAGCCAAATATGACTTAGTTTATTGTTGTTGTTGTTTTTCATAAAAACAACAATTATAAGGGAGCAGACATTAAATAAATAAAAGATTTGCCAATTACTCGTTTATTTATGAACCGATATGATGGATTCAAAAAAGCGAAATTCAAGAAAAGTAATTGTGTTCGATCTATATAAGTCCACAGCTTATTTATGACTTGGATATCGGATTGGATATTGGATGCATTTTGGTCGATATCTCAGTAACAAGCGGACCTTGCAGAAAAATTTTGAAAAAATTTACAGATTTTGTTTTGCAAAATTGAGGTCCCTAGATTTTATGGGGGCTACAAGAAATATTTGTGAAAATATTTGTGGAGTCTCATTTAGAAAACATTTGAAAATTTTATGATTCCAAAAATACAGCAATTTTAATTAACGTAACAAAAAAACCAACAATTGTTTCCATAATTTAGACTTCAGAAAAGTTAAAATAAACGTATTTTTAGCAAAAAAAAAAGATTAATAATTTATAAGAAAATTAAAACTTAACAAATTTAAAGGTATTTTTACCCTACGGTGGGTATTGTGCATTTGTGATGGCCTTATATGGAGCGGTCCGTATTTGGATGCATATTCACAATAGTGTGGGCTGTCATATGGTCATGCTTGACCAACTATATCTTTCTTAATTGTTTTATTATATTTTAACAAAGTAAAATAACAGTTTTGTTAAACAATTTTATAACATAGTTTTAATAGAAAACTAGAATCCCAACAATGACAACCATGGATTAAAAGCATTTCTTTACCACTAAGAATTTCTTTCCAATGACAATACAATTTTAAAATCATTGCTTATACAGCACTTTTTCAGTGCTTTTTTTGCTGGGATATTTATATTCTAGAGATCGTAGAGATATAGAGATAATTTGAAGGCTTTAGTCGTGTAATACGAACTATCGAATCTAGCAACACTGGATCAAAGTATCACCAGACACGACCGAATTTCTTTTATCCAAACACTAGCCGAAGAATTTATCTCGTCGAATTATATTGCATGTAGTCGTAGTGAGCAGATTGAGAACCGAAGCATTTATCTCACCGCGTTGTATTTTGTGGACAAAATCTGGGAGCTAGCCGGTCGGGAGCCGAAGAATTTATCTTGTAGGATTGTATTTAGTGCATAGAGCAACTCATACAATCCTAGCTAGCCTAGCTATCCAGATAATTGATTTTATTTTGTGTATTTTTTTTAACATATTAACAGTTAAAGTATAAATTATAAATATTCCACCTAAAACCATTCTATATTTGAAGTTGTTCAACTGATTTTATTTTATCTAAAATAAAGTTGTTTGTGCTCTTTTTTACTTTTAGTACAATACTTAACTGAAAATGAAGAATTTCAACTACAACTAATACTTACATCATAATTCTAATTTTATTTTTCAAGCTATACTAAAATTTAAATAAAAAATTATATTTTATATACAATCCGGATTATACATTTGCTATCAATCCGGATTAAAGATTATGTAACGGATTATAGATTATGTAACGAGTTGAGTTGCATATTTTTTGTATGCAATCCGGATTATAAATTAATTAGGATTATAGATCATGTAACGAGTTGAGAAATTATCGAATAGTCCGGACTGTTGATATTTGCATTATCGAGTTTATAATTTAATTCTTATTGTATTTTCCAATTTATAATAAATTTTAATAAAAAATGACGTTTTAAATATTATTCAATCCGAATTATACAGTATGGAATAAGTAAAGAATTGCCGTCGAGATTATCGAGGTTATACTATATTCATGAAATTGCTAAATTTCCAATAAAATTGCCTCTAAAATTTTCATTTTTAACGTAAATGATATTTAAAGAAAAACTTGAAATCGGATTAGGGCGCTTGTAAGAAGGACCAAAAATGCGTTCCTGATAACATATCTAAATTGTAATAGAAGCAGATTATCAAATGAAATGTACTAATATTCCAAATGCTTCAATGTGTAACATATTTCAAAAAGTATAATTATTTTTTATACATTGTAAGAAATTATTTAGTCTTACAACCTTTTTTTTATTTTTTATTTAATTGTCTTTAGTTTTAATTGAATTGGTCCACTTCCAATTTTTCTGCATAATACTAAATATATTTAATATACAATTTATAAAATAATCAGAAAAATAAAAATAAAATAAATAAATTTAAGCGACAAATCATTTTCCTGTTCTGTTAAAACATCTGCTTCTTATATGAGCACAGCAACATACCCCTAATTGACTATGGAAGTTTTTTCGCAAAACTCGATATCTGGGAAAGTAAAATAGCTAGATAAACAAATCTTTCGCTTTTCTTTTATTAATTTACTTTAACGGGATAGTGTAGTGGTCGAAAAGAGTAAAAAAATAAAATCTTCGGCTAATTTTCCTTTTATAGAAAATTTTTCATAAATTAACTTTTTTTCAATTAATTTTAGTTTTATAAGAATTTTTTGATAATTGTTTTTCCTTTTTATAGGAAATCTTTGAAAAATATTCTTTTTATAAGATAATTTTGATGAATTTTCTCTGAAATAAAATTTTCGGTAAATTTCCCTTTTATAAAAAATTTTTTAAGAATTTTCCATTTATAGAATTTTTTTTTTTGGTAAATTAACGTTTTTTTTTTATATGGGAAATCTATAAATTTTATTTTTATATAAAATTTTTGACAAATTTTTTATGACACTTTTAAAAAAATTTTCCATTTATAGAAAATGTTTGATAAATTTTTCACTTATATGAAATTTTTAATAATTTTCTATTATGGGAAATTTTTAATAAATTTATTTTATATAAGAAAATTTTTATTTTTTATATATTTTTTTTGCACATGATTAATTCTATTTTAAATTTAAAAACTTTGGCCGCTCTGAAATTTTCCCTGTAGCAAGTATACCGATAAGGCTTCCTACCAAAAAAATATACAAAAAATTCAAGATGAACTTTTTTATATACGCGTCACTAAAAAAAATTTTTACAAGAAAATATGTTAATAAAATATTTTAAAATACTTATATGGTATCTCAAAATACAAACTTTGGCAAATTCTCTCCAAAAAAAAAATATTTTGATATATTTTGTATAACAAAGGTTGTGGCCATTTAAATAAATATGTTAATCACTTTCAAAGCTATGGAGTTGCCACAGTTCTCGAAATAAAAATGAGAACAATTTATTTTACATGCCTCTGTATCCTCCTCTATACATGCACCAAATTTTATATAAATCGGCAACCAAGGGTCAAGGGAATTACTCAGATATCTTAAATTTTATATTAAGATATGTATGCATTTTTGAGACAAAAATTGAAATTAATATTTTAAAATAGAGCTTTCCTAAAAATCCTAAATGCAGGATAAAAAAGAGCACCAAATTCATATTTATTCATACGTTGTTTGTTATTTGATATTGTGTGAGGTCAACCATGTAAACACAAATGATAATAATATCAGCAGTTAACAACTGCTTCACAAAAACAATAACAATTTCAAGTAGTAGTTGTAAGAGTGTTCAGTATAATAAAAGTAAAGATAAAGAAAGGTACCAGTGAAGTCCTCAACGAGACCACGAGAATAATAATGTTTATAAAAACAATATAAACACAACAACGAATATAACAAATACAATAAAAGGACAGAAAAAACAAAAGGTATAATGACAACCTTTCTATAAAACCTAAGCTTTGCTTAATGTCAGATTGTTCGATATACAACTTGCTCGTGCATTAAAAAAAAAAAAAAAAAAAAAAAAAAACTAAAACGTTTAAAGCTTTAAATATTTACAAGTGGTAAACAGTGTTGCCAGCAGGTGAGAAAAAAAGGGCGAAATTGAAGTTTAAACAAGTAAGAATGTTATATTAGCCGAATATATATGTACTCACCATCAGCAATTTTTTTAAATTTCACCTTATTTAGGAGGTAGGCGGTAAAGTGGGTGGACCAAACCCATTTTTTGTTTCCGAGTTTATATTTGTCCTTGAACTGTTTGTGCAAAATTTCGTTGATATACGAGTACATGCCTTTTTGTAAAAGATATCAGCCAAAAAGTGTAAACTGGAGTACGATGGACACCCTGATTTTTTTTAGTTTTTGGTCCATAACTTTTTTGTTTAATAATCGATTTTGCTAATTTTTAATTCCAGACAAAGACAAATATTTGAGCCAAATTTCATCACCCTCGGATGTCCCCAAAAATAAGTTCAGAAAAAAAGTAAATATTTTTTTTCTTTTTTTTATTTAGAAACGTATTTTTCTTGTTCCTATTAGTTTTTGATATTTTTTAAAGATGTTTTAATAAAATTTATAAATAAAACACAGAACTGCTGCCAGAAAAATGACCCAATGAAAAATCATGCAAAAAATTCCCATACAAATTTGGATTATATCAATACTTAGAATTTTTTTTATATGAAAAATGATCTAATGTTCTGAAGTGATTCTTTATCATTTTTGAACAAAATACTTTTAGATTAAGCATTTTAAAATTTTTGGGTGATTTTTTTTTTTTGCTTTTATAAGAATTATTTTAAAGTTATATTCATAAATTGTTTCCATGGTTATTGAAATATATTTAATAATAATAACAATAATTAATTGATTTAATATGTCCGTAAAGTCAGTTAAGTAAGTTTTTATTTAGAGAATGAAGTGCCGTAGTTTATTTTGTGCCAATAGATACACAAAAATGATTAAATGTATGATTCTGTAAAAATAAAATTAATAATAGCAAATAAGAAATTATTTTCTTCGTTGTTGAAGTACTATCATTTTAGCCTTTTTAAGTCAATTTTAAGAATCAAAAAAGGCTAGAAAAAAAGCTAGAAGCTAATACGAAAGTTTTGACGCTAAACGAAAAATACAAAGGCTAGATTTAGCCTTAAGGTCCAAACAGTCAACTTTACGACGCAACGTAGAACGAAGAAAAATATCGTGAAACATTTTGTACAAACAGTCAATAAAAGTAAACGTATCCTATATTTTTGAACATTCATTGTGTAAACAACCCTGTTCTTTGGTTATTTTGTAAAGAAAAATTTTTTAATAGATTTCTGAGATACGCTAGATAGAATTTTTGTGTCAATAGCTACTCACACATATGTGCATAAAACAGGTTGAAACAGCTGATTGGGATATAGTGATGCGATACTGGCAACACTGGTAGTAAGTAAAACTTAAGTAACGTGTAGCAGAAAAAATAAAAGCTATATAATGCTGTAACAATAATTGAACTAAATGGAAGTAGGAACACAAACAAAGAGCAACTAACTCATTGTCATGTGATTGTACAGTGGTATTTAAGTATTAATCCTAAGGGTAATGTAAAAACAAGGAAAAAAAATAAAAAAAATATATATATAAAAGTTGTGTCAAGGGCAAAAGAAAAGCCATGAATTAAACTAAAGAACATAACAAAAATGTTCATACCAAAAAAAAAAAAAAAAACAAAAACAAAAAACAATAGTAATAGCCACTAAATAGTTTTTTCTTCGTACCATCTTTCATAAAAAATAACAACCAACATGTAGTAATTGAATTCACCTGCTTGTTTTCTACAATTTAATAAAAAAAAACTAAATAATGTAAGAAACAAGGAAAATAATAATTTAAACTTTTTTAAGTTGTTCATAGAGTGTGTCATTGTATCCCCAGGGTCTTGATATTTATCTCCAAAATGTGAAGTGGTTATAAAAACCTTTTTAAAGTTGACAAGAATTTTAAATTGTTTAAATTCAAATATCACAAAATGGTCAACTAGGTTGGATTAGATAAGGGCTGTAATTTTATAAATCTATTGTTTAACCTATAGTACTGGTATGAGCCAATCATTCCATTTACTCCAAACTTACCCTCATCCTTAACATTTCCAATCATTATATCATAACCGGACATATCAGCGGTTTTCATAAGAGTCATGGGATCAGCGGGTAAAAATGCACCATCTATAGTGGGAGCTGAGGGAAAACTTAAAATACCCGAATAAGAATTCCATTGTTGTACGGAAATTGTTTTGGCATCCACCGAACGCATGCAGGCCATAACTGATTGAGGATTTTCCTAAGAAAATAAATTAATTAAAAACAAAACAAATATAAAATTAATTAATCGCGCTAAAAAATCCTAGCTAAAAATAAAATATTTCAAATAATATTAAATAAACCATTACTTACCGTCAACAGCGAAGCATTACAATTACAATCATTTATTAAAGCTTTACCAATCTCTACAGCTTTCTCCGAAGTCATATGACTCCAGGGTGCGTTCATGGTACCCGATTGCATCATGCCTCGTTTCACTAGACCCCTGGTAACCGGTGATACCAGTTGAGCATTGACAGAACTTGAACCAGCTGATTCACCAAACAAAGTCATCCATTCAGGATTACCGCCAAAAGCGCGAGCGTTTTCTTTAAGCCAGCGCAAAGCCAAAGCTTGATCCCAGAGACCAACATTTCCGGGAGCTTCCTCTTCAAAACCTGGCATAACCGGTGAAAGATGTAGAAAACCAAATGCACCGACACGATATTGAAATGAGGCAACAATTACATTACCCACCGCTGACATAATGTCGGCATTATAAATATCCAAAGTGGCTGAGCCAGTCATAAAACCACCGCCATAGATCCATATAAGAATGGGCAAGCCATTGGTGGTATTTTGGGGTGTTGCACTATGAATTAAATGATCGGAATCAGTTTTGACGGAGTGCTAAAGTAGAAAATTATAATAACAGAAATATAAATATATACCTACAAATTTATTAGTTTTCTTTGCATAATAATAAAACCTACCTCACCACCATTAGCTCCTCGTCCATGACGTAAACGTGCTTTTGCTGGAGCCCATATATTCATATAAAGACAATCTTCTGATACATTTGTATTGGGATTCCATATCTCTTCACCGGAAAAGCCAGGGAAGTATTCGTATCTGTAAGTGAAATAAAATAAAATAAATTTAATTTACTTTGCATTTAAGTTTATTTGTTATAAATTTAACCAAGTTTATGAAAAACTTATAATTAAGTTATTGCAAGGGCTTTGGCTTTCTTAACCTTCCCTTTTTTTTAAGTTTATGTTCAAATACATTTAATAGACTTTCTGATATTTGAACTTTATTACAATCATAAACAACAGGCCACTCAATATTATTAGGTGTGTATGAGTTTGCGTGTGTTGACATGCAGAGAATGTTAATTAACGTTTATTGTGAATGTATGTGAGTGTTTTATCTACTCAAGCAGTAATAATTTGTTCAATATAAGTTTTTTGGTTGACTAGGGAGCTAAAACTGTGCAGAACTATTGTTATGAAGTTTTTAGTAAGAAATAATAATAATAATAATAATAATAATAATAATGATAATAATAATAATAATAATAATAATAATAATAATAATAGTAATAGTAGTAATAATAATAATAATAATAATAATAATAACAATAATGTCCTGCTTATAAAGTACAAAGATATACTTAGATCTTTAAACTAGGAATCTGAGCTATAAGTCTGTTAAAAGACAGAGGGCTTGCTATAAATAATTACTAAGAATATGGAGAATCGATGCCTCTATTTTAATCTATTTTAAAGAGTTAAATACAGAGTATTGGCAGGAGTATCATTGTAAAAAATCCACTTTTTCTGGCTTAAATTCAAAAGGTATTGTGCCTATTTTAAATTATATCGAAGCCATTTTATCTATCATTAATACTAATAATAATTAGTACCGATTTTAAGTATTTCTGCTCAAACCTCTATAATATAAAATTTAACTACAGAATCATTACATTTAGAACCAATCATCTGGTGTCCTTATCTCTTCCTCAAAACTAAGACTGACAAAATTTCTGATAATTTTATCAAGCGGTTCACAAACTATAGTGATTTGAAAATCAAAAGTAGCTAAGGGAATGCGCAAAGTTGTATACACAAAAATACAAATATCTTTAAAATTATTTATGGCACAAGATTCATTGTGGTGGTGTCTTATTAAATGTATAAAAAAACCTTCCATATCCCGAAATTTATAGTTCTTGGGTCAATATCTCCAAAAATGGTCTTTTTAAAAATTTTATACCCATGGTAAGTCATTTTAGGACTCCCAATACTTAATGCTATATATATATATATATATATATATATGTATATATATAATAATATACAAAATAAGCAATATAATTTATTGGTATTGTAATTATGAATAATTTGCGATACGTCCCGTTAATGTGCCTTTAATATATATATATATATATATATATATATATAAGTTAACTCAAACAAGTTAACGAACCCTATAAATAATTTTAAGTTTATAATTGTAAAATTGCAAGATCAGTTTCTGTAATAAATCGTTGATATTGCTTTAATAATTAGCAGGTTAATAAACTGATTATTTGGCAATAACAATAATTACGCCACCTTTTAACGTAATTAAGCTGGTATAAAATAAGAAAATTGTTAGTTCTTAAGTTCCTTCTTGTTTTGTAACTTTTTGAAAAAAGTTGGTCGTCCGACCAAAAATTTAATAATAAAAAAATAAAATAATTTTTTTTTAGAATTTGTAACGCACAAATTCTTAACTGCCGCCCGAGCAAGTTTCGCGAGAGTCCTTTTCGGAATAGGCTCCTTTGTAACGCAAGTAAACGGGTGGTATCATGTGCCAGCCTTTCGGAAGGATCTAAAGAAAAAAATATATAAAAAATCCGTAAAGGATATAACAAAAAATCCGTAAAGGATATAACAAAAAAATCCGTAAAGGATATAACAAAAAAATCCATAAAGAATATAACAAAAGAAATCCGTAAAGGGTATGGAAAAAAAGCAGTGAAAGTGAAAAGGAAAAAAACTATAAAACTGTGAAATATTAAAGAAATTTTGGAACTTTATGAAGAAAGAAAAAAAAACTATGAAATATCAAAGAAATTTTGGAACTTTGTTAAGAAAGAAAGAAAAAAAAAATATAAAATCCGTGAAATATTAAAGAAATTTTGGAACTTTATTAAGAAAGAAAAAAACTGTGAAATATCAAAGAAATTTTTGAACTGTGAAATATTAAAGAAAGAAAAAACCAGAAAATCTGTGACATATCAACAATTTTTTTGGAATCCTGCTAAAGAAAAAAGCCTTGAGAAAGAAAAGTCAAAAAGAGAGGAGGAAGACAGAATTGAAGAATCCAGCCACCACGAAGAAGAATTAAGGACAGAAGATGATAATATTCACATTTTTGACATGGATACTGGCAGTTACTGCTCAGCATCTCGACATACAAGACCTAACCAACAACAATGGTTATATACCATTTAAGACAGGAGAACAGAAAATAATCAGTCACTACAACAAAATTCTTCACTTCATTAACTTGACTGCATACGAAGAGACAACCTCCATTATTTCCGACAATATTAAGTCACTAACAGCAATTTCATTTGAGGACAATCGACTCCTGGACACAGTAAACAAAAATTTTATTTTACTTGATGCAAGAATAAATAACTTACACATCCACTCTAAAACAAAACGAGGACTATTCAACATTTTAGGGAAAGGACTAAAATACGTTGCGGGTTCTATGGACAGCGACGATGAACAGGAAATACGAAACGCAATAAACGAAATACATAGTAACGAGAGAATTACATATACAGGACTAAGCAATTTGACGCATATAAATAACTTCATGGCTGAACAAATCAGAAATATTACGGAGCATATAAACAAGCAACAAACTTCGGTCAGTGGATACATTAACGAGTTTAAAAGGATGACGGAAAGTCGAATCAAGATATTGGAGGACGAAGTTCAATTTATTGAACAGGCGTACAGTATGAACAATGACATATCACTTTCGAATGACCATATAAATGACGTAGGACAAATTATTTTTTCCTGTAAACTGGGTGTTATCCCCACCGATAATTTGACACAAAAAGAAGTTAATTTGATCAACGACTATGACAGTAATACGAAAACGAAAGTTGTAGTACTTTTTCAGGATAATAACATAATCTTGACACTCCTTATTCCCCAATTTTCCAAAATAAAATTCGAGCCTTTGCCAAATATTTTAAATAAATCCATTGTTTTGAGTACATCGAAAATACTAGTTGATGGTTTTGATAGAATTTACGACATTCATGTGAAAGACGATTTAGAAAGAAATCTAATCGCCTTGGACAATGAATGTATTAAAAATATTTTACAGTTTAAGGAAGCGCAATGCAACCTGGAAATTTCAGAAAAACCTGAAGTAGTGGAAATTGTTCAAGGAATTGTTGTGTTTAAAAATTTTGAAGGAAATATAACCCATGATTGCGGTAAATTTGAAATAAAATAAAAAGCTGCATTCCTAATAAAGTTTGAAAATTGTAAGATTATTGTATTAAATAAGAATTATACAAATGTTATTCTAAAAATGCATGAAACATTAGTTTTACCCAACTTAATGACAAAAATTAAAGAAAATAAAAATATGACGAAATTGGATCTGAAAATTGAAAATTTGTATTTAAAGCAAATGAAATATGAAGATAATATTAAGGAGATAGTTCATAAGAGTAAAGAAATGCATGTACTTAGCTTAAGTTCAGATATATCGATTGTATTTTCCATTATCATTATAATATTCATTCTTGTTAATATCAGTAAGTTCAGAAAAAAGTTATATTTTTCACCTGAACCAAAATTAACAACAGAATATGTTCCAAATACAAAAAGCGGACCATTTTTCCAAATTTCAGCATTAAAATAGTAATACCGATTGAGGACAATCGATTTAAGGGGAGAAGAGTTAACTCAAACAAGTTAACGAACCCTATAAATAATTTTAAGTTTATAATTGTAAAATTGCAAGATCAGCTTCTGTAATAAATCGTTGATATTGCATTAATAATTAGCAGGTTAATAAACTGATTATTTGGCAATAACAATAATCACGCCACCTTTTAACGTAATTAAGCTGATATAAAATAAGAAAATTGTTAGTTCTTAAGTTCCTTCTTGTTTTGTAACTTTTTGAAAAAAGTTGGTCGTCCGACAAAAAATTTAATAATAAAAAAATAAAATAAATTTTTTTTAGAATTTGTAACGCACAAATTCTTAACTTATATATATGTATGAAGAATTTCTTTTTTACATTTACCTTTAGGAAAACGGCCTTAACTTTTTTTTTAAACAACACTTCGTGGAGTAAAACAACAAAAACTCAAGATCTGAGATGGTTCCATGTGAGATGTTACCGAAAAACATTCAAAGTTAAAAAATCCGAAAAAAAAGTGTTTCAAAACAATAAATTTTTTTACTTTCTTTTGATTTCTGTAATCGCGGATTTTAGAATATGTGTTCAATTTCTCTAATATAAATAACAAACACTTGTAGCAATATTGCAAAATAAAGAATAGGATTTATTGGTATTGTAATTATGAATAATTTGAGATACATCCCGTTAAAATTCCTTTAATAGCAACGCTATAGGTGGTGCCAAAACTTGTGGAGAAAAAACGTGAATTGCTCTAAGAGGTGCCTTTCTCGCGGGGAATACTCACAGCGTAATTTCAATGAAGCTAAACTATCGCATGATCACAAAGGTTTCCAAATTACAACTTAAGGTCATTGCGGCGAGATAAAATATTAAATTTTAAAAACGTTATAACTCTTTAAAATCGACCTAAAATTTTGCGTATTTCATAAATCATCGAGGCACACCCAATGCGCTAATTAAAATCGGTGAAAGTGTATACCAAAACATAAGCGTTGCCACTTGTGGAAAAACGCATAATATTTCGCCAATCCAATATTTGCTTTATAGAAATTATATATATGTGCAAAGAAAGCGGTTATTGCGTATCTTCGAAAAAAAAGCTTCATTATTTTATCGTATATTATTTAATAGTATTTATACCACTAATATTTATGTTCAATGAAATTAAAATTATATTTATAAAATATTGAAATATCTGCTGTTACCAAATTTGTGCACAAGAAATTTGTTAATATCGAAAAAGGAACATACATTAGAGCAGTTGCATGCTATCTTGGGAAAACTATCCATGAATGAGTCATATAAGTTACATAAAGTTTTGAAACCAATGCTGATTTTTGCGAAAAAAAAAATTCAAAACTGCAACTGAAAAAACTTTACAAAGCATTTTGAGAATGTTTCTAGAGGATTTCAAATTTATAAATGTTAAGTTTGAATACAATTTTATTTTTGTAGAAAGAAATTTTATTTTCCCTTTTTTGAAGTACAAACAAACAATTTATATTTTGTGCTGAATATGGTAGCGCACACGAAAAGTATTTTAAATTTTTTTTTTATTTTTTATATTATACTTTATTACGTGTGACTTTCTTCAATAACTCAGAAACTGTTGAGAGTTCCAACACGATACTCACATAAAATAGAGAGAAAGGCTTCATCGTCTACATAAATTTTTTTATATTTTAATATCTATTATTTTGCCTTAAATAAAGCTATAGTATTTTTATAGCTAGCAACAAGACTTGGTATGAACTTACAGATTACAATAAAGGGGAAGAGTTTTCTAAAATCTTCTTCTTTTAAAACTTGGTCATCTTATTTCTTTAATAGTCAGCTTAATGGAAACTTAATACAGTTTTAAAGAAAAACTTTTATAGTTTTATAGGAGTTCAAGTAACTTGAATAAAACCATCAAACCTAACGCAATTAGGGGCGCACTCTAAATAAGTGGTTAAGGCTGGACTACAAATTCAAATTTTTTAAATCTTAGTTGCTCATTTAGTTTTTTGTATTTTAAGTACTTTTAAATTTAATCAGTAATTTCTCCTACAATTACAATTATTATTGTATAAAATTAAAATCTCTTAATTTCCAATAACTTTTTTACTTAAACTCTTAAATCTTAATTAAATAAAATTTAATTCTATCGAACCATAGTGGGTGTGTTGTAGGCAGACATATATAAAAAAAACTACTATCAACAAATTTAAAAATTTATCATAATTTTATGTTCGCGTGCTAATAACTTGACCCCATGTAGTAGAAATATAATAAAGATAACAAAATATATATGTAGGTGGTTCCTGATATATGTCTATAGATAATAAGTTTCCTTTCTTTCACTATAATACCTTGCTTCCTTCCCTGCCCCTAACCACTCAAACCACACATTCGTAAATACTGTGGACATTTAAATAGCCATACAATTTATAAATCCATCTATCAATTCTCTACTGAAGGCTTTACGAATTCTTTGTGTAATTCAAGTAAATGTATGTATCTCTGTGTAGGAATGTGTGTGTTTTCAACACATACATATGTATAAGTATAAAGACATATCTGTAATTTATTAATGCATACACGTTAAATATATTGATTAGGATTAGGTGCGTGCGTTTAAGGGGGTATATATACTGACATACAAACCTTTAAGTAAATATGTTTATGTAAGTTTATAGTGTTTTAGTATCTCAATCAATGTTGCCACGGTAAAATATTTTTTTTTAAATAAAATTTTGCAAAAAAAAGTATTTATGTAAAATGTTATTTTATATATTCAAGTTTAAAATATTTTATATTTGTGCTGATGTTTGTAACGCACAGCAAAAATCTTTGGACTCCCACTTTAAATTATACCGTTCGACTCAGATTAATTTTCTGAGTCTATATACCGTTGTCTGGACGGCATCAGTATATGCAGAAAGTTAAAATTCTGCTTATTTATAAAGCCATTAGTCCTACAAATCCTATTGGAGCCTCATTTTTTAATTTCTTACCTTATATAGCTATATATATATATATATATATATATATATATATATATATATATATATATATACATATATGTGTAACTGCGTGCATGTAGTTCGGTAACTAGTTATTTGATTGGTGTTTTTAAGCGTTCGAATAACTTTAGTAATGGGGACCCATGAGTTCTTTTTATTGTTTTTTTAATACAGTTTATCAATCCAAAATATATAATCCAAAATATGTATATGAAAAGGGAAATTTGCATATGCATGTAGATATGTATGAATATTCACAATTGTAATTAAAAACTTTAATTGATACGTCAAAAAAGATATGTAGTCTTTAAGTTTTTCAAATCTTTAATTAAAGTTTATAAAATTTTCTTTTTATGTTTAAATTAAAAATAAAAAAACTGCTTTTTACACTGTAAAATCAATGAGTTAGCTTAGAAGTAATTAGTTCTTGTAATGACATATTAGTAATTACTTTCTAAAATGCCTAAATGTAATAATATGAGGTAAGTAGTTGTCTGTAATGTCATCACATTGTTAAAATAACGAGTTACTCAGCTAATGTGTAAGTAGTGAATAACCATTATATTAGCTTCTTAACTCATTACATGGCAACCAAAGTTCTTGCTGGGAAGTGCTATTTATTTATGAAAGTCTCTACTTATAGAAATTTGGTAAGAATATTATGTTAAATCATAAAAATAAGTTTTTGAATAAATATTATTTAGACTAAAATGGAGAAATAAAGAACGCCGAAAAGTCAGTAAATTATGAAACTTACATTTTAAATAAATATCTGTCCGATTTTAATAAAATTATTAAAAACTTACATAAATGAATGCATTCCATTTTAATCTACGCTCAGAAACAATTATTTGGAAAAAGTATACCATTATCAATTTGAAGAAATAAGATCGTTTTTAAAAATCACATTTACACGGATAAGCATGGATGAAACCACAGACATTATCGGCCGATATATTATAAATTTAATTGTTGATCACAAATTTGATTAATATTGTATAACTATATATAACTGGATTAATATTGTATAACTTGCAAGTACAAATCATGAAACAATTACACGTACATTTCGGATACAAGTAATGTTGGAGGATGATTTCAATAAAAATTTAATTGCTCTATATTGATTCTTAATTCAAAAATTGTGTATGTAACCTGCCTAGGCCCAAGCAATATATCGAGTATGCGAGGAAGTACGTACTAACTTCCACCAGATATATTTCAAATCCTCTACTCGCGAGGTAAAATTAAAGGAAAATTATCCAAATTTGCAACATCCTTCTCGACCGATTATTACGATATGATGATCTTGGCTTAATGTTATAAAATATTGTGAACAATATTTAGATGACTTCAAAAAAAAAAAAAAACTGTAGATGTGTTAAATAATAATGACTCTAAAGCTATAAAAAAAATCAAAAATTATTATCATCAAAAATATGAAATTGGTTCGTTTGATCTAACTATATATTTCTTAGCGAAACTATTACTAAATTAGGGAACTTCGCTTCTTTAAGTATTCAAATCAGTTTAATTATATTGCTATTAAGAGAATCAAAGTTGCAGAAGGCCCTTGATAAATAAAACAAATTAAAATTAAAGTTGCATGCTGTATTTGAAAAAGGATTTAAATATAAAAAAAATAAAATAAATCAAACTCAATTATTCTACATTCAGATAATACTTCCGAATTAAAATTATTCAAATATGCTCTTATCTATCTTATTATTTTACGCCAAAATTGACATAAATTTTTTGATATAAATTTTAAAAGCCTTAATCTAAATGAACACAAATTTTAGAAAAACTTTAAAGAAATAGTATTAATATATTAAAACATAGTTTTAACGTTCATAGATATAAAATATTTATATTACATTGCATAACATACTGATTTTTATTTAATTTAATAAATATAAAATAAAAAGGTGTATTTTTATACGATTTTTACAGTATATTTTCTATTTTTAAAGGCATTTTTTAGGCTCATATTTTCAAAAAATAAATACATAAAAATCCGCCCTCTAGTATTAACTGATAAAACTAATAGAAAATAATTAAACAAAATTCATAAAAATAGGCAGTTATTTCACGTATTTGATATAGACTAATTCATGCCCAGCAAAAACTTTGGTTGCCATGCGATGAGTTAAGAAGCTCATATAATATCTCTTCACTACTTACACATTAGCTTAATAACGCATTATTTTGGCACAGTGATGTCATTACAAGCAATAACTTACCTTACAAGTAGGCATTTTAGAATGTCATCATTTAGATGCCATTACAAGAACTAATCATTACAAGCAATCACTTACCTTACAAGTAGGCATTGTAGAATGTCATTATTTAGATGCCATTACAAGAACTAATTATTTCCGAGCTATTAAATTTCTATAGAAAGTAGTATTTTCAAAAATCTGATCATAAATATTTAATTACATACCGGATTATAAATAAGTCGTTACTAAACTAATTTTATGTAATGCAGACGGTATGTTGTTGTCATTGAAAAGTAACCACATCCGTAACTTCATACCAGTACTTAGTTTTTGTTAGGTAGGTGTAGCAAATTGCTACAATTTTCACATACTTTAAGTGCTCACACAAATTGTATGAATTTCATCATATCAAGTGCGTGTTTTTAAAGCATCTACTATTTCCTCGATTTTTAAATGCGAAGTTTCTTACTTTAATATGCTAATGTAATGTTGGTACATGTTGGTTCTAGGAATTTTTATCTTGGCTCTATGAAGTTTATTGAGTTATTTCCAATTTTACATATTCTATTGTTTTTATTAATGCATCACATTTTTAGTTGGTGATTAAGCCAATAAAAATACAATTATTTACTATATTTCTAGAAAAATTTTAAAAAATTAGTAGACAATTTTTTAATTACATATCCCACTTTATTCCAATATATTTTTCCAAATTATCAGTATGCCATAATTTAGAAAAGCATTATGATTTTGGGAAAAATTTTATTTGTAATTTAAATATATGAAAAGTAAAGTATTCACCAATTTAAAAAAGCTATTAATTTGTATCTCTTCGCAAAAAACATCAGCACTTAAAAAAAAACTTGTTCAATATATTTTATTTTCTTGCTCTCGAAAAGCAATAAAATCATAGTTTTCATTAATGAAATATAATTAAGAATTGTAGTAAAATAATGGGAAAAATTAAGTAGTTTTTTTTTTTTTTTTGCAAAAAATATTACAAATAAGCGAAAATATTACAAATAAGCCACAATATCCCATTTTCTCTTATCCATTTTCAAATTATTATCAATCATCCCCCAATAATAAATATATAAATTTTGTCACAAAGTACATATAACGCATCTAGTGACTCAGTAAAAATAAACATTTTAAAAACTAATTCCAAATGACAAATTTTTAATCAAAAATGTGTAAAAAACGTGTATGCAATATTGGACATATGAAAGGGCTAAGACCGTTACATCTTTGAAAAATTTCAACCTGACTATTCAATTGTTTATGATAAAAATGTTTTGGTATTTTGAAAAAAAAAATCACTTAAAAAATATTTTATTGACATTAAAATGTTTTATTTATCATAACGTTTTTATTAATATATCAGGAAGCAATTGAATCATAATTTTTTAAGAATTTGTGGGGACCTGGATAATATTGGTACAAAAATTAGTTTTATAGATTTGGAATAATGATTTTCAAGTTTTCTGGTTTGTAACGTATTGGAAATTTCTAGTTCCCTAGGAAGTTCGCTCACTGTAATGATGAAGAAGCTTTTTGTTAACTTGCTTATGTGTTAATAAGATACTTGTATTATATAAGCTGTTATAAGTTATTGCTTAAGTATTAGCATGAAACTTGTATTATATAGACTGTTATAAATATTTGTTTATGTGTTCGTTAGAAACTAAATAATTAGACTGCAAACTGTAAGGTTTTAAATCAGGGATGTCAAAATTGGCATAATTGAAAACTGAAAAGTAAAATGTACACCAATGATAAATTTGTTACAATTTAAATTTTTTTCTAATCTCAACTTTTTTATAAAATTGCTATAGAATGTCATCTTATTTAGAAACCAAGTTTTAACTGTAATTGAAAAAATGTTTAAAAAATCCCAAATTAGTTAAGACAAAGCATTATGATAACCAATCTTAGCTTTTTATTTTAAAATAAAATTCTCGTATCCAGGGTCTAATAGGCTCTTTAATATTCGGAGGCATATTGTCACAAATAATTTGTATTATTAATATTAATTGTTTAATAAAAACTATAAAGACATTAAGAAAGATATTCATGATAGGATTAAAGAAGAAATAAAAAGCATTTATTAGCAGAAATTATAAATTGTTATCAAATATAATTCATCAAAAGATTAAAAGTTAAATAATCTTTAAATAATAATAACTCTGTTTTTTTGCTGCCGTGTCTGTTTAGTACAATTTAAAAATTTAAATTGACATCCCTATCTTAAATAGTTTTTGAAGTTACTACAAGATTGTAGAGAGTAATTATCACTATTCACTGTTGCCAAATTTGACGAATTATCGTATTTTGGCGATTTTTGGTTCTAAAAATGGCCAGTTCACTATTCGACGATTTTTTGTTCCCAATTTTGACAATTTTTTATAAAAGGAGATTAAGATCTATTTTCACCATAATATATTCATATATATATGTATATATATACATTTTCTTTAATAAAATAGTTGGTACAAAAATATTAACAATTTAAATAAAAATCTTCTTAAATTTGTCAATGGAAATGGCTCATTTATAGGAAATGTTTATGAGAAAAGCTATAACATTATATTCGATACAATTATGTATACTTTTATTAAAGCACCTATTAAAGCAAAGCACCTTTGCAATTTTTATGAAAAATTTAATTTCATAATTAAGGCATTAGAAATACTTAAATAGCAGTATTAAGTATCCAAAGACATTTTTGATTAATTCACTTAAAATTGAATTTCGTATATCGTAGGTTAGTTTACAAAAGGGTCTACGTGGTTTTTATAAACTTTTTTTTTTAAAGTCATACAAAATTACATATTTTTCATATATCATCAGACTTAATGAATATTACTTGCCTTTCATAATAGACAGACAATATAAAATAAATGTAATTTTTATTAATATCTTTTCAACTTGAAATTCACATTTTCATCAAATAAACATATGAAAAATCCAATTTTTAATTTTGACGATTTCAAATAGTCGATTTGATGATTTTTTTATTAAAATTTGACAATTTTTCACCAAATTTATGTGGCAACTATGCCACTAGTATATAAGCAGATGTAGTTGTTAAATTGTCGTTAAGTAGTCATTGAGTAGTCGTTAAATTGCGTAATAAATTGAGTAATAAATTTGTCTTTGAGTAGTAAATTTGCCATTGTGTTGTAACTTTAAATGTCTTTGCAGTTCACTAGTGTAATATAACGTGTGTGTTTTAAGGTCTAAATAAAGAGCTGTGTATTTGGGTTTAAAAGCGAATTGTACTGACGTCTTATTATTGCAAGTAAAATAACCCCCGGTTTATTTAAATTATGTAAATTGACGTTTTTAAAAAGTAAAACAATGTAGCACCAAACAATATATTGTTTATTATGGATTAAAATAAAACTATATGATGATCTTATTACATCCAACCGAATGCCTTACTGCAAAACTTACCTTTGACTTCTATGGGTGTTCTATTAAGCGTTACCGTTTGGCGACTTAAGTCGCCAATTGCCTCTTTTTTAACCACCTGGCCACTTTTTTGGACTCTTTTTTAAAATGGAACTAAATGGCGATTTTTAAGACTATGTGATAAACGACGACAAACTAATTTGTTTGAAATATATCCACCCATTATATATTAATTCCAACGAAGAAATTTATTTTGAGATTGTTTCAACGTATAATGATATCAAAAAAGACTTCGAAGAATTTATAAATGAACTGTTAAAAACTAAAGCTCACGATAAAGTTTATGAACAAATATTTAAAACATTAAATGCCGAATCTAGATTTGATGAATACTTATGTCCTAATTTATATTTTTACTTTGGTTCATAGCAAGAATTTGTAATACTGAATTTTTTATGAAAAAAAATTTATTGTTGCTATAATAAAAATTTTGTAAGTAGATTATTTTGTTATATGCCATTTATACTAAAGCAAAAATCTGCTGGGTTTTAAAAAACTACATTTCAAAAGCCATGTCATTTACATACCTTGTTTTCCTTAGATATGGTTTTTCTTAACTTAAAATGTTTTTAATTAGTTGTTGTTCCAATCGAATTCGATAAACTTTTTTTGGAAAAATGATTTTTTATAACATTTTAAATAAAAAGAATAAAAATGGAAAATAAAATAATACAAGAAAATCAAAAATATTATTTTATTCAGTATACACAGAAGTTAGCTGTTATGAAATCAACTGAACAGATGAAAATAGTTTCTGATTTGTATAGAAAAACTAAAGAAATTTATGTACCGAATGAAACCAAAAAGTACTATTTTTCGTTTGGTATAAATGGTATATTATTAATAAAATTGAGTTAGTAGTTTTTCTTAAAATACAACATTTTTTGTTTTTCTTTTTATCAAATAAATAAATTCTAATAAGTGTTTAGGTACTGAAGAATCCCCTTTTTAGCGCAATTTAGGACAATTTTTAAAAATTTTCAACGGTAACGCTGGTTCTCTTAGCATTAGATTGTCTCTACTGATGGTTTAATTCATAAAAATGTCATCTTTTTTCATCTTTTCATTTTTTAAAATACTGATAAGTTTTTAAGTATTTTATCACCAGAATGCACTAAAAACTACAGGCTCAAAATAACGAAATTTTTGGTACTAATTTCGAGAAACAACTCCATTTTTTTTTTTTTTTTTTTTTGTGCGAAAATGACTTCTTTTTTATTTTTCTTTAAATATTTTTCCAGCATTCAACTCATCAATATGTATCATTTTGATAGTCTTCCTATACCAAGTTCACAAAAAAAAAGATTTTTGGGACCACTTTAATGTTATATACTATAACTATGAATGATATACAAATGTTTACTTCATTTATTTGTTTCATTGTTTTTATTCTTTTTCCACAGATATTACCCAGCAAAAACTTTTTGGTTTTTGGTAATGAAAACTACTTATTAAAGTAGATTCTTGGTAATAAGGCGTCATTATTATTTGCCTACTCGGTATTATATAAATAAGTACTTAATAGTATAATAGTATAATTGCAATCACGTGGATGAGTAGGCTAGAGCGCTGGGTTAACAACCAGGAGGTTGTTGGTTCAACCCCATTGTAATGTTGTTAGTTTTTTATAACAAAATGTCTAAAAACATATATTTATACTAAAAAGTTTTTGTCACTTAGAAAATTAATTGCGAGATGGTGTACTGAGTAAGACGTTAGTCATTTAAAACGAATGGTTAAAACTAAATAGTTTATTTTTGTTTCCAATTATACCTGCTAGCTTACCAGGAAAGCAATAAGTTTTATTTACACAAATATGAAATTCACATACATATATATATATATATATATATATATATATATTTGGAGCAACCCTATTACATTGGGGTGGCCCCACATTTGAAGGTATCGATTTTTCCAACTCAAATATAAATTTACTTCATTTTAAGATTTAATTTCTTAAAATTTTCGTACTGTTGTGAGTCACAACAAGAAATCGCTAACTCTCCCTCTCTCTCTCTCTGTGAAACAACTTAGAGTAGATTTTTTTAGGTATTTAACTTAAATTGTATGTCCTTCATTGTCACCAAAGTAGTTTAAAACATAGAATGTAAGTTAATGCTTGTGTGATTTTACGTAAAATTTTTGATTTTGATTGCTTCAGCAGCAGTTCTGGTAGATAGGACTAAAAAAATAATATGTGTGCAAGAATTGTGTCAATCGGTCGTAAACCGACCAGTCAACTTTGACTTTTGTTCTAAAAAACGTCCTAAAAGTAATTAAAATCTTTATTGCGCTATATCCCACATTAATTGCCAATATTTCTATAATAAATAAAAAAATCAATACCCCATCTATGCTAAATTAGGAGGCATATGTGGAAAAAAGTATTGATTTATAAAATCTTGCTCTATAAATTAATAAAAACCGTTACTAACAAACAGGCTAGGTCCATATTAAAACGATGACCCTTTTAAAAAACTCAATATACAAATTTTTAGTCTGTTTGCTTATAACAACACAACATTATTATATAGTAGACCAAAAAATTATATCTCAAAAATTTTTGCTTTTTATTCTGAATAAAAGATTTTTTCGCAAAATGGGAAATTAAAAAGTTATAGCGCAATAAAGATTTGAGTTATTTTTAAAACTTTTTTTAGGATAAAAACCGTTTTACGACGTATCAACCCGATTGTGACACACATATAAATTTTTTAACCCCATCTACCAGAAACTACCGGTGGAGCAAGTGAAATTAAAACTTTTGTCAACTCCATACATTTCATGGGTGGTCTAACGTACATACTACATATATGTGAATTTTAAGAGGTAATATTCAAGTTAATTATGTTATAAATAATATTTTCGGATTAATTAATCTTTTTTTCGGAGGAAATACTTCTAAATTATTAAGAGTGATTATTAAGCGTGACTTTTATAAATACTCGTAATTTCCTTAATAAAGCAACATAATCTTTTTTTTTTAATAAAAAATTATTTAGAGAAAAAATATTTATTTTATAGAAGATAATAAGTTAGTTATAAAGCAATTAAATCAAAAGAAGTATAAAGCTATGTTAACCATTTTTTATTTGCTTTGAACTTGTATTTAAACAATATAAAAAAAAAAGAAAAAAAAAATATATATATATATATATTATATATACATTACATATATATATATATATATATATATATATATATATATATATTATATATACCATTGGAAAGGCATTCTCATAGATGTTCAGAATTATTTTAAAATCCGTTCAGTATTTTAGAAGTTATAAGTGGTAAAAATTGGTTCTGTATATGTATATGTATTAATATATACATATACAGAACTATATTAATATTTCTCAAGCATCCCAGCAAAAATTTTTTGTTGAACTCTTATTAAAGTAGTTTCTTGGTAATGAGGCGTCATTATTATTTGCCTACTCTGTATTACATAAATAAGTACTCAATAGTATAATAGCTCAGTAATATTGCTATCACGAGGATGAGTTGACTAGAGCGCTGGATTAAAAATCCCCATTCTGATGCTTTCAGTTTTTTATAACAAAATGTCCAAAAACATATATTTATACTAAAAAAGTTTTTGTTACTTAGAAAATTAATTGCAAGATGGTGTACTGAGTAGGACATCGTCATTAAAAACGAATTGTTAATTTGTGTCCAACTTCAAATCTCGCCGACGACAATTTAGAGCTTTTTACAATTATTGTGCATTCTCCTTTTTTTAATTATTATTGTTTATATGCTTAAAACTATCAGTTAGGTAGTAAATTAAGCAATGTATAATTGTTATTGTTTAGCCACTTATTAAGTAGCAATAAACAATGTTGTTATTATTTGATTTGTAGCTTCTGTTTTTTTCTATTTTTAGAAATACTTAACAGTGTTTTTTTATTTTCGTTTAGATACATATTTTTGAGTACCCCTAGAGTCTAAAAATAACAACATGAATATTGTAGACAACTCGAACAAAAATAACTAGTTATTGAGGCAAAAATAAGCAATTTATTTTTGTTTCTAATTACACCTGCTAGCTTACCCGGGAAGCAAAGTTTTTGCTGTGATATTATATAACCCTAGACGAGTTACATTGATACAATAACAGTCAATTAGATCTTCTTCCACTTTTAATTGAGAGAGAGACTTGTAAGAAAGGAGTGTTAAACAACATAGAAAAAGAGTTTTGTACTTTAAATTACTCTGCTTATTATACCTTTCACCACAGATATCATTCTGTTTGTAGTTTATACAATATTCATCTAAGAACCCAAAAAGTTTTTGTACAGAATCGGATTCTTTTTTTGGAATGCTTTTGCGGAAGAAATGAACAAAATCGGTTCATTAGTAACTAAAATGACGATCAAAATGCATTTTTGGACTTTAAGAAGCTTTAGAATTCGTTTTTGTATAATTTTATTGTAAATATTTTTCTAAAATTTCGGTTTTTTTAATTAACCATATCAGTCCATGAACAAACGAATTATAGGTAAAAATCTGAAAAAATTATTAAAAATATACACACATAAAGATACATGTATAAGAAGCATTGCAATGACCTTCAGTGTTGTTGCTTTTGTATAAGCGAGCAGTAGTTGTTTATTGTATATACATATACACAATCATTTTTATGTATGTTGAACGCTTTTAGTTGGAATTAGAATCATTGCTATGACTCACTCTTGTTTTTTGTATAAGCATGTATCTACATCATTGATAGGCGCAAAGAAAGGGCACACAAATGTATTGGTTGGTCTGTTTAGAACTGAATTTGAAAATTTTTATTTTCTTAAAATCTTTGTTGTGAGATTTGTCCATTTATTTCGAATTTTTGTATTTTTTATTGACGTTCATGTTGTGTATGTAAAAAGAGCGGACACTCTCTGCACCTGAGGGCTATGGGTGCCGACCAATGATCTACATACAAACTTATGTGTATAAATTTAGTCGTCAACAGAAGCTATCAGAGTTGTTTTTTTTTTTTTTTAAGGAAGCAACCCAACCTATGATAGTTTAATTTTGTGTTTACATATCTGTAGTTTGAAAAAAAATTAAATTATTTTTATAAGCATAAATGTGAAAATATGAAAGCATACCTTAAGGCGTAAATTTTGTTATTTGTCGGTAAGGTAACGAAGGGTATTTAAGATTCAGCACAGCCGAATATAGCGCTCTAAGTTGTTTTCTTTTAGTTTTATGCATTATAAGAAACAGTAGAAGAAGTAAACAATTTGTGTTAAATTTTGAAAAGTGTTTGATTTTTATATCGTTCCTTTTTATTTTAGCAAATGTACATTTTTATGTAAATTTATTATTTTACTTGTGCTATCAAGATAAGGTTATTTTATTTATTATTTATTTTTGGATATAAAAAATCAGGGTGTGTACTTGTTATGATTTCTACTAGTATTACGAAATAAAGTGGATTTTTTGTCAGTTTTGGTGTTTTTTTTAACATAAATAAAAGTTATATTTTCGAAGGAATATAAAAATTATCTTCTGATTGTTATTGATAAAACACAAATAAATCGCCAAAACGAAAAAAATGCTAAAATGAAGTCATAAAAACGAATAAAAGCGTTAAAATAAAGTTAAAGAAACGGAAAATACGAAAAAATAAGAAAATAAAAGAAAATTCGCCAAAACGAAAAAAAACTAAAACAAAAAAAAAAACGTCACAATGAAAAAAAAATCGCAAAAACAAATAAAAATAAAAACGTAAAATGAAAAAAGTAAGAATGTTATATGCGGCTTATACATATATATATATATATATATATATATATATATATACATATATATATATATATATATACATATATATATATACATATACATATATATATATATATATATATATATATATATATATATACCATTTGCCTCTTTTTAAAATTTCATCTTGTATGGGAGATTTTTTCCGAGTTTACATTTTTTTTAGTATTATTTATAAAAAAATTTTGTTGAAATCATGCTTTTTTGTAAAAGATATTGGCCGAAAAGTATAAACTGGAATTACGTCAGACACCCTGTTGTTATAGTTTTTGGTCCATAACTTTTTTATTTATAAACCGATTTTACTTATTTTCGATACCAAACAAACCCTATGTAAGACAAATATTTAAGTTATAATTGGTTCCCCTAATAATTAAAATTAGTAAAACAATGTAAAAATGTTTAATTACTTTACAGATTATAATTTTAGTATTCGATTGGTTATATTTGTAATAAGAAGCTTGTGTTTTCTGGAAAATATTGTATACCAAAGATTAATTTTTTTATTTTTATTTTTTTTTTTATTTACTCTAAACTTTTTTTCAATACGATAGGGTAGCGGAGCACCCCAGGTAATAATATAAACCATAGACTTCACTGTGTTCATTAAACATCTTTACGAGATGAAACCTATAGTTTTTAAATGCCTCACTCTAATAAGTCTTTAATACAATTTTACAGTTCTATATCGAAGATATAAAATTATATTATTTCACTCTAATTTAAAGCTTCAATATTTGTTATTTATTAACCTATGTACTTTTTTATTAAACTCCAATATTTATGCCTTTTATCAAAAAAAGGAGCACAATTACCTCTTAAAATAAAATACATAGAATACTAACTATGTAACTGTATAATCAATTTGGCAAAACACCAAATTTAACTTTGATAAAAGTATTAAAAAATATTGCAGTGCAATGAATGACGTCATTGCATTGACGTCACTACGTTGTGAAGTCTGCACGAAAAATAAATAAAAACAACAAAATAGTTTTAATGGAACATGTTTGTTTGTTTAACTTTTTTTTTATTATTTTTCTTTCAACTTTTAGTTAAAAAAATCATGTATATATAAACAATAAAATTTATGCTAAATGCTGCATAAAACAAAAAAAAGATTTGTTAAAAAAAAGAACTTCTAGGGGTAGAATTTTAAAAAGTAGGTTAAACTATACTATAGAGTAAAGAACGAATACTTAATAGTGTAGTATGAAGGTAGGTACTTTGTGCATATGTATGTATATTTTGAGGTAGTTTATAGAAGTAAAATATTTATGAGAATATCATACTTATACTAACACTGACTAAATAAACAAATACTTATACATGCAAAGGCATTAGCTTTTTAAGAATGATTGTCTAAGGATCATACCACGTTTAAGGACTTTTTTAATGTGTGTCACAGAATTTTTTTACAATTTATGTTTATAAATGTCTAAATATTGTTTTACATATTATTTGAAATGTTAAAAAAAAACACTAGTCATGATTTTATTTTTTTTAATAGAAGTCCTTCATATCTTAGACCACATAATTATTTAAAGTTTTATGTTTTCTGAACCGTTGATCGGCAGAACAGACTTTTTTTCTATTTGTTGGGAGTTGTAATTTGTATGTGACTAGACAAATATGCGAGATAAATACGTTCAAAATAATATCCCATGCGATAAAAAAAGTGAATTCGCTTATTTGAAGGAATTTTTTTGTTATTTTCTGAAATTCAAACTTAAAAAATGCAAAAAAAATTCTTTATGTTTCAAATATCTCCATTTATATGTATTAAATTTTTACAGCCTGCAAGCAGTGTTGCCAGTTTAGATTTTTTAAAGCTAAATCTAACCTTTTTATTTTGCTTTTAGTCTCAAAATTTTCGCTTTAACTTCCAGCTTTTATTTAACCTCTCTTTACTACTTTATTTCTAAAGAATCATCCATTTAAGCAGTTTTGTGTATTAATTCGCAAAAAAATCGATATTATTTATATTTAACAAAAATTTTCGCCTGTGGCGTTTCAATCTCCAAACCAAATATAACTTAACTAATTTTATGGATCTACTTAATAAATTATTATAGGTAATTATTTTTTAATAAACTTAAGTAACCAAAGAAAATATTTTAGAATAAAATTTAAAATAATTCTTTTAAAGGTAAAAAATCGCTCAAAATTTTGGAAATGATTAATCAAAAATGAATTATAATTCAAAAATTACAAAAAATCTAGTCAAAACATTGGTTCATTTTTCATATGTATAATCCAAATTTGTAAGCGATTTTTTACTAATCGCTGGCAGCAATTTTAGATTTTACATTTATATATTTATTACAATATCTTTGGGAAAATATCAAAGACTATGAGATCAAAAACAAAAAACATTTTTTTTATTTTTTGAGGCATTTAGTCTTTTCAGACCTTTTTTAAAGTACAATTTAACAGGCAATACTGCCTGCAACAGTAATTTCCATATATGAATAAAGCGATGTATGCATGAAACTAGACAGCATATATAGCTAAACTACGTACTCAATTTTTCTCATGTCAAATTTCCTATCAAATGGAATTCAAAGTTTCGAAGGATACAAAAAAAGGAAAAAAAAATATATAAAATATATATAAAGGTGTCAAATGAAAGCAAAGAATCTTTGCAATACAATAAGATTTCTTATTTAAATGTTGCAGCACAAAAACTTAAGGAAATATGCTTTTATAATTTTATCCTTTAATATTAATTTTTAAATAAATATTTAAATACATAAATCGACAATTCCATGAAGGAACGCCCGAAAATGGAAATTTTTTTACCTGATGTCTTTCAATTTCCATTAAAATATGCATACACAAAATCCATTAAACCATTTATCAATTTCAGTTTTCAGTTTCGCGAAATTGCGAAAACTCGCGATTTTATTTTGCATTTTACTTTCTCATAAAAAAAAATTTCAAAAGTATGTAACTTTAAATAAGAATATCTCTGGGAAGGCTATGTAAATTTAAATGAATTAAAAGGCGTTTGAATTTTGCTTATATCAGCTTTAACACGAACATTTCAAAAATAAAGATCTTTAAAAAAATGCATATAAATTTAATTGCATTTCTAAATGCATTTTTCCTAAAATATACTATTTAAATTTTCATATTATTTATTTTTATGGAAACTTTACATTAAACTAAAGATCTTAAATAATAAATTTTTTAAAAATCATGTTCCAAATTTTTCATAAAAAATCAATTCAGTTAGCACCTCCAAAATATCCTAACAATACAATATTTACAAAATAAAAATGCAATTTATAGATGCATTTTTAACAATTGCGAATTCATTAAATTTGAATTTTTCTTTAGGTGTATTTTAAATTTTTTTGTTATTATAAATTGCAATATAAGTTGGTATAGTACAGTACAAAAATTGTGCACTATTTTTAATAAGTTTTTAAAAAGTGAATTTCTAGGTTTAAATTTAGCAATAATTTACCGATTGGCTACTAACTGCATTATATATTTTGAACCCTTGATTCCCTTATTGTCTGCTAACTGCAATTCCTTTCAATGTACACAGATTGACCATATTATTATTGGAACATATGATCACAGCGAAAAATAGAAATGATTATAAGTAATAATTATTATGATTCCATTTTGTATATTGTGTTCGACTTTATGGTTTGTATTTTCATGTTATAATTCTAAATGTACATATAACTGAACAATCTTACTACATCACTATCCCATTCAGATTATGATTTGATGTTATTATATTATTGTTCTCTCTTATAAAATTATTATACCACATTGTCATATTATGATTCCATTTTTACATATTATTATCCCATGTTATCATATAGTTATCCAATCTTATCATATTATTTCATTTTGTCATATTATTATTCCATCTTACCGTATATGAAAATAAAACGATTAATAAAAAAATAATATTTTTATAAAAATTTTATTGTAAACAATAGAGAAAAGTGTTCATTAAATATATATATATATATATATATATATATATATATATATATATAATAACAAAAATACCGAATTATTATTCTCTCTTATTAAATTATTATACCACATTGTCATATTATGATTCCATTTTTACATATTATTATCCCTTGTTATCATATAGTTATCTAATCTTATCATATTATTTCATTTTGTCATATTATTATTCCATCTTACCGTATATGAAATAAAACGATTAATAAAAAAATAATATTTTTATAAAAATATTATATTATATATATAATAACAAAAAATACCGAAATACCAATAAGCCTATGTGCTTAAATTGCGACCTGATATGGACATAATGGAGAGGGAATTTTCACTTAAATAAAATATTTAAATTTATTTTGAATAAAAATATGAAAATTTTATGAAGATCTTTCATTTAACAGAACACTTTTGTATATATTTTAGGAATAAAGTATCAAAATATTAAGAAGATTTATGCACATATCGAAGATACAATAGCGCATAATATTTAGATCCCTTTTATGTTATTTGATAACTATATTATTTCTTAATTACGTTTGTTCGGACTTCTGTCTGATTATTAGCCTCTGTACGCATGCTATTGGCATTGTCCGCATTGGTAGAAGTTTTACTTTTAATGCACACGTAACCATGTAATGCATGATCGTAGATCACGAAAATTACAAAACAATCAAAATTACATTTATTAGAGAAATATTAAAGAAAAAAATTATTTTTTATATTCTTTAAAAATTTATAAAAATCGGTTAAGGATGGACCTTAGGGTGCCAAGTTTTTTTTTTCTTTTTTTGAAACCACTGGTGGCGTTGGCAAAAGTAATACTGATTTTGAAATGTGGGCTTTGGCAGAAAATGTATGATCGTCAAAATCATTGTTGAAGCTCTAATTTAATTTAATGATCCAGGCTGTAACTCTCCAGATGTAATATTTTCTTCTCTCAGGGAATGCAAAATTAAAGATTGAATATTTGCAGAACTAAATATAAAACAGTAATAAAGAATCTATCATTCATTTCAATTTTCAAAAGTCTATCAGAATACGTTTTCAACAATACATTTTTTGGAATCGCACTAATATATTTCTCCAAAAATGTGAAGAGTCAGAAGGAGTAGGACTTATCCAATAACAGATATTGAGAGATGATATCAAGACAAATTGAAACTGAAGACTGTGCACGAAAAAAACCGAGCACACTCTCAGGCTTATAACTTTTATCATACATGAAAAAATTAGTACTGTTAACCTTTTTAACTGTGTACAAAATTTTATTTTAATAGCATAATAAGTTTTTCTTAAAATGAAAATTTAACAAAATTCATGCAAACGTATAATTTAAATTTATAAACAAAACACATGTCGACCATATAAAAAAATTGCTTTGAGTGCAGGTGAGTAAGGAACAGTGTTGCCAGTTTAGCCTTTTTAAGCCTAAATCTATCCCTTTTATTTTGCTTTTAGCCTCAAAATTTTCATTTTGGCTTCTAGCTTCTCTTTAGCCTTGTTTGGTTCTTCAGATTGCCTTAAAAGGGCTAACCCCTGTATTTACAAACCAGTTTTAAATCAAAAATACGTTTTAGGGACAAAATTTTTATTAAAAGCAATTTAAATTTAACTGTTGTTTGTGTATACGGGGTTAAAATTTTAGTACTTCAACAAAGAAGAAAATAATTTCTTAATTAATTTTACTATTTTATTTCTACGAAATCATCCATTTAAGCATTTTTGTGTGTAAACCCGCGCAAAAAAAATTATATTATTTATGTTTAAATACACGCTTCCATCACCAAATCAAATATAACTTAACTAATTTTACTTAATTAATTATTATAGGAAATTGTTTTCAAATAAATTTAATTAATTCATATGTATATATGAATATAATAAAAAGAAAAAACTCTTATAAAAGCGAAAAATTACCCAATAACTTGGAAATGATAAATCAAAAAATGATAATAATATTGTGTCATTATACACTACAACGCCATAGTTGGTTGAGGTATTACGCGTTTGTGCTGATGTTTGTAACGCAGAGAAAAAAATAACTAACACCCACCTGAAAATATACCAATCGACTCAGACTCATTTTTTAAATCGATCTAACGATGTCCGTCCATCCGCCTGGCTAGCAGTCCATATAAACCTTGTGCACAAAGTACGGGTTGCAATTTTGAAGATAATTCAATGAAATTTGGCACATGGTACTTTTATGATACAAAACGAAGTCTATTGAAATTGGTTGTGATCGGTTCCTTATTTCATTAAAATTTCCCACCGGAATAGAGTTTAAACACTCAAAAATGTCTTAAAATTAAGAATATTTTAATGAAATTCAGTACAAAGAAGTTCTCTAAAAGTATTAATCTTTGTACCAAATTTTATGAAGATTGGTCCACAATTGACCATAGCTCCCATATAAAACCCACTTCCGAAAATCACTTTAACGTGAATAAATATCATATGAATGTTAGTATCAGGTTAATATTCGACACAAATAAATTTTATGTAAGTGGAAACAACATCGCCAAATTTTATAAGAATCGGTCCATATTTTATCATAGCTCTCATATAAACCCATTTCCAGGAATTGCCCTAAAGTGCATAAAATTATTTAGAAGTTAGTATCAACGTATTATTCTGTACTTGTATATTTTATTTTACATTTAGTATCATTGGCCAAAGGATTAATATAAGTCTTCATCCCAAATTTTTATGCTCGTACACAATGGGGTAGGGTATCATATTGTCGGTCTTGATCATTTTGTTGGCAGTCGTTCTATGTTTTATTTATACATTTATTACAATATCTTTAAAAAAGGATATCAAAAAGTAATGAGAGCAAAAAAAAAGTAAGTAAATAAGTTTTTAAATAAAAGAAATATTAGCTTCTTTTGTAGCCTTTTTTTGGGCGGGGGGGGTGGCATTTAGCCTTTTCTGACTTTCTTGAAAGTTCATATTATACTCTTTTTTCTCACCTCCTGGCAACACTATTTAAAATTTAGTTTTTTGAGTCATAAACAATATATAGTGTTCATGATCACCGAAAAGAACCCTGATAACCGAAGAAGAGGTTGACTTATATACTGTAAGGTCGCAGACAAAATAATACGAATTTTAAGAAAAAATTTATACATCTTTGGATGGAAAAGGACTCATTTATTAAATTGATCTATATCTTTTATCGGAAAAGTTAAGAAATGCTGGCCTGAAGATCCAGACTTCTGTACATGTGGAGAAAAAACACTTCATTCATAACAAGTGACACTTTTAACAGACAAATGTACGGAAATGAGTACCGTCAGAAAAGATTCCTTCCTATTATTAGAAAACACAATGAATTCTAATTTGTTTGGGCTCATCTATCTTCTCATTATTACTGCAACAAAGTGACTGAGTGGTATCAAAAAATATTTGCTGCTATGTGCCAAAAGAGACCAATCCACTAAACTGTCCAGAAGTCAGTCCACTTGAAACATATTGTGTTAAGTAAAAAAATATTAAAAGAATACTTAAATCCGAGAAAGAAATAAAATAGATTTTAAAAAGAAGTGGACTCATCTGAACAAAAAGGTAACCGAATACACCATAAAGCTTTTATTTAGAGTGTTCCACAAAATGTTAAATATTTTATTGAAAACGAATAAAAATATTTTTTTTTTCTTTTAAAGTTAAACCTAGAATATAACAGCATTTAACAAAATTAAAATTTCGAAAAGATTAGCGCATTAATGTGAAGTGAAAAACAATAGTTTTTAAGACGAACAAAGGTAGAAATTATGAGTGAAAATTGCTGAAAATGTTGAAATCTTATAAGATTGTGACGTGGTGGAGATTTTTTATTTAACTTTACCCACAATATCTAGCTGTATATATATATATATATATATATATATATATATATATATATATATATATATATATATATGTATATGTATATATACCTTTTATAGCTTTTTGTTGACTTAAGTAATTAATTTTTATACAAGAATTTTGAATTGTTAAAAATAAATTTCTGAATTTTATTATTAATTTTTTTTTTTCATTTTCACAATCAAAAACAAGAACAATCACGAAAACGTGAACAGACTTGGTAAAAATTAGTTCACGTTTTCGCAACTTCACTTTAGTTTGATATCTAAAAGTGCAACAGGCATAAATGTAATCTAAACAGCATGATAATCAAAAAAATGTTACAAAAATAAAACCCACCTTTCTTGTACGCATGTTGCAGGCAGTCGTGTTGCATCTAAGACGCCATGCCATGGTTCAGCTGGTACTGGCTTACGAAAACGTAAATCATCCACAGGAGGTTTTGCATAAGGAATACCAGTAAAAACATGCACTTCACGACCTTGTACCGTTACCGCACGACCACGTACCGGGCCACTTGTCGTTTGCACAATTAAACGATCTGTTATACCGTACGCCACCGAGGACATACGCAACAGTATAACAAGAACGGCGAAAATACCGCGATATAAATCATTTGATGACGTTAACGATAATGACGGGAACGATAAACACGAGTGCACTAAAGACGCGAACGCGTTAAATAAATGGCTAGAGGAATAACGAGGTTTTCTGGATGGTTTTCTGGAGAAGGAAGATAATGATGACAATAATGTAGAAGTTGTTGTTTTAGACCTTAACAACGACGAAGCTGATGTTGTTGATGCTGTCGAAGATGTAGATGATGGTGATGATGATGATGTTATAAAACGAGCCATAATAATAGACGCGCCACTGCTTGTTTGTTGTTTAGATTTCAAAAATGTTATATGCACTTTCTTGATTTGTTAGTGGATTTCAAATTGACGTCACTACTTGTGCACCTTTCTTTTGTTAAGGATTGTTTTTGATTTATATCAAAATCATTTAACAGTGTAACATTTGCAATTACAATGTGCCTTTTTTCAGTCACTTCACTTCACATAAACTTGTCATAAACAATTATTGACTGCACCAAAGCTTTACTACACACTCACTCACTCACTTCGAACAGTTCTTAGGGACACACTACGTTTTTTTCTTTTTTTAATAACGAAGAGTGTGTAGTAAACATACGCACTCTTATAAACGCACGTAGGGATGCGGATATGAAAACCGAGGTTTCTGTTTTACTTTTTCACTTTGTTGTTATTTGTTATTTTAACTCTTTTGCCAACACGTGAACTAATAATTGTTTTTTTCCCTCCTATATTTTTAACAAGCTGTTGTGACTCCAACAAGTTGGGGTTGTATGTAAGTATGTGGCTTCTAACTTTATGTTTATTTTTTTTTCCTCTATCTTTTAGTGTCAACAGTCTTGCTTCTTTGATTTCATACCAAATACTGCGTCGTTTCGTATAATGGAAGTTATATTTATTGAGGAGAGCTTATTGTATTTTAGAACACGTTGTGGAAACCCCTTGTTTTTGTGTCGTACTCACTCAACATTTGCCTGTAATAGACATTTGCAACTGTGCTTACTACCTTTGCCTTTGCTATGTGGCGTTGAGCTGTGCTGCTTAGGATCCTGGTTTTCAATACTAATGCCTTGCTACTGCTGTTGTTTTGGTTGATTTAAAATGCATATAAATGTTTTAAGGGGAACATAAATAAAACTACATGTTAAAGTTATTTAAAACTATTATAACATTTCCTTCACTTTATTTAATGTAGTTTTCCTCCACTTTTCAGACCTCAGACAGCTGTTGTCTTGTTAGCTTAAGAGAGGTTCCTCTTATTTTATCCTTTTTATGGATATTAGAAGCCGTTTAGTTATGCGTAAAATGCATTAAAGGTTCCTTTCATAAATATGCTGTTAGTTTATATATTTTTGTTTATTTTTTTTCTTTGTGATTTGTTTTCTATTTGAGAATCCTTTTAACTTTTGTCATGTTTGTGTGCGAGTGGGAAATTTATATTAATTCTTGCCTTTCACCGCTGCAAAGAGAAAAAAAATATGAAAGATAGAAGAAAAGCAGCATAAATTACATTGTACTTTTTTAAGAAATAAAAGTAAAAAAAAATTATAAATTTGCTTAAAAATACTTAGTCTCATTCATACAGGAAATAAATGAAATGAAGCACTTTATATAATATTAGACCAGTATTTTGACCAACGAAAATTGGTCACCATGAGATAATTTACAAATGTTCAATTAATGATTATCAAATTGTCTGTATATATAATTTCCTAAAACATTTTTCTCTTTCCGAAGCTCCCAGAAATTCAGTTATTCAGAAACTAATAAATTAGAAAAGAAAATTCGATATTTTGGATAAAAAGTATGGTTAATTTAAAATGGAGCCAATTATAATTCTTACATGTACATTTGGGAGAAAGAACTATATGTTTTAAATTTGCAGTAAATTTAAATATAAAATTATAATAAGTAAATCATTCGAAATAATTGTATATATGACTAGTTAAATGTACAAATTTATAGAATTTATGTAGAATTTTGTTATATTTTTTTTAACCGATATTTTTAGAAAATTAAGATTTGCGAAATATTTTTGCACAAATTGAACTAAAGTAGACAACATAATAACGAGATTACAATAATACAAATAACAGTAAATTATCTTAAAAACTGTATATATACTAATAATTGATCATTTGAAAACCTTCTAAATATTTAACAAAAAATTATATAGTATATGATCAATAAATTATATAGTATAGCATAATAGTCCAGGTTTTGTGTTATTTAGAGCAATTCAAGTCACAAGGTATATTTGGGCATTCCCAAATTTCAATTAGAGCAGTTTTGATGCTAAAGATATTGAGATGTGTTTTCGCTACAAGTAAACCATTTAAAGAAATTTTATGGATCAAATAAAACAGGATTTATTAGATACTTAAAAATATTGTACAAACATTTTGAACTTAACTACAATTCTCTGTATAAAAGTGAGGTTATGAGACAAAAACGCAAATTATTTAAAAGTGAATAAAAACTCAACCTTAATTTGTATTTGGATCAAATGTATAGATAATCACCTTTTATTGAGTACCATTAGTTTTTATAGTGCAAAAACTATTCATTTTATATGGCGCTTCAAAAATGACAAAAATCAATTCGAACCACTCGTATGCGGAATAAAATTGCAACAATATTTTCGGCGGTGTTTAAAAGCAGCGTATTTATGATAAAGACGTTTCATCATTAATTTTGGATGACCACATGTTTTCTCATAGTACTGTGAAAATTTTATAAAAATATGGCTTCTAGTTTCTTCAAAATGTTAACAGAAAATGAACTACCTTGAAAAAAATATTTGTTAATGTTTTTGTTTTTTGATTATTTCTACATATACCCAGTCAAAGCCATTTATATTTTAACTCAGATGGCAATGAGAGTCAAAGAAAAATTTTTTTCGGTAGGTAAAAATCCATTGATAGGAATAATATAAAAATTATAGCCAAAAGTTTCTTAAGATCAATTTGTAGCAAAACAATTTTTTTTTTTAATATCCGGATATAGTGACAGGATGATTTTGAAGTGTGGAAAAAATTGCTAAATTAAATAAAAGTGTAAAAATTAAGTTTTGAACCAATTTAAATAGAGGAGAGTTTGTAGAATTCTTTCGAAAAAATTGTAACGTAAACTAGAATACAATAACTGAATAACTGGTTCGAAAATTTCCAACATCGAGCTTTTAAACTCATAATAAAAAAGTCCTTCAGAACTGCTCTAAAAGACCACAAAAGTAACCAAAACTTTGGAAGTGTGAAAATAACATAATAAGTTATCTTTTTAAAGAATAATTTAAGAGTTATGTTAATGTTTTGATATATTTTGAATATTTTTAATATTATTATTATTTTATTATATTATTATTATTATTATTTATTTTATTTTACAGAATATATTTAAAAATCGATTTGTTTTAAAAAGTTTTTATTTTTCTATGCACGTTGTCTACTTTTCAAATAGTATTGGAAACAGGGATTGGAGAATAGTGAAAAAGTTTTTTTTAAGGATCTTTTTTACATTGCGATTTTTAATTTTGCCTGGAATGTATAGACTTATAAACCAATTAAATTATAATTCAAGAGCAGTAATCTCAACAATTCTAACTAATGAATTTATCTCACAATACGCGCAGAAAAAAAACTTCTATTGATTATGGTTGTAGACAATTTTTCGATATGGTTAAATTACTCTATAATATTATGATCACATGCATGGTAACAGCTCAATCACGTAGTTCATATAGTGCTGCTGTCGGCTTATCATTTTCCAAAGCCCATTGTATGCATATGTTTATCGATGTTATACTATCGACCACTTTAATTTTCTTTTCTTCATGACCACTATCGTATAAATCCTCCGATTCCGTATATGATAATTCCATTTGCTCCTCATTACTTTCGACATGAAATTCTTCTTAAATCCAATTGTTTATGTCAACATTATTTCCCATATTAAGAGATATATTTACACAACAAATGTCACGAATAAACTGACAAAATTGAAGATCAAAATCATCCAAAAAGGTTAATACTCATATACCAAAAGGCGGGGATTTCCCTTTTTTGGTTATAGACATTGTAATCAAATTAAAAAAAAACATATAAAAGTCGCGAAGTCGTAAACTGTTGTGATTATACAACTTGCAATATTAAAAATTAAGCCGTCGCAATAACCGGGTCGTCGCGATAATAGGTAGTCGCGAATACCAAGGTTGCCCTGTACTTGTTACTTAAAATAACATCTTTACACAAATATAAAATAATGTTAAACATAATATTTTATTAAAAAAATTGTTGGTTTATATAAAAATTAAAACCAATTTCCTTGATCCGACGAAAAAGAATTATGAAGTTCAATACAATTTTGGATGAAATAGTGAACATGACTTCCTTCTTAGTGAGTAGGTATCAAAAAGAGAACATGTTGTTCCGAACTTGCTCAACTTCTGGATCATAAGTTCAGAATTTTATTGCACTTTGAACATTTAATAAATTGCGACATGAAAGATTATACTATTACAATTTCTGACAATATAAATTCTAAAACATAGTTTAAAAAAAAAGTAAATTCAAAATTATAAATAAAATATACCATTATTTAACAGCATATCATTTTAAAGTTTGTAAAAATATAAATAATTGCTAAAAACATGTAAATAGTTGCAATATAACCATAAGTTTTTTTGTCACAACCATATTATGATTGCGTAAATCATTTTAGCACCAATAATATCGTTTAACCACCCATATAATGATTGGCAAATTACCATAATGTTAAAGAATAATTTTAAACGTATTGAATAATTGTCTACAACCATAATCAAAAACGGCCTTTTTAGGTGTGTAGAAAAGTTTTAAATAATAAAAAGTTTTAGATAATAAATTAGATAACTTCAGAATTAAATAAAAGGTTATATGTCCTATGAGATCAGCACATCTTTTCCCACTTGGATTAATAAGTTGCAAGAACATAGCCACACTCTTCATCACCAGAACGAAGAAGACAATGCTCAACCTTAAAACTTGGAGATCATCAATGACGACCTTTTATTTATTCAGCTAAAGCTTAAAGCTTGTCTTAAAATCAGTTTATTAAATAACATCCAATTTTTATACCCTACACCAACATAGGTGGGAAGATTATTATGCATATGTGTTGATGTTTGTAACACCCAAAAATATTTGTCCCAAATCCACCTTTATTTATAACAATTAACTTAGAATCACTTTTTGAGTTAATATAGCTATGTCCGTCCGTCCATGTAAACTTTTTAATCAAACTACAGGTCGCAATTTTAAAAATACTTTAATAAAATTTGGTGCATAGGTTTCCTATGGTACAAGAACGAAATATATTAAAATTGGTTATGATCGGCCCATTATTTCATCTAGCCCCCATACAAATATCCTCTTGGAATATGGGTTTAATGTTCATAAATCCTTTATATTTAGCAGTACTTAATTTAATTTAGTTTAATTTAATTTAACACATATAAGTTTTACATAAGCATAAATCTGTGTCTTGAATTCCATGAAGATCGGTCCATAATTGATCACAGTTCCCATATAAACTCCTCTTGAGAAAATCAATTTAACGAGCATAAATTCCGTACAAATGATAGCATAAGGTTAATATTTGACACAAATCAGTGTTATATAAATAAAAACCACAGCACAAAATTTTATGAGGACCGGCCCATAAATGACCATGGCTTCCATATAAGGCCCAATTCCGGAAATTACCCTAAAATGCATAAATAACATAATATACTGCATATTTATGTTTAATAGAATTATACACTACGCTTGATACAAAGTGTTAGTTCACAATTCGCCACAAGTAATGTATACATACATAATGGTGTAGGGTATCCTATGGTCGGGCTTTACCAATTTTCACATTTTCTATAAATACCATCCAATTCCCAATACATTCCAAAAAATATTTTGAACGTATTTTTTGGTTATCTTAATTTATCTAGTCGTAACAAATTGTCCAATTCAACAATTTGAAATTATTTAAGAATTATAAAAACTTAATTTTATCGACTAAAAACAAAAACTCCAATCATTATTTTAGTATAAAAAAAAAAAATATGAAAATCTACTGATATACAAAATTTCTACATTGTTTACAAGAAATATTCGACTATTTGAAAACTATAAAAATATAAATTATTTTCTTTCAATAGCTATAATATTTATTTTAAAGTAAAGATTTACCAAAAACTTTCTTACCTAAATTGCTTTTATATTCATTTTATGGTTTGAAATTATCTTTCTCCTTTTTTACAGTTTTTCATTGTGGTTTTGTCTGCAAAGTGTTGCTTAAAAACCGCACACACAATTCAACAACACACTTACAATGTAAAATAAACTTGAACACATGCTGCCATTATTTTGTAGAACAAATATACACACATGTATGTATAGGTAGGAATATTAGGATTTCACCCATTCGATATAATTTTTTAGATTTTTTATTCAAAATTTATATATTAAATTTTTGGCTCAATACAATTTATATCATCCTAATGTTCATATATACTCTTTTGTTTATGAGTATGTCAGTGTTTCCAACTTAGCCGTTTTCGGGCTAGATTTAGCCCGTTTTTAATAGTCCAAAATGCGATAAATATTTTTTAGTTCGAAACTAAAAAACGCTCAAATTCGTTAGTTTAGCTCTTTTTGTTACTTTTTTAGTTTTTTTCAAAAAATGGAAAATTATTATTATATTTTTTTTTTTTTTTTTTTTGGGTAACGCTAATTTTTTTCAGTTTTTACCTTTAAATAAATGTGAAAAGTACCTAAATTTATCCAGAGATCCTAACAAATCGTAAAGAAACTTTATTATTAAAAAAACTGTCTTCAAAAATTAAAATTAAAATAAAATTTTAATTTTAGTCCATTTTTTCGCTTTTATCTTGACTGCACCACAAACCATATGTCTTTTTAAATTTAGCCCTTTTTAGCACTATTTTCAAATATTTCTACGCGTTTATGTTGGTAATATTTGGCATCACTGTGTATAATGAAACTTTTTTTGTTGTTTAATATTTTGAAGATACTTTGTATGCGAAATATTTACTGACTTTTTTAAACTTTATATTTTCGAAAATTTATTTTGTAATTGTTGTACATATTATGCATATGAGTAATTTTTAATTATAATATTATTAATATGCACATATATTATATTTTGTTTGATATCAAATATTAAACAATTTACAATATTATTGATAAATAATAACACAATTTCGATTGTAGATACAAGTAGGGAAGAATGGGGTAAAGTGGAGCATATTTTTTTTTATTTAACTTCAATAAAATACCAACCAATAATCTTTTAAACCCCACAATAGAACTGTTGAATAGAATGGATTATTTTCTAACGTTTTGCATAAAAATAATAAGATTCATTTATCTTTTGGTATTATTCGTTTTTTCAAATCAACTATTATATCCTTACTCTAAGTAAGGAGGAACATAGTAAAAATTGCAAGTTTATAGATATTTAGTGTTTATTAAACATAAGCATAAGTTTATTAAAATTAAGTACACGTATACCAAAATTCGAGTATACGATGAAAACATATAGGTAATAACTGATAAACTAATATAAAATAATAAACCATTTTGCTATACCCCTTTAAAAAAGAATAAGTTGACTAGATATAATTTGACATGCGAAATATGAACCTGTTTTCAGTTTTTTTTTTTTTTTTTTTTTTTCTATCAGGTCTTGATTCTATATCTAATTTTTCCCCATTAATAAAGCAGTTCACGAATATAATTCACCATAACTAAAAAATCGTACGATTTATATAAATGAAACACCAATAGATGCAAACAAAAACTGCCTTGAAGTCATTATTATTATTTTTTTTATTTATTTATTTATTTTTTTTTTTTTTTTTTATTTGCCCAAAAGTTTCAGAGTTTTAAAGGAACTAGTATCGGAAAAAATAATTTTTCATGCAAAATTTAAGATTTTTTTCCTTAAAGATTTTTTTAAGAAATGAAAAGGGCAAAATGCTACGAATAATAAGATATGTCCAATTTAAATAAATATGAACTTCCAATAGGTGCCGATTAAAAATATCTTCAAGTTATTATTTATTTTATCCGTTCAATATTGGGGAGTTAAGAAGCAATATTCGTTCAAGTTTTTATGCAAAATTAAATTATTAAACGATTATAAATATTAATCGGCATCAATTGGAATTTTTATTTATTTAAACCGGACATACCGCTCTCGAGTTATACTAGTGTGGTTGTCTAATAAGGTGGTCATATTAGTCATACCAAAAAAAAAAAAATAATTTAATATAAATACATGATAGCAAAAAGCGAAAGCTGATTCTTGTTAAGAACATTTTAGTCCACCTATTTTTGTTAAAAAAAGGAAAAATATTTTATTTTTTGGGCCCACCATTGCGTCTTCACTTAATTGTGAATACAATCAAGACTTGTGCATCAATTTTGATGGTACATTATTTTATTCGTAGCATTACCAACTTTTTGATGAGGGATTAAAAACTGAATATCTTTGCCGTCTTTATTTCTTTAAGAACTTTTAAGAAAAAAAAATAAATAAATAAAAATTCTTCAATTTAGCATGAACATTTTTTTCCGACACTAATTTTTGAATAACTCCGAAACTATTGTGCAAATAAAAAAAAATAATGTTAAGATCGTTTGAAATCTTTTTGTTGTTTTATTTATCTAAATCCTTATTAATGGTAAAATATAAGTCACGCCCGTAAAAAAAAATCAAAAACTAATGCAAAAAAAAAACCGAAAGCAGATTCGTGTCCAGCACTTCCATCTGATTCATCTATTTTTGTTTAAGGGAGGACATAAGAAATGTTTTATTTTTCCTGATTCGATTTATTTAATTTTTCGCCCTCTTCAAAACATGCAAATATTTTTATTAAAAACATTACAATAAGATTTCTTTCATTAAGGACTATGTTGTTTTTCACTTTTATTTATATTTAATTTTTTATACAGAAAGTATTATTGAATTTCCAAAATTGATTTAAGCCTTTTACAAAATAAACTTTACTTTTTCTGTAAATTTTCTTAGAAAAAAAAAAATATTCATTTAAATTTTAATTTTAAATATGAAAAATTCTAACATATCAAAAAGTATAGAAAATCTTGCAAACATCTTTTATAGAACAACTTAATAATATAGACAACTTAAACTTATTTACTAATATAACATGTAACATTTTTAAAGTATTCATTACAATCAAATCACATTTCGCCGTCAAAGGAAAAACTTACACAATTAACCTTTCGATTATACAATATTGAACTCATACATTAAAATGTCATGTCGTTGTAATCGTACTACTACAACTATTAGACATAGATGAATACACACCACACTCACACACAAAAATATATATGTACATAGAAAGATTAAAAGACACACACATTACATTTGACTAGTTAACTTCCGTTCTACTAAAACACACACACACACATAAATACAAACTACAATACAAAAAACAATAATTCGAAAAAAATTGAAATAAAATGTTGATACAATTCCCTGGTTGATGTTTAATAACAATAAAAGGTGATAAAAAAAAGCACAAACTCATATAGAGAAATGTAGTTTCTGCATACAAAAGAGCATATATTATTTGTATCAGGAATGGGACTTTAATTTCAGCTGACAAATTTTATTTTTTTAATTAGAAATAGTTCTTGCTGCTATATATAAAAACACAAAAAAATAACTTATCTTAATAAAAACAAAATAGTTCACAAATTTACAGTTTGTACATATCCAGCAAAAAAAAACTTTGGTTTTCGGTAATGGCAACTATTTATTAAAGTAGTTTCTTGGTAATGAGACGTCATTATTATTTGCCTATTCTATATTACATAAATAAGTACTCAATAGTATAATAGCAGTTGGCTACAGCGCTGGATTAACAACCAGAAGCTTGTTGGTTCAACCCCATTCTTATGCTGTTAGCTTTTTTTCCCAAAATGTCTAAAAAGACATTTTATACTAAAAACAGTTTTTTCACTTAGAAAATTAGGTGTGAAATGGCGTTAAAGATTAAAAACGAATGGTTAATTTGTGCTCAAGTTCAAATGTAACTGACGGCAAAAGTTTTTTGTTTTTTATTTTTATTTTCTATTTTGCGAGTCCATATCTCCACTCCTGACAAGTCTGTGGGATCCGCCTTCCCAACTTTATCTCAAATACAACTATGGGAAATGGGAATTCCTGACCGGGAAATCCCGGGAAATAATCAGTTAACGTTACCGGGAAAAATTATATTATATACCCGGGAAAAAGGAAATTAAAATTATACTCTTTTAACAAATTTATTGCATTTTAATAAAAAATTAGTAAATTGAAAATTTATAAAAGTGTAACTGACATAAAACACATATAATTTTCCTTAGTACGACTATCATCAAAAATTTTGATAGCATTCGATAAAATGTCCATTCGAAAATTTGACAAAATTGCAAAAAAATTCAATTCAAAATTTGGTGCTAATTATAAGAAAGGAAAATAGCATGCGAGAAATGGTAAACATATTTAAGAAAAGACGGCGTCTTGAAAGCTCGGCTTGAAAAGTTCTTGTTTTAAATCATCGTGACTTAAACTTATTAATAGCAAATGCTATCATAGAAACACTCCACGAGTACTTGTGACATATGAACTAGCCTCTGTTTGAAACGATGTTAACATAAAGCAAAATAAATTACACACTGTTACAGAGAAAAATCACTCGAGAAATAACATAGTGTAGGTTATAGGTCTCACTCAAAATTTCCACTTATTCGCAAAAAAATATTTTTGAATAGGTTCTTGTATAAATGTAATTCTAATTCTGTTATTCTTCTCTTTATTTTATTTTTTTTTTTTTTAAACTTCCTTGGAAAATAGAAGAAACAGACTTTTCAACCTCATTTGATTTTATTGACTATATGATACGCTACACCAATGTGTACGAGTATAAAAATTCGGGTCAATTTTACTAAATGTAAAAAAAATACACAAATACAGAAGGGGAAGTGGGTTTATATGGGAGCTATGGTAAATTGTGGACAGATTCTTATAAAATTTAGCAATGTTATCTGTGTCGCATATTAACTTGATTTTCGAAAGAGGGTTTTATATGGGATCTATGGTCAGTTGTGGACCGATTGTCATAAAAGATCAATACTTGTACAGAACTTCTTTGCACTACATTTCATTAAAATATTTTTAATTATAAGTCATTTTAAAGTGTGTAAACTCTATTCAGGGGGACATTTGTATGGGAGCTAGGTGAAATATCTTTAAAATTGCAAGGTTTACATGGACAGCAAGCCAGCCAGACGGACATCGTTGGATCGATTTAAAAAGTGATTCTTAGTTAAATGATATACTTTAAGGTGGGTGTTGGATAACTTTTTCTATGTGTTACAAAAATCTGCACAAACGCATAACTCCTCAACCACCTATGGTGGTGTAAGGTATAAATTTAAAAATACTATTTTGTCTTAAAATATATGAAGAATTTTTTAATAAAGTTTAGAAAATGCTTAATAACTTTTAGAGTTCTCAGGTAATTTTATATATCTTATTTTATACCAAACACAATAAAATATCAAACTCGATAAACAAATACATGTAGTCTTTTAGAAAAAAACTCAGAAAAATTTACTTCAAAATCAAAATTTCGAAAAACAAAAAGGAAATAAACTTATAAATGGTGAATAATTTATTATTTAATTTGGGAGTATATAAAAGTTGGTAATATAGTTAATAGCTATGTACTTCTGCTTTCAAAATCAATTTAAAAATCTTAAATTGACTTAAAATTTATAAATGTACGAGATCGCAATATCTCAAAATTTATGGAATAATTCGAAACTTTTTAAAATTATTTTGTGAAGTTTTCAATAGAGTCTACAACATAAATTAAATCATTTTCCAAGTAAAAAAGTGCCATTTTGTAAGAGCATGTTATTAACTTTTTATAATAGTTTATAATTTATAGTTTCAAATATATAGAACAAAATACTTTATAGTAAACTTGTAACAAAAAAGATGGCTCTAAAAATTAATTTTATGCAAATTCAATGCATAACATCACTGCGCTGATGAAAAGTATTTTATGTAATTTTCCACTTTTTATATATATCCTATATGATTGGTGTTATAGAAACTATTTATATAAAACTAAATAAAGCTTTTATCCAAGAAAATAACTTTTTGTTCCTAGGTTTTGAAGAACCTTTAATATAAAACTTTTCATCATAGCACCAACAGTATGTAATAATAATAAATTAGAGCTTTTTTGATTTCAGCACATTTCTATTGCATAATTAAATCGAAAAGTTTTCAAAACAAAATTTACATTTATTTTTTATCCATTGCATTAATTTCCAATAATTTTTTTATGCAACCCTATAACAGAACTATATATTTTCTTCAACAATACATGTGGTTTAAATTAAGTTAACATTTTCCCGGGAATACCGAGAATTCCCGGGAACGTAACTTTTTAATTCCCCTTAACCGGGAAGTTGAAAAGTCCGGAAATTAGCAAACCTTATCTGCTACAAATGTGTGAAACTTTAAGTAAATCGGACTAGGCTTTTAAAATTTCTGAAGGATTTATTTAAAAATTTTATGATTATTTGCCACTGTGCAACGGCTTAAAGTAAGTAAATAATTATAAACTCACATGAGTGTAAAAAAATATACACTAGCAATATGAACAATATGATAGAAAAAAAAATAAAACAAACATGCGTAAAAAATTAAATCAAAGGGTGCATAAATGCATAACAATGCAAACATAATAATGATTATCAACATTATAATAATGATTTTTTTTCTTTCATTGATAAATAATGACAATAACTATGGCTATTTATGTATAATGATACCCAATAAACAATAATCGAATAATAAAAAAGACAAAAGCACAACAGCAAACAACAGACGCAGTACTGTACCAATTGCAATCATGTAATTAAGTAAAATAGTTTGACACGGAACTTTGAAAAAACAATTGGCTATAGTCTGGCAAGCGTAGCAATTTGTTTGAATTTTAAATTAAATAGATACATACGCCTACGCATAACGTCAACTAAATAAATTTAAACAAATTAGAAAAATAGTTTTTTTTTATTATTTTAAATTTATATAATTGAAATTTGTATTTATACCCTACACCACCATAGGTGGGGAGGGTATTATGTGTTTGTGCTAATGTTTGTAACACCCTAAAATATTGGTCCAATACCTACCTTAATTTATACCAAGCGGCTTAGAATCACTTTCTGAGTTGATTTCGACGTCCGTCCATCTGTCCGTCCATGTAAATATTGTAATCTATAGATCGCAGTCTTCAAAATAAATGAATGAAATTTGGTACATAAGTTTCTTATAGTCCAAGGATAAAGTCCATTGAAAATGGTTGTGATCGGTTCATTATTTCACCTAGCCCCTATACAAATATCTTCCAGGAATAGGGGTTTAATGATAATTAATGCCTCAAGTATAGAAATATTTTAATGAAAGTTAGATCGTATAGGTTTTATAGAAACATAAATCTGTGCGCAGAATTTCATAAATGACCATAGCTACCATATTAACTCCTCTTTAAAAAATCACTTTAATGGGCATTAATCATTTACAAATAATAGTGTTATGTTCATATTTGATATAGATCAGTGTTATATAAGTCTAAACCACAGTGCCAAATTTTAGAAGGATCAACCCATAGCTGGCCATACCTACCATATAACCCCCACTTTCGGGAATTCGTCTTAAGTGCAAAATGTGATATAATGCATACTTATTTTTTATAGAAATATACTCTGCGCTTAAAACAAGTAGTAGTCAACAATTGGCCCATATTGGTCCCCTCTCCGAATTTTTATGCACCTATTTAATGGCGTAGGGTATTATATGTGGTCGGGCTTGACGAACTATATACTTGTCTTTTTTTGTTATTTAGAGAAAAGCAAAAAATGAAGTAAGAACTGCACATGATAAAGCTACTGCAGGTTTTAAATGGTGTAACAAGTGTTTGTGGTTTCCCGCAATATTTCTTTTCCCGGGAAACGGGAATGAAAGAATCAATTTCCCGGGAACTCCCGGGAACTTTTTAGAAATTTAGTTGTAAGAAAAACATAAATCAAAATATGAATCAACGAAAAATTAAATAATATAAAAGTATAACGCCATTTCTAAGATAAAAAGAAATTTAAATATTTTATACAAATAAGATTAGAACCTTTCGTAATTTATGTTTTTGATGGTAAAAATTTTTAAAAACATACAGTAATCTATTGGATAAATTTCATTATTAGTATCTTACCGTTTATTTCTACTTTATTTTTCTAATTTGCATTATTTCTTTTTTTTTTACTAATTCTTACTAATTTAAATATAAATCTGGAAAATACTAAAAAATTGGTTTGCAATAATGTTTTTCGGATCAATCATAGTATTCAAAAAAATCTGATGAAAATAACCTCATGAAAAACATGTCGGCCATATAAATACAATTTCTTGAGTCATAAAAAAAATACAAAGAGTTCACGATCACTTAAAAAAAACTGTGATAACTGAAGAAAAATTTGATTTGCAGGCTGTAGGATCGCAAATATAATAATACGAATTTCAATGGAAATTCTCTATATCTCCGAATGGAATGTGACTTATTTAATAAATGCTAAGTATTTTTTATCAGAGAAGTTACAAAAGTAGGTTGAACACCCACAAAGTAAAAAAAGTTTCTAATAGGAATTCTAGAAAATATATTTCTTTCAAAAATACGAATGTTATATAAAGGACGATAAAAAAGTACTTACCTACTGAAAAAACTTTTGGTCTAGCAAGATATTTGTATACGTGGAGAAAAAAGTCTTTATTCATAATCAGGGAAACCACAAATATGCTACAAAAAAAGGGTTTTATTCGTATTAAATGTGCAATAAGAAACTAAAAAAAAATGTTTGTAATTTTTAACAAGAAATATGGTTTTCATTAAAATGAAGTGTGTTATTAATAAAATAAAATTATATTTTATTAACTGTGTTGAAATTCGATCGCCGATTTTTTTTTTATTTTATCACTAAAAACGTTACTGATGTTACATTTGTTTACCCACATAATTCTCAATATATATATATATATATATATATATATATAACCTAAATCGAGGCTCGTTATTACACATATGTCCAGTTTTATTCAACCAGTCCTGCTTTAGCTATAAAATAAAAGTTTAAGTTTTTCACACAAAAACCGATTTTATAGAAAATATAGCTGATCAGTAATCACTGATTTTTGTCTTTTTCGACCTGGTTTAAATATAAAATTGATTTCTCATATATAAATCGATTTTCGATATGAAAAATACTAGTGATCGCAGATTTGACACCTTTGACTCTATATGCAGTGATTTAGCCATAAAAAAGATTTTTAGGATTTTCACATTAACATTGACTCTTTTTGAGAAATATATGTAAATAATCACAGATTTTCATAATGTGAATGATCACGGGTTTTCGTTGTTTTTGTTCTATCTTTTAAGGTTTTTCATATAAAATTAATTTTTGGTAGAAATATAAGTGATCGCAGATCTGGTTTAAATGTAAAATTCATTTTTGATAGAATATTTAAAAGATCTTTTTGATCTATCTACCCTGGTTTAGCTATAAAATCAATTTTTACGGGTTACGGTCATAAGAAAATAAATTTTTCGACACAATTTCGATACACACAATTTGTAATATCTCCAAAATAATTGACCTATCTGCTCAATTATTAATAAAATAATACCATTTTTACACAAGTACATTTAGAATTAAAGGTATTTTAAAATTATCCTAAAACTTGCTTAGACAAATTTATTTCAAAAATTAGTGTGTCATTGAATGGCACTTGTCTATAAAAATATGTAGAATATGATATATTTATATTAAAAAACTAAACTATTGCATACACGCTGCACGCTAGGCCCAAAACGTTTTTTTTTTTTTTTTTCTTGCATTTTATTTTTATTTATTTATTTATTTCATTATATTTTATTTTTTATTTATTTGGATTTTTTTGTAAATAATTCGGTAACTTTTGAACCGTTAGAGATATCTAAATAAAATTTCCTATGGTCAGAGCTGAGGTGTTTTTGGGTTGATTTATAGGACTACAGGTCCTTAGTGGGTCAAGGGGATAGAAGGAAGACCTCCAAATTGGTCACCTCGGATATGTAATTTTTTCTAGAGATTTACAAGAATACCTTTAAGTAAAATTTTTTACATGTAAGTCATAAATGAATTTTGGAAAAATTACTTACTAACCAACTTTGGAGGTCTACCCTCTATCACCGTGACTCCATCAAATCAACTCGAAAATACTCGAAGGACTGATCCCTGACCAAGTAAAATTTATTCAGATGTATCCAACGGTTTACAAGTTGCAGAATAATTTACAAAACCGCTTTAGGACCACAAAATTTTTATTTAGTTTTTATTATAAATTTAATTTTTATTATAAATTCAATTTAGATTTTTTTAAATAATTTTTTGAAAAAAAATCAATTTTGTTCAATATTTCAGTTTTTATGAATTCTACAGCTCTTAGTTAAATTTCTACAAAAATAATATTTTATTTTGGGTGTATAAATACATTTGCAATTTTTTAAATGCATTTTTTAGAATTAAATAATAATAATAATAAAAACAGATGTTGTACAAAAATTTGAAAATTTTATGAATTACTCATTCATAGTTTGAAAATTATCCTTTCGTAATAAACACTAGTACAACTCAAGAACGGTGTGCCTAGTTTAGATATATAAAAGTTCAAGTTATCTCAATATAATTTTTTTATCCGCTCAATAGTTTCGGAGTTATTCAGAAATTAATGACTAAAAAATAAATTTATAATGCAAAAATTGAACAATTTTATTCTTTAAAAGTTATTAAAAAGTACATATTTGTACCATATGTCATGAGAGTTGATGAACAAATAATGATTTTATTCACTGTAAATGTATTCATATATTGATATATTACGTATACGTAATATTAAGTATACGTTGATTTTTTTATGTAGGTCTATTTACAGGGGTATTAAATAATTCGGGTTTTTATATTAATCGATAAGTTCGACAAAAAAAATTATTCGAGATAATAACCTCCTTAATAATACATGTAAAAAATTTAAATAACACTAATTATAATATTTAATCTTTTGAAATACTTAATTAGAAACACAATGAAGATTTCATTATTTCAAAAATGCTTCATCTTTTCAGTTCTTTCGCCATTTGTATGAAAAAGTTTAATTTTTAATCTATTATAAAAAAAATATTCTCATAATTTAGCTTTATTTAATAAATCAATCTTATTAATCTAACTCTTTTGTTTTCTGTATGAGAATACATTTTTTGTCATAAAAGTCAAAACTAATTTTGTTTAGTATAAAATATATATATATATATATAGATATATAGATATATATTTGTATATATATATATATATATATATATATATATATATATATATATATATATATATATATATATTAAATTAAACACTAATAACCATGACTATCTTTGTTGTTTAAATATAATGAAATAATTTAAAATATATAATTCAACCAATAGCATCGATTAAATATGTTTCTATATTGATTTTCTCCAAAAAAAAAAGAAAAAAATTGTAATGACCCGAAACTAACTCACACCTTGACATAAAAAAAACCATTAAAGAAAGAGCGTTTTATAATATCTAGAAACGGAAACACTGAAGATTACAAATATGGGGGAAAACCAAATCCCCCAAAAAGCCTATAGAAATCAACAACTGAAATGTTATTGCACTAAAACTAGCCATCAGACAAAATTTATTGAATCTTATAAATTTCTAAAATGCTATAAATTCTAGACCGTGGAAATTTGGAAACGAGTTTAGTCGGCAGCAGAGACTTACGCAAATATATGTTTGCTTGAATATAACAATTGATTTCGGTTGAAATAAACATTATCTAACAGTATTACTAGTTTAAGAAAACCATAAAACGAAGAGATTGTCTTCTAACGGTATAGGAAAGTTCCCTATACTTAAGTGTTATCCGATGTGCTAGAAAAATTTCCTTGAACTATTTACTAAAATTTTACCAATTTCTGGGAATATGTTGTAGAAAACACTGCATTACAGCATAATGTTGATCACAAACTCAAGTCTAAATACAAGTAATTACTGACTCAAACTTGTCAATAACTCGCTTAAAACAACAACAACAAAAAGCGCAGTCTTAAACTTATTTAATATAATAGTGCCTAACTTACATTAAAAACGGCATTGAGAAGCATGAAACAGAAGCCGGGGAGTACAAAATGGAATGAAATTGCTTTTATTAATTGCGAAAATGTTTGGAGACTATGACATACCACATAATGGATTTAATTCGCAAAATGAAATTCATAGTCTGTTTCTTAAAAATATGTTTTTCAGGTGGAACAAAACTGAACACTTTTTATTTTAACAATAACTTAATTTTTTACAGTACGAAGAAAATAAAAAAAAACTCGAACACTCGACAAACTTTACCATATTCGATTACGATGAAATTCGGTATATACACTCACTACATCAATACAGAGTTTGAAATTCTTCAGAATTTTCAAATTCGTTGTAGTTTAGTTTTTAACGCGCTTCAAAGTTCTTTTTTCAGATTTTTTTAACATATGAATTTTAAGTCCATATATCTTCGAACCTATTTGTCCGATTTAAACAAACTTTGGCTTAAATTCAGGCCTAATAAATCTATTTTCTAATTATTTTTATAAAATCACTATTTTTTAAAACAAAAGGTTTTTTAAATCAATACTCGTCCTTGTATTAAGAATATTTAAAATATTATCTCTTCCATTTTTGAAATTTTTCTTCAAAATTTTCCTTAAAGCGTTACTAAAAATATATAAAAAAACATAGAGTGGGCCCATGAAAATTAACTGAGAAAATTAACTTTTAGTAAAAAAACTCATTTATTTCACTAATAATTTCATATTTTTTAATGTATTTTTGTTTCGTATAAGAATATATATATGAATAGACTTTTCTTAAATCAACATCGTACATAACAAATGAGTGTGTCTCAAAAAATTTTAATTTGCAATGTAATGAAAAAATTCCATATTTTCCAAAAATGCTTAAAAAACATAGATCTAGGATGGTATATACAACGAAATTGCATCTAAAAAATGAAATTGCATTAAGTGAATTTTTTCAAAACTTAAATAATTTTCCAAATCTTTTAGTTGAAGACAACAACAATACAATTTAAACGCAGTCTTAATATGTTAAGTGATCTCCGAGATATTGTTGTTTAAATTTACATACTTTTATGATTTTTTAAAGTTTTTCAAAATATCAATTAGTAAAGAAAAATCGCGAAATTTTACAATTTCGCAAAATTGAAACAGAAATTTCTAAAAAGGTTCCTTGGAAGAGTTCAGATATTCGTCATCGGTCTGTTTATTGTCAAAATATTTCCATTTAATCGCACTGAGAATCCTGGTCTATTTTTTTTTTTTTTTTTTTTTTTTTTTTTTGTTCAGTACATATAAAAATTATTTCATTGAAAAAAACATTAGAAATTTTCAAATTATTACTAAAATAAATTATTTTTTTTACTAAATGTTTTCTCAGAATTCCCTCATGTTCGCACTCAAATTTTTTTATATATTTTTAGCAACATTTTAAAGAAAAATTATAAAAATGAAAGATATGATTTTTTCAATATACTTGATATAAGGACGAATTGATTTTATTATCCTTTTCTTTTCAAAAATGGTATTTTTACAAAATTAATTAAAAACTGTATTTACTAATCAGTTTAAACCAAAGTTTCTTGAATTCGCACAAATAAGTCTTATAACTATTTAAATTTCGTATTTAACAAAAATTTTCGGCGCTTCGTTTTGTAAATCAAATATTACTTAATTCATCTTAATCAATATATGAATATAATTTATAAAATTATTATCAAATCAAGAAGTCACCCAAAAATGTAGAAATTAATAATCAAAAAGGAATTATAATTAAAAAATTACGGAGAACATTGGGTCATTATAACCTATACCACCATTAGTGGTTAGGGGTATTATTGGTTTGTGCTGATGTTTGTAACGCATAGAAAATTTATCCAATACCCAGCTTGAAGTATAGCTGATGACTCAGAATCACTATTTAAGTCATTCTAACGATGCCCGTATGGCTGGCTGTCAATGTAAACCTTGTGTACAAATTACTGGTCGCAATTTTAAAGATAATTCAATGAAATTTGGTACGTGGAACTATTATGATACAATAACGAAGCCTATTATTTCCCCTAGCCCCCATACAAATGTCCCCTCGGAATGCCTCAAAAATAAGAATTTTAATGAAATTCAGTGCAAAGAAGTTCTGTACGAGTATAAATTTTATGAAGATCGGTCCACAATTAACCAAAACTAATATATAAATCCTTCTTTCGAAAATCACTTTAACGTGCATAAATCACATGCACATGTTAATATCAAGTTAATATTCTACACAAATAAGTTTTATGTAAGTAAAAACAACATTGCCAAATTTTATGAGAATCGGTCTATAATTTACCATAGCTCCCATATAAACCCACTTCCAGAAATCACCCTAAAGTGCATAAAATCATCTATATGTTAGTATCAATGCATTATTCTGTATTTCTATATTTTATTTTACACTTAGTAAAATTGACCACAGGCGTAATATGATTCCCCTTCCCGAATTTTTATGCTCGTACACACCATTATGTATCAGGGTATCATATAGTCGGTCTTGACCGACTATATCTTTCTTTCTCGTTTTACATTTGAAATATTACCCAAATTTGTATGGGAATTTTGTGGGCGAATTTTCATTGAGTCATTTTTCTAACATCCGATCTATGTTTTATTAATAAATTTATTACAATATCTTTAAAAAATTATCAAAGCCTAATCAGAATGAGAAAAAAAATTATTGAATTAAATTTTTTCCGGCCTTATTTATTGGGGCATTTAGCTTTTGTGACCTTTTTTAAAATTCCATTTGGCTCCTTTTTTTCTCACCTTCAGGCAACAATGTCTCTCAGTAACTAAATTAACTTTAACTAATTTTAAAATTTACTATTTTCAACTAAACTCTGGCAAATTTACATTATTATTTTTCTGTATTACTTTACTCGTTGAGAAGATAGAGGCTAAACAAATAAATAATCACAAGAAAAATGTTTGCTTTTGCTCCATAGTGTATCTAGATTTGAATTTACTTAACCCAAAACTATGTGTTCAGAATTTCTATTGTCTTCAGTTTAAGTATTTATGAAAATTTTATATTTTCTCGTCACATTTTATTAAACATTATATTCTAATAAAAAAATAACATCCTAAGGAGTCACTTAGATTTTAAACTTGTGGTCCAGTGGGGTAAGTAAAATTCGTATCATTTCCAATAAATTTAACATAGGCTTGTCATTGGAAGATGTTCTCTTTCATACGAAATTGAATAAACTTTCCAAATTCTTTTTTATTGGCACAAGGACATTAGTTTTAGTTTTTTAGTTTAGTTTAGCATAATATTATTTTTCATTTGTTTAAAAAAAGTTCTGTTTAGTAACAGGTATTTGTAAAAAATAACAAACGAATCTTAACGGTTTCAACAGAACAAATAATTTGAATCTCTTTTCAATAATATCTTTGGATGCTGTTTATTGAAGCAAAAGAAAACGTATTAATACATTGGAGGTAATAAAAAAGTACTTCCCTCAAAAATTACTTTTATTTATTTTTACTAGGATATAATGGACGTAAATTTATATTAAAAAGAAAACATGTTCTAAATTTATAACTATCGAATTAAATTTCGGATAATCGGTTATTCAACAAAAATTATTCGGTTTATTCATTATTAGAAAATAAACAAATTTAAATTATTCGAACATTTAAGCGACCATAATTAATCTGATAACAGCATGACAGTTAATCGATTGGATACCCTAGTATTTACTTAGCTATGAATAAAATGAAGAACTATTCGTAACATTACCAGCTTTATGATTAAGAAAAAATTGTTTACCATTTTTATTTTGAAAGGAACCTTTAAGAAAAAAAATCTTCTATTCTGTACTACATATCACAGTGGGGTAACTTCTAATCGGCTGCTTGGATCTACATAAAATTGCACATATTTTAGGTTTAGAGCGGCTACCCTATAATATTCTCAGGGATGGAGATAAGGGTAAGATAGGGGTATCTTATCTTCGACATCGAAAATTGTTAACCGATAGACAGATTTTTTTCCTAACCGATTTCTAAGATTTTTATATGATCTTAAAGCTCTTGAAAAGACCTATCTCTTATACATAGTTTTCGAGTTATTTGCATTGGAAATTTAAACTGTTTCAATTTTCCATTATCTTCTTGGTCCAGTTTTTTTCATATATACCCCAACACTTCCTCCGATTTAGCTAGTTAAAGAACAAAATGATAATCCTCTGTTATACCTATGTGTTTATGTATATCCAAGCAGCCGATTAGAAGTTACAGATTTATTACCAAAAATTTGCGATTCTGCCCCACTGTAAATATGTATATAAAAAAAGATCAAATCTTTCTATATATTTACTACCAGTTTTAATATTTCACAATCTTTTATTTCTTAAATATCATAAAATATACTTTGTTTTGCACACAAGTTTGGTGGGTGTGATATGAGAATAAATGATTAATAAACAAAACATAAAATAATGACAAAATTGTTCATACTTTTTAAAGAAACAAAGAACGAAAGAACAAACAACAACAATAATAATGTCATATTACAAGAGTGATTACAACTGCAATTTTAAAGCGTATTTGTAAGTAGAAAACAGAAAAATGATTGCCTGTCGGTATGTTTAAAGGTAATAAAATTGTAAAACAAAAACACAAACAATAATAACAACGACAATATAATTAAACTGGTATTTTATATTGAATTTATGTACCCAGCAAAAAAGAACAAAAAAGAAAATGATTTTAGCATTGTTTTATCACTGAAAGGAAGTACTTAGTATTGAAAAAGAGCTGCTGAAGTTCTTTAACCCGATAGATGTTCTTCTTTTAGGTTTCTTGTTCATTGCTTTTGAAGTACTTCTCTTAAAACTATGTTTATACAATTTTTTAATAAAATACAATGAAAAAATTTGTAAAATTTTATTTTTCTTAGAAGTTATTAACCATTTTTCTCGCTAAAAATATACCAATTTTCACTTTTTTGTAAGTAATTATTAATAACTTCCAAAAAAGCTCAAAATATGCACTTAGTTCTACTTTTGAAGTGGTGAAAATAATTTTTTTTTGCTGGGTATACATACATACCCTGCCAGCAATTAGGTGATAGTTTTATCCACTATCAGAAAAATGACTCTTTCTAGTATTCTCAAGATGTTATTTTCCTGTTAATAAACAATTTTACAAAAACAAATATCATTAACTTCGATTTTTGATCTACCTATTCTACATTTCTTACTAACTAAAATGTCGAAAAAGTCACTTAAAAGTTTAGTTTTTGGATAAATATAAAGTTACTAAAAACTGTCTCCCATTAGTGTTCTCAAGATGTTATTTTCCTGATAGTAAAAAATTTTACAAAATCAAATAACATTAATTTCGATTTTCGACCTTCTGAAAGTAAAAAACCATTACAATGTTTTTAAATTAAAAACAAAAAATGTGAAGAAGACAATGGTACTTAGTTGATGTGTTACTTTCAAAGGCAAGCAATCGAATCTGCCGTAAAAATTCTGCTTGTCCACCACGTTTTGACACAATTCTTTTTTCGATTTCTTTTTTCGAAAAAAAATTTTTAACTTTTAATCGCCTGGCTGGATTTACATAAGTTTTCACATACAAGTAGCAGAGGAGCGTATAATTTTTAATTTGGATGGAGGCTCAAAATAGGTTACCTCTGACATAGAAAATATTTCATCGCTTGTCAATTTTTTGTTTCCCATCCGATTTCAAATATTTTACATCTTATTAAACTTTAAAGTAGTGTAAATTATCTTCTGTAAAAGATATTGACTTAAATTTTTATCCACATAATGAAGAATTATGTTCGATAAGTAACGTAATTTATTTGAGAAAAAAACATGGCGTTTGGAGAAAATATAAATATCATATCTGTAATAAAATCTTTGTTAGTTAGGATATCTTAACAAATTTTTCGTTGATTATTTAAAATGAGAAATTGTAAAAAACTTCAAGATTTTTGTTGAAGAAATCCCACATTTCACAAAAAAAACTGAAAATCCCAAAAATAGGATTTTTTACATTTTCGCCTATAAATTTAAATTTTTCTTCAGTCAAAGTCAAAGTTTGGATAGTAATATTGATAGTATTAAGTTAGAATTTCGACAGAAATAGCGGCCTATTCTGTTCCTCAAAATTACTCCAATTTGACACATAAAAAAAGCTCTTAATAGTGTCATTAAAAAAGTATTAAAACTGCTGCACACTTCTTCCCGTGTGGTGACTCTTCTTGGATAAGAAAATGATATCATATTCGATTGTTAATAACAACTTGAGGTTACTCTTTAGTGCAAATTTGGATAGAAAATGTTGGCAGGGTATATAGAATTAATAATGTCAGCAGAAATGAAACAACAAACAAAAATATTTCGTAATATATTTTTAATTGTTGTAGCTTTTTAATATTCTTTGCTACTAAATACTTGCAATATTTAAATGTAGTTTTCATTTAACATGATTACATTTACTACTATTTCCAACAACAACTACAACTGCAACTAAAGAGAAAATAACAAAAAGCAGCAAAACAATCTTTAAAAGAAAATCTCTTTTACAAAGCAACTCATTCATTGCAAAGAAGAAAAACAAAACAACAACAAATAATTGTATACAGCAAGTTTAAAATTAAGTCAAGCAGGAAAGAAATGAAAAATAATATATGTACTTACATATATACACATACATATGCAAAAATTGGGAACAAAGACTACTGCACATGAAGAAGAGAGAGAGAGAGAGAAAAAAAATTATTATGCACGAAAGTGTCAACTAATGGGCTTCCGTCATGCAAATCATGCCAACAAAATCGTCATCGACGTGCCACTTCAAATTCCCCAAAGGCTTATGGCAAGAAAAGTATTTAACAACCAGCAATCACCATCATCATCAACAAAACAACACACTCCAAGTCTTATTTCCATACAAACAAATAACTGAACAGCAGAGAACACAAACGGAGTCAAGTCAAAAGGCTGACTCAAAAATAAAAGAATGGATGACTATGGCAAGTGAGAGCAGCAGCAAATGAAAAAAAAAAAATAATAATAAATAATAAAATAAAACTAAGTTCGAATGCACAATAGCAACTTATTGCACCAGTATAAACGAAAAATAATACATATAAATAGGGGGCGGATTTTCATGCAAATTCATGTTTTTTCTGGAACATTTAAAAATTATCTATGTAGTTATCTATCCGAATTACATACAGATTTTAATGAAAAATGACATCGAATTGTTAATGCATATTTAATGGAAATGCATATTTTTTCATTTTTCAATAATAATGCATATAAATTTACACGTTAAATTTTTTTTAAATTTTGGCTCATATATATATATATATATATATATATATATATATATATATAAGTATGAATATATGTCGAAAAAATGTAATTTTTATTTTATAAATTTCAAAGAAACATTTTCAATTAATTAATAACTTAAAATTAAATCAAAAATATATTTGACAGTTCCTTAATCTGACATTTCAAAATTTTAGTTTTTTTTTAATAAATTATAAAACAATTTTTCCAAGTCTTGGCCAAGGATTGAACTTAGGATCGAAAGTCTTTCAGTTATAAACCCAATCCGTATAACACATCGATATGTAGAAATTTACTATCGCTTATACAAAAGCTTAAAACGCAATTCAAAACTAAATAATACTTTTTTATAAAAAAAAGCACATCAAAATGTGGCTAGAAATTCTTATCAAATTAATTTTTTTTAACGAAAATTTACATAATTTTTGAGAAAAACATTTAAAGTTTATGTGACAGGCACTTTGAACCAAATTAAAAAAAATTACTAATTTTTTCAAAACACAAAAACAAAATATATGTAATTACATATATTTTGTTGTTGCATGAATTAGGTTTTTGACAATTCATTGACAATTTTCTCTCACATAAATATCTAGTTATTAATCTATGGTCCCGGCGATACGAACTCAGGTTTAACGGTTTGTAGTCTAGAACACCTCCATTTGACTATTCAATCTCACAATTTTTCAATAGAAAAGCATTTATATATTATTGTATGTGAAATAGAAAATATTATTTAATTTGGGCAAGGAAAATTTAAAACTTTTTGAGAATGTTCTAAAAGATCGTTTATAGCTCCGCCATTCCTAAGCGTTCATTCCTAAATTTCAATAACAATATATTCGAAACTATATGACATATATGTTTTGAAAGATAAATGTATTTATTGGACTATGGTCCTCAAAAAATTCATTTCAATATACAGACGGACAGACATCCAGATGGACAAACGGACAGGCTGCCAGACGTGTATTCTCGAAAGTTATTTTTAATCATAACAATCACAAATATTTTTCAATTTGAGGCCCTGAATATTTATTTAAGGACTTTAGTATAAAATGACAAATTTATATATATCTTTCATTTTATGTGAAGGATATAAAAAATAATAAAATAGTTCTAAAATAATTTTAAAATCTATTGTCTTATAAACGCCTAAGTTTTTTTTATTTATAACAAAATATAGGTGTTTGCAAATAAATTCTCGATTAAAAAAAAAAAGTTTAAATGGTTCGCTACATAAAGCAAATTTAAAATAAATTTACAAATAGATAGGGTTTATATAAAATAAAAAAAAAAAAAATGCTGCGGAGTTGAAAAAATAAATAAAAATGAAAACCGAAGATATTTTTAACAATAGTTCAGCAAAAGTTCGTAAAATATAAAAAAAGGTTATATATATTTGGAAAGCTTGGATTCTCTTCTATCTAAATCCGTTAAAAAAAATAAAAAAAAAATGGTGAAAAAAATAATTTTAAAAAATTATCTATTCAACTCAACTTCCTTAATGATAAACTATAGCCCATATTAGGTCATTTCAAAAGTTTATCCAACTTTTTCCGTTTTGTCATATAATGTAATTAGTGCTAGTTTATTATTAATGAAAGCTTTACTTAGTGAAATTTGGTAATATTTTTACATTAAATTATAAAGAAAAAGTTTATCGCATAAATATTCTTTAGACTACAAGGCCGAAAGTAAGAACAGCGAAAACTTACGTTTTAAATAAATATTTGCAATAAGTCTATAAATTTCTTACTAACATTCGAAGCCAAATAATTTCAATTTGGACTTATGTGAGCCTTATATTTGGAGATTTTTTTTTTTTTTATATAAAAACATTATCTAATCCAATTTTATGGAATTCTTAAAGATCTTTACAAATGAAGGCATTCCATTTGAATTTATGTTCAGAAAAAATCACATGGACAAAATTTATACATTCAACTTGAAGAAATAAAATCTTAAAAATAGATTGAACTACAGGCATTACCAGTATATTGTAATGAAAATTTTAGAATTTTGGAGAAATGGAAAGCTTTTTTATTAATATTGTAAAACCTATTGACTTGTTGACATATTTCATAAGTCAGTTAAATGTTGGTGGAGGATTTCAATAAAAATTAAATATTTATCAAACTCGGCTATAAATATGCTAAAATCTCCCAAAACCTATAAAACTATGATCGTATTGATTCATTGATTTTATATAGAAACTAGGTAGATATATTTAATATCCTCTAAACGCGTAGCAAAATTAAAGGAAAATTATCTCCATTTGTCACTTCCTCCTCAAACGGTTATTACAAGATGGGCTTGATATTATAAAATATTATTTTGATGATTTTAAAAAACTGTAGATGAGTTGAATAGTAATGACTCTAAAACTATAAAAAGTTAAACTATCATCAAAAAATATTAAAATTAACATCTCGTTTGTTTGTTCCAACTATGAATTTCTTAGTGAAACTATTATTTAATTAGAGAGTTTCCTGAGGCAATCAAATCACTTTAATTAATAGTGGTATTCAGAGAATCGAAGCAGCTGAAGGCACAGTTGTAAGCTGTAATTAAAAATGATACACTCCAATATTTTTCATTCAGATTATATCTCGTATTTAGAAGAAATCGCATCTTCATTATTCAAACAAAAGCCTATCTTACTTAGTTTGTATTAGGGTTTTCAATTTCCTGACTTTTTTCAACACCCGAGAATCGAAATTTTATTTAAAGTATTTCCGGGAAAAATACAATATCATATATTATTAGATTTATAGAAATTATAATAGGTATTGAAAATAGTTTTTAATAAATATTTATGTTGGGTAAGAAATAAAGTATACACAGAAAAAAATATTCGATAAGATTTTTCATATTATTTTAGTTTCTAATAAAACTTTTAATTAATATAATTATTGTTTTTCTAAAAATATGTCACTTGAAAATTCAAATAAAAAACAAAAATATTTTATGAAAATAAAAAACAATACAATGCATATTTTAATTCCCTTCATGTTGATATAACACAGAATTATCTATTTGCGGTAAATGTACATTTTGAATTAAAGATAAAATTATTTATTTGTTCGATGTTTTTTCAGATTCAATGATGTAATGCGTAGGTTGAGTTTGCTGCTTTCGCTTTTCATTAACGTTTTGGAATATTATAGTTAAAAAAAAAAATTGGCCTAAAGAAGAAGCCAAAAAAAATGGAATATTTTTAAGGCACAAAAATAGAAAGAGAAGAAAGAACTTCATCTTAAAAATCGTACACGCCAAATGTGATTTTGATCTATGAAGGAAATTGAAAGATGTCATCATAAGATGTTGGCAAACATGTAGCTTGTGCTTTTGTGCAATATGAAAGTTTGTATACAAATACCCTTCTGAAGTGCAATGGTAAAGGAAACGTTAGACGTAGTATTTGAATGTAATGTTATGTGTGGAAATAAGATATATTCTGATCATACCTATTATAATACATCAAGAAGCTTTGAGAACTTAAAGAAACTTTAGAATAATTCCAAAATATTCAGCACACAACACGTAAGTTAAATTAAATATGTTCTAAAGCACTGCCCTAATAAACTCTATTAAAATTAGTATGGAATATTGTTCAAGAGATTAAAAGGAACCGTAAGCAAAAATGATAATTAAATAAATCACCATAAATAAAAAGTCAAAAATGCAACAAAATCATGATGGAAAATTGATCCTAAAACCCATACTTCAATCCGACGATATAGATAAATTCAAGATACACCGAAAAAACGGGAATCGACTGCTTCGGGTCCTGCTCAACTCTTTCACGGCGATGTTCTCATCCGTTCTGAACATATTTTAAAGTAAGGGTATAAGCCGATTGCTGACCGATTCAATGGTCTCTAATTTAGCCACAAAACGTTCAAATATTAACAATAAAAGGCCACCTCGTCTCCCGAAATATTTACGCAGCGCTTGCATTAACGAAAACGTATTCAAGATTTTTTGGATATTCAAAGAGAACATCGACTTTTACCTTAAAAAGGTCTATACGACTTTTTAAATAGGTATATATGTATATATATATATATATATATATTATTTACTTATTTTTTTATTATTTTAAATTATTTTTTTTTATTTTTCCTTTTTTACTTTTTTTCAATATTAAAATATATCAAAAAGTTTAAACAAAATGTTACATTATCTAAGTATTTTTAAAAACCTAAATATGTTTTATTATTTAAGTATCAGGTAATTCATCATCGATAATAGAAACTTAAAGAATCCTGGATAGTGTTCATCGCAGTCACAGAACACTTTTTAAGAAACCATAAATAAAAATATGTCTTTGGGAATATTTTATTTTTTAAATCTCACTTGGAGGCCGAGCGATTCATCCATAACATAAATAAATATATATATATATATATATATATATATATATATATATATATATATATATATAGCCTTAAATATAAAAAAAATTAATATACAAAAATTGTTGAAGGTGAAAGGTCAAAATTAAAAATCGTTTTAGTACAAAACTGCCGTGATGCATTCATCTAACTTTGTCGAGGTTTACTAAGTTTCGTGTTCTAATAGCAGTGATTTCAAACGTAGAGAATTCCAAATTCGAATTTTCAAATATTTAGTATTTTAATAAACTCTTAAGATTTAATTATCGAACTTGATGCAAAGAAATGTAATCATCTAACAATATATTTTATTGATGATTTTTATAGAAATTTTGATTTTTAAAATGGTAAAAACGCAAATTTTTGGTAGTTTCTAATTCTTGGGATACCCGATCAAAAATCTCGGGAATCGGGAAACAATGACTCGGGATAAAAACCCTAGTTTATATTAAACTCAGAGTCACGAATATAAGTTTTAAAATATTAAATCTAGAATAGCATAAATTTAAAATAATTACAAAAAATAGCATTACATTTCACAGTTTATCAGAGACTAATTCTTGTTAATTTCATAAATATTAAAAAAAAATGTTTTTTTTTTAATTTTTAGGATATATTTTGCATTTTGGATGATCTAACTAGGAATCGTAATTTCCGGACTTTTTCATTTCCCAGGAGAGCGGGAAAAATTTTCAACTTCCCGGATTAAAAGGTAATATTAGCATTACTCTCATTATAGAATAGAGACTTAAGTAGGACATGAATCTGATTAATTGCTTAATTCCTTAATCTACTAGTTAGTTTTGTGGATATTGACACAACATTAAGCAATATTGTTACATTTATTTAAAAGATACGAGTATGCACTATAATATAATGTCGTATCTGCGACAGAAAAATATAGATATCAGAGATTTAATAACAAAGTCTTTACTCAGAGATAGAGATTGAAACAAGTTTGATAAATCTCCATTTGAAATTAAATTTACTGAAACTTCACTAAAAATTTCAAAAAATAAATGCATAAAAATCCGCCCTCTACAAATAAAAAAAGTTAAAAACTTTGCATTTCCTTTCTTTTAGCTTTTTTCATATATTTTTGCTTTTATTTGATTAAAGCCATAAAGATTAAAACCAAGGTCCTTTTAAGTAGTAAAATCATTTTGTTTTTTGCCTTTTTTGCTGTTTTATTGCAAGAAAAAGTTTAATGTAATATTTCCTTAATTTCAATTATTTAAATATATTTGTGTTTTTGAATAAGAACACAAAAAATTTTTTTAACCAAATTTTTGGGTTTATTTATAAAAATTGAGAAAACATGTATTCAAACGAAATTCTATATATATATATAAGTATAAGTTTCAAAATTTAACAGAATTATGCAAAAAATGCAATTAAACAATTTTATGAGTTCTTTCTTTACAAATATTTTTTAAGATAGTTCGTATTTTATTAACATTTTAAAGAAACCAAGAAGTCCGATTTTCATAAAATTTACGCAATATTATGAGAAAATAAGTGGTCATTGACAAAATGGATGATGAGGTCTTTATCGCTGAAAGTTTTGTTGCTATTTTATTCAGCATACGTTATATATTATAAAAACGAGAAGAAAAGGACTATATGATTACCCTACACCATTCTGTACGAGGATAAAAATTCGGGAAGGGGTCATAGATCACACCTGTGGCCAATTTTACTAAATGTAAAATAAGATATACAAATACAGAATAATGCGTTGATACTAACATCTAGATGACTTTATGCACTTTAGGGCTATTCCTTTAAGTTGGTATATATGGGAGCTATGGTAAATTATGGAATGATCCTTATAAAATTTGTCACTGATGATATAAAACTTATTTGTGTCGAATACAAACTTGATACTAACATGTCCATGTTATTTATGTACGTTAAAGTGATTTTCGGAATTGGGTTTTATATGGGAGCTATGGCCAATTATGTACCGATCTTCATAAAATTTGGCGCAAAAATTGATACTTACACAAAACTTCTTTATGCCAAATTTCATTAAAATATTGCTTTACTTAAGCCACTTATGATCGTTAAAACCCCATTCCGGGAGGATATTTGTATGGGGTTAAGTGAAATAATGGATCGATCATAACCAATTTCAATAGACTTCGCCTTTGTATCATGAAAGTCCTACCTGCCAAATTTCATTGAATTATCTTCAAAATTACGACCTGTACTTGATAGGTCGCAATTTTGACAGCCAGCCAGACTGACGGACGGACATCGTTACATCAATTTAAAAAGTGATTCTGAGTCGATTGGTATACTTTATTGGATCATGTTATAGTCTATGTTAGATCTTGATTGGATGTAACTTTTTGAAAACGCGTAAACAACTTAGACAATCGAAATTAAAATATGATATTTTATTTTTCGATCAGAGCAGAGGGAATGGTACAAATACTAATTACCGCATATCTAGAGAGGTCGGTTTATTGTGTGAATCGAGTTTTTTTTTTTTGTCATTAACATTGTATAGTTAAATTTTACTTCATGTAAGGAACATTGGGATAGTTGCTGCAGCTTATTCTAATGATTAATTTTTTTTTTTAACTGTCAAAATAAATTAGTTTTGATGAAAAACGAGAAACTTTTATTTAAATGCATTTTTGTTTTTACATATCCAAGACCCGCCGTAAAAGAAATTATCAAAATATAACCCAGTAGTAAGATTTTGTCAAAATTTATCCTAAAATCAAGTAAACCTAAAAAATTGTGAAATTTGTAGAATTTATGCATTTCTTAATCTCAAAAATGATGACGTAATGATATGGTTCAAACGCAATACGATTTCGTTACATCGTTTTACTTACAGTGATTTGGTCAATCAAAATTCTTTGCGTTGTTTCATGTGGCACCCAATCATCGAGTTTCTTTGATTTTTTTAAATGATTTTTAATATGATCTCCTGACCGGTGCGGTCTTGCTCCACCGGCTACAAAATTTCATTCACTTTTTCAGAGACGGCCCGACCAGAGTAAGGTGCATCTTTGACATCGAACTTTCCGAAACGGAATCGAGCAAAAATACTTATGGATCCGGTCTTCACTAACAGCATTCTCACCGTATATTTTACAAAATTTTGCGGCGTGTTATTGCAAGGTTTTTTTTCCTTTTTATAGAAAAGAACACCACATAGCATATTTCTTGAGATACATATATATTTCACTCGCGGTAATTTTTATGTTTTCGAATTTTATTTATTTATATTTTCTTTTTTTTTTTTTTTTTTTGTATGTGGCGAAAATAATTGTGGAATGTTTGGGATATAGGAAAAAGAACGGATTTTTTAAAAAGACTGCTGGCAGCACTGATAAATATTTTGAATTCCGCAAAAGAACACATAAAAAAGGACAATTTTTGACTTCATGTCTTTCCATTTTCTGCATATTCACTAAATATGTTCTCTGTGAGGCTAATAAAATGTATCCAATATTTGTTATAAAAATATCAAAAATTGTGTTTTTTTTTGTGATTTAAAATTATTAAAAATCAATAAAAATCGAAAATGTAAGCTATTTTAAGAGACCATATTTTCCATATTTCTTATTGGAATTTCATTATTTAAATGTATTAGATTTCTTTATTTGTCCTCTTTTACAACAAATTTATTCTATAATTTCCATTTTTTACTAAATACTTTTTTCAGATGCATTTTGGAAGTTGTTCGCATCCTGCGATTTTTTATCTTATTTTCATTTCATATTAAAAAGTAATTTATTACCTAAATAATTCAATTTAGAGTTCTTTGTGTAGGAAATGTTTATTATTTTTAATAATTTTAATTAAATACCATCACTTTTTTCATGCTAAAATGGACAACTTAAAGTATATAGAAATGACAGATTTGATTTATTTAAAAATTAACCGTCTTTTTATTTGCTTTAAGTTAAATAATACAAAAATAACACTTTAATTATAAATTGCATTAGATACATAAATCGATTTACACAAAATGAAATGTATTTATATTAGAAGGAAATATTTTTGCGGTAGATATAAGCCCATTGATTTCTAAATTAAATCAAAGTATAAAAATTAAAAATCTCCAAATAATATTAAATTAAAAATCTCCAAATAATATTAAATTAAAAATCGATTAATAACTTTTGGACCAATTTAAATAGGGGAGAGTTTGTAGAATCCTCTCGATAAAATCACAAACTAAGATATAGTAACTGAATTACAGGTTCGGAAAGTTCCAACATCGAGGTTTTGAACTTCTGCTAAAAAAAGTTTTTCAGAACTGCTTCAAAAATGCAGAAAAGGCATTCAAATATTTAGCATATAAAAGCAACGAAATAAGTTATATTTTGAAAATATTATATAAAATTTAAGTAAATTTTTGGGAGAAATTTAGCCTTTTTAAATTTGCAGTTTTATTCCGTTATAAACATTAGAATGTCCCATAGAAAAAAAATTGCATGAAGACCCCTCAAACGATTCTTATTAATGAGCTGAATATGAAAAAAAATATTTAAAAAAATTTTTAAATTGATCTTCAGTTCCCTTTCAGCGATTGAAAGTCACGAGTCTAGAACAATTTGCCCAAAATGAAGTTGCGAGATTTGTCTCAAAATGGGTATCAACAAATTCGTAATTTTGAGCTTGTTATGAAAAAATATTATATCATGAGAAAAAAAGTTAGTTTTTTTTTTTTTTTTTTGCAAAATGGATACAGATTTTATAATTTAGTTCTTTTAACGGATAAAATATTGAGAACATTGTAGTATGCATGGTCCATAATAAATTATTAAAAAAAAAAATTCACAAAAATGCATTAAAAAGTCCTCTAGCAGAAAAAAAATCCCATGGGTAAAATTTTTAAAATATCTTTTCCGTGACCAACAAGTAATTGACTTGATTTTCAAGAGCTGATAAAATAACTAAAGACAATTTTAAAATTTTTTTAATGTTTTTACTTTTTCGTATACAGATGATTAATATGCAGCCTTTGAAAGATCTTCCTACATCGAAGTCGAAGAAAATTGTTTCCTCGCGACACTCTAATGTGCATATAAGGATTTAGAGAACACTTTCTGATGCCAAAATGAAAAATCTGTGGAAAGTTGAAAAAGAAAAAAATAAATCATTTTATATTTAGAACAAAAATGTCTTTAAAAACTATTACATCTCTGTATTTATCTTTATAGAAATGAGTAGATAGACTTGAAAAAAGTTCAAAAAATTCCGGATTTTTTTTTATCAAAACTGAATAATTAAAAATTTTAAAATATTTACAAGATAATTCTTTTAAATGAAGGATTAAAAAAACGTTAAGTAAAATAATTGATCATAAAACGATAAACTAACTTAGTTCTTTTTAAAATATTGACATTTTGAAAATTAAATAAACAAGTTTTATTATATAACAACTCATCCGAAAGTCGATAATTTTACGGAAGTAGTCTTGGAAGTAATCTTGCTCAAAGAATTTTCCAGATTTATAACCCATTTTTATGAATAATGATTTTTCTTACACAAAAATATCATATTAATCTATAGCTAAGGAAAACCAGAACTCAAAAATCAGTTTACATCATTTTCATTTCTTGGACAATTTGACCCTTTTAATTCCATGGTCTTATACAGAAAAAAAGTCACCAATCATTAAGATAATTCATTCAATTAAAAGTTGTTTAAATTTGCTTCTACCACCAAAATGATTACATCAAATACAAATAACTGTAAAAAATGAAAAACAGAAAAATTGTTCCAATTACAAAATGTATTAAATCAATTAAATAAATGATTGAATGAATTAGAAATTTAAATAAGAAAAATAATCTTACTTAAATTATATTTTTACTTTTTTTTATTTTATTTCTGCTTGAATATATCAATTAAATTTTTATGTAGAAAGAAACAACTTTTTTAATTGAAAAATATAAGCTTATAATTTTGTCTGTGTATACGTGAACTTTTATGTAATTTATCTCATAGAAAATCCATATTCAGTTAATAGTTTGGATACTTTTAGGACCACATTTTAACTGATGCTTTATATATAATGTATATTGTTGTTCGAGGATTCCAAACATTTTAAGGAGATTTCACTTACAATTTTTGCATGCGTACAAATTGCATCTTCAAATCATTTTATATATATATATATATATATATATATTTTAATGTTTTTACTTCTTACTAGACCTCTTGCACCATATCATTCTTGACCACAATGCTGAATCAAATATTTTCTTTTTAAAATATTCCCATAAATAGAATTATTTTCCATTTATTATACAAAAATGCATGAAGGACTCAGAAACTATCAAATATATTTAGATATTTCCTTGAAGATATTTATTTTAACTCGTAACAAAATCAAATAAAATAAAATAAAGAAAAAAATTTTTAAAACACATTATATACTAAAATAGCCATAGAAAAGATGCATAAACAAGAAATCCCGGGAATTCCCGCACGATTTACCGGTGTAACGCGATTTTCCGCGAAAAACTCTACATAAAATATCGTAAATAAATAGAAATAATACAAAAAATACTACAAAGAAAAACTCGTTAAGCACATTGATCATAATAAAAAAATTCTTACAACTAATCCACACGCCGAGAGAAAACATGGTTACAGATTATCACTACAACAGTATTATATTCTATTTGTTAATTTTCTTGAACTTTAATAACTCTGCGTTCATGATAGCAATGTTTTTGTTTAATTTTTGTCATTTAATGTTTATACTCAATAATAATTTTAATATGGTTGACAGCAAAAATTATATGTTTTTCAACATTTTCAATAAAAAATTTATAAAAATTTTTTTTTTTTTTAAATACGTTTTAATAAATGATAAGATGGAATAATACGATAAAATTAAATCATAATATAACAATGTGATGTAATAATATAATAACATAGAATAATAATAAAATAACATCAAATCACAATTTGATAGAATGGGAAAATGATGTAGTAAGATTATTCATTTATATGTAACACTAAAATCATAAATAACATGAAAAAACAAACCATAAAGCGGACACAATATGACAAAATGAAATCATAATAATTATTACCAATGATCATTTCTATCTTTCATTAGATCATATGTTGCAATCATAATCTGTTTCTTTTACACTATGGTCACTACAACTATATTTTTTCTCTGCGTGCAGCTAAAAATGTACCTAATATTAACAAAATTTGTTTTATTTAATATTAAAATGTGAAACACCAGCAATAATAACAAAAAATAACTAACCTAAATAACATATGCATATTAATAAATATTCTACTAAGGATTACAATAACAAGAACCAATAGGAGATATTTTAGTTAAATTGCAGTACCTGTAGCAGCAAAAGTAAAATATTTAGATTCTTGCAATTGTAGTCATAGAAATCTTAGCTTCTTTAAGACAAAAATTCACTCACTTCAATACTTGACAAAATAAAATGTACAACATGAATTTCTTATGGTTAAAATAAATTTCTTTGTTACATATACATAATATAGCGCTGAAGGAAATGTTGAAAGTGCGTTCCTTTTTGCAGTTAAATAGAAATGCATTTTTTATTTCTTTAACAAATTGAAATGATTTTATTTTACTTTTTCCCCGTCTCTTTACCTGAGACCACAAAAATAAAAAGAAAAACCATTTCATCATATACATATACATATATACACACATACATACGCACTCACTCACATGTATGCATGAATAAATATTAATAAAATCATAAAGTCAAATGAAAAACTTTTCTTGATATATTATTTTTTTTATGGTTTGCATGAAGAGACTTTTCTTTTGTGCGTGCAGTGGTGAATGTAAAATGACTTTGTCATTTTTCATTGTATTTTTACCATTAAAATATGTTGCTGAGGCTTGAAAGTAAGTGAGCTGAAATCATTCATGATGAAAAGTTTTGACAGTGCCGTATTCTTACAGTTAGAAAACGTATACCTACTCGAATACCAATTTAAATTCCTTGAACATAATGAAACTATTCAAAAAAGATATAAGAAAATATTTTTCTCACCTATCTTTCTAGATATCACGTAGGTTCACTGTGGGGCCAATCGCCAATAACGTATGTGGAATAAAATTGCAACAAAGCTTTCGATGCTGGTTGAAAATAGTATACTAATGCTAAAGATTTCTTATCATCAATTTTGAGTGGCCACATATCTTTTTATATTATTGTGATAATTATATGAAAATTGAACTTCTAGTTTCTTCAAAATTTTAATAAATTCATTTATTTATATATTTATTTATTTAAATCAGCTATAGATTCTACAGCAGTTGAGAAGAAATTGCAATTGAAAAAGCTAAAATACATAAACTTAAAACAATATACTATATATATTGAATACTATCATAAACAAAATTATTGGAATTAAGATAGTTTATTAATAAATGTTTAATTTACCAGTACCAGCTAAATCAATTAGGTCATAATATTTATTCACCTCGATGCATATTCCACGAAATGGATCAAAGTCTTCGAAATTGGATCTATGGAAATAGATATAAAGTGGAATATATGATCTAAGTTGTCTATTTGGAACTTTAACGAATACTTTACTAATGAGATATTCGGAATCAATATTTCCAAAAACAATATTTAAGAAAAAAGCTATGTTTGCAACGATCCTTCTACTTTTTAAAGTTAGATATGAAGAAGGGTTGAATCACGGTTCCATCTTAGGTTCCGAAGGCAAAAAAGGGGAAACTATTTTTGGAATGATTCAAGTTTACAAATGTAAACATTATGTTATGGGTCCCAGATTAATGAACCGTATTCAAGAATAAGCCATACTAATAAAGTTAATAGCGTTTTCGTCACATAAAGATCAGTGAATTCTTTCGAACACCGTTTCATAAAACTTAAAACACCATATATCTTATTCATACTCATTATTATATGATTATTGAAGTTGAGTTTTTTATCAAAATCAATCAATGAAGAAATCAACCTAGTTCAAATTTGTATCACCAATGTAGTAATCATTGCCAATTGGGGAGTATTTATAGAAAGATTACATTCCTTAAGATTCACTTCCATTAGGTTAAAGTTACACCAATTATTAAAGGTGAATATCGGATTGTAGATTTAGTACGTCCTCTTCATTTGATAAATTTAGAAATAGCTTTACATCATCTGATTAGGAACTTGCAATGTTGAATGTTATTGGGAAGATCATTTATAAAAAGTAGAAATAATAGTGGACCAAGACTACTGGCTACTGGGATACCAGTCGTAACGTTCACATAGTTAGACATTGTGCTATTGAACATTACATATTGTTTACGATTCTTCAGATAGGAACAAATCCATTTAAGGAAGTAACCACAGAATTCAATTGCATCTAGTTTACCAATTAATAGATCGTAGTCAAAGGCTTTGCTAAAATCAGTATATACTACATCAGTTTGCAATCTTCTTCGAAAACCGGATTTATATATGTGCTGTTAACTCCATTAGGTTGACAGATGTTGATCTTCTATGGCAAAATCCATGCTGTGTTTTTGATATTATGGATGAAATTTGTGGCAATAATATCGATGTTGTAATTTTCTCAAATAGTTTAGGAATGGCACTAAGCTTTGCAATTGCACTATATGTCACCGCATTAAAGAGGAATTATTTAGGAGTTTTTCCATCTTTCTGAAAAAATACGGATCTTAAGAGAGCTATTATATATGTGAGTAAGATTGTTAATACTTCCATCAGGTCAGGACTGAACGAACTTTTCACACTGTTTAAGGACTGTTTCAACAATGGATATTGTTTATTATGTCTTCTCGAGGAAAATGTTGATGCGAAAAAATCAGAAAATACATTTGTTATGTATTTATCATTGAAAAACATTGCATTGTTTGAGGAAATTTTTTGCTTCGAATTAATAAAATTATAAAACATTTTCGGGTTTCGTTTAATGTCTAATTTCATTTTATGAAGATAATTATTATAATATCTCTTAATCTCCAAATTATAACAGCTTCTAACAATAAAATATTGACATTTGTCAAACATATCATTGCTTTTCCTAAACTCATTTAACAAACGATTCATTCGAATTTTCAACCATGCCAGCGTGGTAGTTTTGTTTTAAATTGTTTCTTGATAAGAACTGCCTTAGCGATGTGCGCCTCTAGGTTAGGTTAAAAGGGGTGGAGTCTTCACGCCTCCACCCAGAGACCATCCGGTCCATTGTAATCCCTTTATAAAAAAAACCAAAGAAAACTAATAGAAGAGGAAAGAGAAGAAAAAAAACCTAAGCAGAAGAAGGCACTGTAATAGAAAGAATAGAATGAGAAAGATAACGAAATAAAAAAATAGTGTGGAACCCAAGACAAACCGATCAACTCTAACTACCTCTAAGCTACTTTATCTCCATTACGAACTTTATAAGGCTGTCGAGTCCTCTACCCGTAACCTCCTTCAGTTCGTGTAGAATATGTCTCCCAAACCACTTCAGTCTATTACACTGAAGCCCTACACAATGACATAATATGTGGTCTACTGTTTCTAGCTCCTCCACATCATCGCACGTACAATAGTCTAACGTGTCAGTGTCCCACCTACAGGTCATATTCCCTATTGCGAGGTGACCAGTTATCATACTAACAATGACTCTTAGATTTCCACGATTCATGCCCAGAAGATGCTTCGAATCTGCTGGTTTAAGACTAGGCCATAATTCTCTAGATATCCTACAGACCATTCTGCTCCGCCAAGCATGTTTCATCCTTCCTAAAGTCCATTCCCTTATGGCCATGAAATATGACACAATCGGAATCCTAACCAATACCTCCACAAAAGACCTTTACAGTTCCGAGCCCTTACGAGCTAGCTCATCGACTATTTCAAGAATGTTACAGTGACCAGGGACCCAGCAGAGTCTTATTCTGCAGGCATCTATTAGCCTTCTAAATTCCTTCCTACATGCACGTCGCTAGTATAGAATAAAAATTATGTATAACTTGATCAAAATTACTTCTATGTTCCTTAAACAGTTGCACTTCAAACCAGTTTACATTGAACAATAGTTGATTCATTATATGGAAATTAGTGCGATTAAAGCATAGTGTCAAGGCAACACTGGGGGTTTCAGTTTTATGTGGAATTGGTGTTGATATCTGAAGAGTTAGATGATGTCGATCCTCAAGTGTACAAAGCAGATTTACTCTAACTACATCAAATAAGGAAGTATTATTTACAAATACTAAGTCTAACATTTCGTTGTTAGAGTTAGAAACACCATTTAATTGGAAAATATTTGAATCAGAGAGTGAGAGAGACTTTAAGAAATCTTCTATCTAATTAATGAGATATACGACACAAGGAAGTCTGTATCAAATAATGTGACCCAGGAAGCCGTTGGAATATTAAAGTCACCAAGTGTAACTAAGTGGTCATATGGATTAAGTCTAATGGATTTAATTGACAATAAATGATTTTCATGCACCAAAGGATAGGAGTTAGGAAGAAAAATAAATTTGTAAATTTTTTAATTATTTCTATGTATATACACCATCACAAAATGATTTATATTTTAACTCAGATGTAAACAAGAGTCAAATATATATATATATATATATATATATATATATATTTTTTTTTTTTTTTTTTTTTTGTTGATATCGATCCATTGATAGAAAAAATCGAAAATTATGGCCAAAAGCTTTCGAAAAAAATATGTATAGGTCAAAGTCAATTTGACCCGATTTTTATTTTTTTTTTAACAATTCTAAAATTTTATTTGACTTTTACTTTTTAATAACAGTATACTTATGATAATGACATTTTATCATTCATTTTGAATGGTAAATGCTTTCACATTATAATGCGCAAAATTGCATCCAAATTTGAGTTCTAGTTTCTTTAAAATGTTAACATAAACGGAACTACTTTGAACAAAAGATTTTAAATTCTTTTAGATTATTTTTATATTTACCATACAAAAAAATAATTTATATTTCAACTCAGATGGCAATGAGTATCAAAGAAATTTATGTTTTTGTTAGATATAAATCTATTGATAGGCAATGATAAAAAATTTTTATTTAAATAGTCAATTTGTGGCGAATTTTTAACTTTTCAAAACTGATTTGACTGAATTTTTTAACCAACATATTAAATTGTGTAATGTAGGGGTGATGGATTTCATAAAAAAAAATATTGAGACGTATTAGCCAATAAAGATATATCTTCTAAACAACTTCAGTATCTAAATATAACGACAGAATGATTTTGAATGGTAAGAAAAATCTCTAAATTAAAGTGTTAAAATTAAAAATCTCCAAATAATTTTAAATTAAAATCGGTGAATATGTTTTGGATCAATTTAAACAGAGGTGACTTCGAAGAATCCTTTCGGTAAAATTCCAAAGTAAACTAGGATATAATAACCGAATAATAAGTACAGATAGTTCCAACATCGATTTTTCAAACCCATGATAAAGAAGTCCTTCAGAAATGCTCCAAAAGTGCACAAAAGGCATCCATATATGGGACATATAAAAACAACATAATAAGTTATCATTTGAAAGAATAATATAAGATATATGTTATTTTTTGGAAAAATTAGAACATTTTTAATTTTGTTGTAATTTTTTACACATACTTTAATAAATATATATGTAATCTTCTGAACTGCTGTTCTGTAGATCAATGAATTTTTAATAATTTCGCTCGAGATGTTTGGTTTGAGAACGCTATATTGGTTTTGATTAACAAGCTATATGGACATCATCTATATCAATGCATAGATAAATATATAAATGAGTGTATTTTGATATATTGTTAATTTTTTTATATACATCAAAAATAAAAGAAGTTTTTCTAAAAAATATTTAGATTTGAAAATATATATTATGTTATTTAATTCAAATGTTATTAGATTTTGTTTTTCTTATATAGACTCTTTTTAAAAATACCCTCTATTTAATGTGGACCTAGCCTGTTATCTACAGTTTTTATTATTTTGCAGAGTATTTTACTTTTATTTCTCAGAAATAAAAATTACTTTTAATTTTTATTTTATGAATTTCAGATAACAATTATTGATAATTTTTGGAATAAAATTCAAGTTGTGTTTTTTATTTTCTCTCACAAGAAATAAAATTCAGTCTATGATTTTTAATTTTTTGTGGCATAACATAAGTCTTTTGTGTTGCAATTATTTATATGTTTGTCGTAATTATTTATATGTTTATAAATTTAAAATAATATGTTGCTCTTATATTATTGTATATTTTATTTATCATATTTTAAACATATAAATATTTACGACAAACAAATAAATAATTGCAACGTCACCATATTGTGTTTTTCATAATCATTATGTGGCTACGCCAACGTGAGATCCATTTAATCATAATGTGGTTATGGCATCGATATTATTAGTATGCAGTGACCATAATATTATTAAATTATTTTAACCATATTGAAGAATTATCTACAATCATAGTAAAAAGAGGTCTTTTTTCTGCCTGAAGCAATTTAATAAATATATGTTGAAAAAAAAGTTATTAGCAACATAAATTTTTTTTATTTCAAAAACATCTATTATAAGGAAACGAAAAAAAAATATTTCAAAAACTAAAAATTATGAATATCGGAAAAAAATAAATTTTATTAATAACTGGCAACATATAAAATAAATTAAAAAAAAATAAGTTATTGAGCAATAAATTCTTTTTTTTTGACAATAACAATTTACATTACTTTTTTAATTTGAAAGTAATTTTAATAGTTATTTTTGTACTCTGATATTTTCTAAAGTTTATTAACAAATTGTTCATGTATTTTAAGAAAAAATTATTTTATTTTATGTTATATTTAGTACATAAGTACTTTTTAAGGCAAAAATTACAAATTTAAGAAAAGTTTAAATAAGTTTCCAGATAAGATCGAATAAGTTCTATAGTTTTTGTCCAATTAAATCTTGGTATGTCCATAAAAAAATGTCTTTAAAAATTATTGCAACATTATATAGGTTTTCTTAGACAAATTTTATATAAATTGCAGTTAAAGTCGAAAAATATAAGAGTTATTTTTATTAAAACTCTTAAGATAACACATTAGTTCAATTTGTAATCATTTTAAAAACGTTTTGTCCACGGATGCGTATGATTTATGTTAAATACTGAAAAAAAATTGCAAAATATGCAATAAAAAAAGTCTCGCTAAAAATATTAATGGTTTTGGAAGCTAAAAATACTCTACCTAAATGAAAGCTAAATTGGCATTCATTATACTTTCATTTAAATTATATAATTAAAAAATATAAACCAATGCTAGCTCTTACATAATAAAATCTTTCATTCCAACTAATATTTAATAGTAATCCCTTAAATTGCAGCTCATAAAAAATTACTGCAACGTAGTAAATTTAAACTAATAAAATTATTTAATTCAACACACTCTATTTACTGCAGTAATGTCGTGTCACTTACACATGAAAATTACTGAGGAAATTTAAAAGAAAATCTCACATACAACACAAGCAAACAAGAAGTAACTGTCTCCATAATAAACACATACATCAAATTAAAGTAAAGACCCTTATTTTCATTTTGTTAACGGAAAGAACGAAGGAAAGCAAAGCAACAAGAACTTTAGAAAAAGAAAAACCCTTCTATTTTTATAAGCTACACCACCATAGGTGGGGAGGTTATTAGTATGCATTTGTGCTGATATTTGTAACATCCAAAAATTAATGTATACCCAACGGCTTTGGATTACTTTCTGGGTCGATTTAATGATGTCCGTCCGTCTGTCTGTCCATGTAAAATTTGTAATCAAACTACAGGCCGCAAATTTTTAAATATTTTAATGAAATTTGGTACACATGTATTTTATGGTCCAAGGACAAAGCTTACTGAAATTGGTTATGATCATCCACTATTTCACATAACCGCCATACAAATGCCCCCCTTGAGTATGGGTTTAACTATCATAAATGCCTTAAGTAAAGCAATATTTATTTTGAATTTAATATATATGAGTTTTATATAAATAAAAAATTTATACGACAAATTTCATGAAAATTCGTCTATAATTGATCATAGCGTCCATATAAACCCTCTTCCGAAAATCACTTTTTTTCATACAAATCTTATTATCAAGTTAATATTTGACGCAAATAAGTTTTACATAAGTAGAAATCGGTCAATCGGCCCACTTCCAGGAATCACATATACATAATATAATGCGTCAATATGTTTCATAGAACTACACAATACTCGTAAAATAAGTATCAGTTAACAATTGGCCCCAGATGCCATATAAATCACCTCACCGAACTTTGATGTATATACAAAATGGTGTAGGGTATCATATGGTCGATATTGACCAACCATGTTTTTCTAACTTGTTTTTTTACTTAAACTGCTTTCAACAGAAAATTGCAAACAAATCTTCTTATCTGCCCAAGACACTCAATTTATATGGCGACAAACAAACTGACACACATATACATATATACAATTAGTTACCCAGCTGACCACAGACTTCGAACATGATATCCCGTTCGAACATTACGCGAACATTTTTCTGACAAAATATTCGAGAACGACTATAGTGGCAATCGGAATATGAACTCCTTGAGCTCACCCGTCACACACTTTATGACAGCAAATCTTTCGATCTCGAAGGTTCGTCTATCGTATTAATAGTAAACCTTTAGCTATAAAATATCGAAACGTAAAAATATTCATTAGTGATTCGTTTTCAATATCAAAAAATTATGAAAATTATTCGATATTGATGTTCCTAATGACTCGTCATTATTATCATTGGCAATAGTTTAAAAACTGAAGTTTTCTAATTTGTTTCACTTCCATTTTATTCACCAACATTATGTCCAAATTTCAGCTTTGTCCGTCAATGCTTTTTTTCTCAATATTATTAATTTTTTTTGCTGCTCACATCTTTTAGTGCAAAATTTTCTGAATTAATCGGCAAGAAAACAAATTAAATATTTAGATAAATATGCTATTGAGTAATTCCACTTTAAATTTAAAAAAATTTTACCCTTGGTTACCGATTTATATAAAATTTGGTGCATGTGTAGAGGAGGATAGAGAAGTATGTAAAATTAATTCTTTTAATTTTTATTTTGAGAACTGTGGCAACGCTATAGCTTTGAAAGTGATTAGCATATGTATTTATTTAAATAGCCTTAAATTTTGTTATATAAAAGAAATCAAAATATTTTTTTGCAGTGGATTTGTCAAAGCTTGTATTTTAATATGCCACATAAAAATTTTGAAAATATTTTTATTAACATATTTTTTTGTAGAATTTTCTTTAGTGACGTGTATCTAAAAAAAGTCCATCTTTATTTTTTTATTTATATATATATATTTTTGCTACAGAGGAAATTTCAGAGTGGTCAAAATTTTTAAATTTAAAATGGATTTACTCTATTTGGAAAATCTATTTAGACATTTTTTATTAAAAATTGGTGAACATTTAACTAAAATCTTAAATTTTAAAGCACGATATTTTACAACCGATCGCAATGAACTATGACTCATAATGACAATATTTGTTTTATCTTTTGTGCAAACACAAACAAGAAAATATGCTGCTTTTTTATTTACATAAGAATGAAATTTAAAAGATTAAATTATTTCTCGAAATATTTAAGTTTCGATATTTTTGACTATCGAGAAAAGTATGATGCTACGAACATTCTTAATTAATATATTTCTCGATATTTTCTCGGCGCATATTTCTTTCCAAACAACTTCGTTTTTAGCGAACATTTGCTAATATCGAAAATCTGGTCAAGTGGGTAAGAGTATAAAATTTTATAAAATGATAATTATGAAGAAAATTACGGAAAAATACTAAGCCAACCAAACACAAACGTATAAACAAGCATAAAAAAGGCAGCCATAGAATTTGATTAAATAAGTTTTTAAGAAAAATCATCCTCATGATGATGGCGTTTCTGGTTGTTAAAAGACGTGACTGTTTTTTTTTTTCTGTATTTGCTATTGCTTTATATTATTGCAGTCTTTAACATGTAGAAGTTATAATGAAATATGCCATAGAAAAATAATAAAAAAATGAAAGAAAAAAAAACTGTGGCAAGAAACTGAACTCAATCCTTGTAATATTTACTAGGGTTGAACGTCAGCATAAATATATTTTGGTCAAAACGCAATAATACTTTTTCTTTATGTTTTACTTTATTTATTTTCAAGGAACGTGGTGACTTCTGCAAAGACAAAAAAAAAAGAAAAAACCAAACACGAGTTGCCATTATTTATATGGTCTAAACTAAATAGACTTTTTTAAGTTTCAACTTATACTTGTAGCACAGACTATCATAACCCCTCAAAAGTGATACAAGTATTAAATACACTATATCTATGAAATAATATACATTTTAAAGAAATTTTATTAGAATGGTAATGATAGGAAAACTTAAAAATAAAATTATTATTTTTCTTTTCCTTTTGGAAATGGTGTAACTTTTTTTCTTTTTTTTATGGTAGTCTTATTATAAATTATATCAGGAAAAAACTGCATTCAACTCTATAACCTACAAACATCATTATAAAAGAAAACAAAAAGGAAAACTCGAGACTGCAAAAAAAAACTAATCATAAAACTTAACAACATTAAAGTTTTCTTTTAAATTAAATAAATTAAAAAAGGAAATAAAATGAAACATAATGATGCAGTATTAATAAAGTAGAAAAGTTATTAAAAAAAGGGTGATACCTTTTTTTAAGTACTTTCTTTAGAAGAGACTCATAAATAGTTTGGCATCAAAATATTGTGTCAAAAGTGAAGACAAAAAAAAGGTGCTTAATTTCATAGAAGTAGCCAAATTTCTTTTGAGTATTTTTTTCATTTAATATGCTCTAAAAGAAATGTTTTATGGGCATAAAAAGAAATGAAAGAAAAAAAAACATTGTTTTCATTCTTATTTTGGAAAATCGAGCTTTTGAAATTATGAGAATAGGTTTTTTCTCTGATCCCCATGCAAACGCTCCATAAAAATTGCAGGTTAACGATATTCGATTTCGCAAATATTTTTTTCACGATATCTTTTTATAAATCAATGAAAGATTTAAGAGGAAGTTACGGTCACACACACAATATGATAAAATGGAATCATAACAACTATTATTTATGACTATATCTATTTTTAGATCTGATCTAATATTCCAATCATAAAATGGTGCTCTTAGATTATGATCACTACAACTATATTTTTTCTCTGCGTGTTTATATTTAAAAATTTTCCAGTTGTATATCCGAAATTTTCATTTTTACTTCAGAAATCTCTAACTGTATTGAAGAATTTTTCTATAGAAAATCTATGTATCATATTCCGAAATACAATTGAAAATTTCGAAAATATAATTAGAAAATGTTGAAATACAAATGGAAATTTCTTAGTACAATTTTACTGAAATACAAATGGGAATTTTTAAACTACAATTAGAATTTTCTGAATTATAAATAGAAAATTCTGAACTACAATTGGAAATTTCTGAAGTGTAATTAGAAATTTCTGAAGTATAATTAAAAATTTGTGAAACACTATAAGAAAACATTATTAGAAATTTCACAAATGTAATTAGAAGTTTCTGAAATATAATTAGAAATTCTTAAAATATAAATGGAAATTTCTAAAATATGAGTAGAAATTTTTGAAATATATTTAGAAATTTCTGAAATACAACTGGAAATGCTTAGTCCTTCTGAGGCACTGAATACTATACTGCGCCTTACTCCCGTTGACCTTCACATAATTACTATATCTGTCATTAGTGCAGTAAGGTTCAAAGCCTTTGATGTTTTAAACGTTTTGCAACCGACCCTAAACCAACATTCTAACTATGTTACTCCCAACATGGGTTTTGAAATAACGCTCAAAGTTCTAGATTCCTCTAGAAGTGAGTGGCGCAGGGTTAACCTCGTAGGAAGTGATGATGTAAGGATTTATACTGACGGCTCTAAGATGAATCCGACATCTTCGCTGATGATCTTCATGTAAGTATTTCGTATCGTCTCCCCAACGAATGCAGTATATTTCAGGCTGTAATATACGCCATCTACATAGCAATCAGTTTGCTCTACGACAGAAATATTCGCAAGAATATTAGAATTTTTTCCTTAGCCAGGCGGCATTTCCGTCTTTGAAATCTATCGCTACTACGTACTTATTGGTCAGTCAATGTAGAGAAGAGCTGTAAAAGCTAGATCGACTTTATGACATTAATAATAATTATTTTGGATTCTTGCACATAGGGACCACTTTGGTAATGAACATGCAGCAAGATTTGCTTTGAATATTTTCAACGCCATGTCGATTACAATTCCGCCTGGGACTATTTAAAACATTATCTTTGAACACTTTCTAGAAAAGCTGATAATAGGCGGCATAATCTCGACACATGCAGGGTCGCCAGGATTATGTGGCCCTCCTATAATATAAAACACATAATGTAACTCGTAAATAACAGTCGTAAGGATATATCGAGACTGCAAGCTGACTAGGACTACCAAGCTGCAAGGATATAGAAAAAAAACCTTCTTTCACCTCCTCTGCGAATGTCCTGTCCTAGCCTTCAAAAGACAGAGATTTCCAGGTATATAGTTATACTGGATTACCTTTGCGAAGTATCGGGGTCACAGCTAAGTGATCTTTTAAGATAACTCACGACTACAGGGTGGATCTAGTACTCTATATTAAAGGACTAGTATGGGTTCTATGCGAAAAACATCTGACAAGTTGTATAGTTACGCCAAAACGAGATCATCTAGACTTTACTTGACAGTTTGCACGCAGAAAACTACCATAAAATTCAACCAACCAACAAATTTTAAAATGTGCATGATGTCCTCAGGAATATTTACAACTAACATTAGGTCCTTTTTTTGTAGGATATTAGGAAGAATTATAAAACTGTCATATTTTCACTACTTAATAAAATTTTATTTCATACTAGCTGACCCGGCAAACGCAGTTTTGCCATATAAATTATTTATGCATGGGTAGGGAGAGCTTTTACCCGTTTTGCCATAATTTACGCCCTAAATATTTATATATTTACGTTTCTTTCATATGTCACAGTGTCTGCATGCCAAATTTTAGGAAAACCCGTTGATTAGTTAAGAAAATTTAGGGAGAAGGAGTTTTTACCCTTCTAGCCCTATTTCACGCCCTAAATAATAAAAATTATAGGATATAGTTCCTTCCGGATGCTACACTATCCCAGCAAAAACTTTGCTTTCCTGGTAAGCTAGCAAGTATAATTGGAAACAAAAATAAACTACTTATTTTTTGCCTGAATAACTAGTTATTTTTATTCGATGTGTCCACAAATTCATGTAGTTATTTTTTAACTCTAGGGGTACTCAAAAATATGTACCTAAACGAAAACAAAAATAAAAAAAACAAAAAAATTTTGCAGCCAGTGAGACTCGAACTTGGACACACACTAACCATTCCTTTGTACTGACTAACGTCTTACTCAGTACACCATCTCGCACATAGTATCCTAAGCGACAAAAACTCAATTTAGTTTAAAATATCTTTTTAGATATTTTGTTATAAAAAACTAACAGCTTCAGAACCTCATTACCAAGAAACTACTTTAATAAGTAGTTGTTGTTACCCAAAACCAAAAAGTTTTTGCTGGGATTTGCCTGCCAAATTTCAAGAAAATTAGTTGATATAGGGAGGGGAAGGTTTTATCCCTTTTGCCCTATTTTACTCCTAAATAATTAAAACATTAGACTATAGTTCCTTCCAGATGTCATACTATTTGCCTGCCAAATTTCAAGAAAATCGGGCTTAAAATAGGACACTTTTGCCCTATTTTAAGCCCTCTAGCGATACTAAATATACTTTACGACCAATTCATATGCCTAACAAATACCCATACAAAATTTCATAAAAATCGGTCAAGCCGTTTCATAGGAGTTCAATTACAAATACCGTGACACAAGAATTTTATATATATTTAATATAATATTATAATATAAGTGAAAAAAGTTAAGTAAAAAATAAATTACATGCAGATTAATAAATAACAGTTATGTTTCACTTCAACACTTATAAATAGTGAAAATACGTATTAAAATTTGTTATTACTAAATCAAATAAATTAATTGGTTACATATGCTTTGAACTTAAAAAAATATATTTTTGTTTTTTTTTTTTTTTTTTTTAATATTGACTCAAATAAGATAAATAATTTTCTTAGTTGTTTATTATTCATATGTATATTGTATACACCTACAATAAATTCTGTCTTCAAATTTTTAAAATAAATTAAAAAAAATTTGTTTACAAAAAATCATGAATGAAAACTTGGTGGGATTATTAAAAAAAATAATAATAAGAATAGAAAAAAAATTCAACCAAAGTTTGACAAGAGGTGATGAGCCAACAGTAGAGTGAGATTGTCTATCTGTCTGTCCGTTTGTCTGCCAACCATCATTACACAGAACAATTTAGACAAAACGAAAACATCATTATTACATTAACTTGAGGGTTGAACAAATAAACTCTGTTGTCGATGTTACTGTTTTTATTTTTCTATGAAAGAATTGTTATTGTTGCTGTTATCATTCATTATATATATATATATATATATATATATATATATATATATATATACATTTTGTAGTTGTTGTTTTTTACGAAAAGTTTGATTTGGGTTGGTAGGTTATTAAAGTTTTTCTTTGCCTGTTGTTGTTTATAACCTTGTTATTATTTTACATCTAACATCTATACCACCTAAATATTTCTCCTACTCGTGTGTGTGTGTGTATTTTCTCCTCCCATTTAAATATGCCCAGCAGGAAAATATGTTAGTGCTTCATATCTGCAGGACTTTGTGAATGCCCCCAGATCACTCCGACAAAATTTTAAACACAATCCACACTTTGCCTTCTATGAAAATTCCTCAAAAAAAAAGCCTCGGTTTCCTTAAAAAAAAATCCGGTACTAATTCTTGTTTCCCTTTTATTAGATGCGATATAGAAGGTGTAACACTCACTTATTAATTTTTTCATTACAAACAAATCTAAATTGCTAGACTTGCAAAGTTGAAAATCATTTAGTCTTATTTTAATTATCGATAATGAAGATAGTTCGCATGTATTTTGTTTAAATTCACTTCAGACTCTTTTGTAATAACATTGCACTTAAGAGAGCATCTTATCAATTTAAAAGACCTTGTCTTCTCGCTTCTTTTTGAAAAGGAAAAGAGATAATGACACGTCATGCAAAAAAGGAATAGTGTTGAAGTGGAAGTGGCATGCCTTGTGGATATAAAGCATTTTGAATGTCTGTTTAGCCCTTCTTTTTCCGGCTGGGTGCTTACATTAATAATATTATAAATCGCTTTTGTATGTGTCAACCGCTCCTTTAAAACCGAAATAAATATATATATATATATATATATATATATATTTATAAAATTAATAAACAACCTTTTAAAATTGAATTATATTTTCATTTTTGTGGCAAAATATACGAGGGGCCAACTTATATATTTTGATTTTACTCCTCTTGCCTGTTTTTTTTTTTTTTTTTTGTAATTTTTGTAATTTTTTAATTTTATATATATACATATATATATACATATATATATATATATATATATCTATATCTATCTATATATATATATATATATATATATATATATATATATATATATATCGAAAGTAATTGCAAACACAGTCCAAAATTAAATAAAGAAATTTACTAAAGAGTCACAGTTTATATTTGAAGCACATAGTTGCTAATACACAATTTAGACCTTAAGGTCTTGATAAAATCGTATTCAGAAAACTGGGGTCCGTACGGAGATTGTAGGAGGTCGTGAAGGCCTCTGCATAAAATTTAATATATTTTTGATGGGTAAGTTTTTTTTTTTTTTGTATTTATACAATGTATTAAAGATGAGTAAAAATCGCAGAGAATAAAAAAATATTCATATCTAGTAATTACTTAATCATTTTAGAATTCTCCAGATTATTGCAGATTTTGAAATCAAATGTTTTCAGTAATATAAAACGTTTGGCAATAATTTGAAAATAATTGGAGAATAAAAGCTTTATCAAATTAGCTAATGCATTTATTATCAATTTATTTAAAATCTAATTCTCAAATATATTTCAAAATTCTTGTTGTGGAATCAAAACGAAAAAATATTTAAAGCTTTTATTTCTTAATAAAGCTTCAATAAATCTTGAACAAAATAATTTTTTTGTTAAGCGTTTTTCTAAATTTAGCAAAAATATTTAAACACCAAATTGAAAAAATATCACTTTTCTTTTTTAGATTTAAGAGTTATTTAAGAAACTCGTATTAGTTTGAAAATATTTTGCGAAACATATTAAAATTATCATGTTTCAAACGACTGAGTTTTCTAGGATTTATCTCAAATTTTCGATGTGTCGTTCTTAAGTAGTAACGTCGAAAGTAAGAGCTTCTGAGAACCCCTGGTCTACATTAACTAATAAACTGTTTATTGTTTACGTAGGCAACCGTTATCAGTTTCTCTCTCATTTATATTGTCAGTGTAGTGAATAGTTGCAATAACTTATTCGTTAACGGTTTTATTCCACTATTATTGTTGATTTTCTAATAGCACATTCACATATAATATGAGGTCTCAATTGTTTCAAAATCTACCCCGTTTACATACACTTCTTTTGAAAATTTCATTGGCAACCCCACAAATACATTATGAAAAACCAAACATAAATAGTTTTAAAATTAACAATTATTAAATTAGATTTATATTCTTTAATCTATTTATTTAAATTACGCATTTTACATTTTTAATTTTAACATTTTATAAACCAGCTAAACATTTAATTTCTACTATTGTCAAAATATTGTCATTTTCACATAGCTCATAATTGAATTTCTCTAATACACTCAAAGAAAAATAATGTTGGATAATGATATTTTTCAAAATCTAATTTAATTTTATTAGATTTTGGTAAAATCTCATATAAAATTAGATTTTGATTTTTATGGAAAATCTAATTATAATCTTATAAAACTAAATAAATTTTGAGTGAAATCTCATTTAAACTATATTTGGTGCATATGTGATATATATTTTGTTTATATTATTTTTGTTGAAATTTTGTTAAAATTTAACTATTTTAATCATTTTTTCTGTTGAAATTCATAATTTTTAACCCGGAGTTGATACATTGGATTAATATCAGCTTAGCTTAAGCCGTGCATATATTAATGTACTATTTGGAATTACGTGAAAATAGCAAATAACTAAAAAGTCTAACATATGCAATTCTAGCGAACAATGGGTTCACATACGGACAGCCAGAATGTTGATATTTTATTCCAAAAGCAACCAAAATAGACTTATTCCTGTTTATGATTTTACTACAAATTAGCTTAAATGTGCAGAAAATATGATCCTGTCCCGGAATTCTGGTAATTTCGGAACGAATCTTAACATCCGGAAATTTAAATTTTTTTTTTTTTTTTTGTGAAAAGTTTAGGCCTGAATGCAAAAAATTTTTTCTTAAAAAATGTAACAGAAATAATCTTAAAGTAGCTGTAAAATAGAGTCCAACCTACTTTAAAATATTTAAAGTTAACAATAGTTTACTAAAGATATATTATCATCGTTTTTTAATACAACTTTAATGAATTTTGCTTAACAATGGTTAGTGAAGCTGTATTAAGTTTTTTTGAATACGGCTGTAAAATTTCAGATTTTGCAACATAAATTTACATTTTGATTGTTGCTCCCACAACACTTTTCCCATCACTGTAAGTATTATTTATATACCCCCATCGCACATCAACATTTCCATTAACAACCCAGCAATTCTGGTCACTGCATTAGTGATTTAATTAGTAACTTTGGGGCACTAATGGTAATCAAACAAAGACTACAAAAGCTTAGTGAAGAAGCCTGTTAGAAATTTGAAAATAACTATAGTTTATAGTGTTTAGAGAGCGTAAAATAATCAATTGATTTTATAACGCTTAACAAAGGAATTATTAATATCAATTGCTACAAAATTTTACCAAATATTATTGAAGAAATGTTATCATCAGAACTGTAGGTAAATATTTTGAGCTGTAAAAAAAGTCATAATACCATCAATAACATCATCATCATCCTCCAAACTAAAAGAACTCAACCATCAACCAATTAATCAAAAACCAAGCCTCAATGTTAAAAATCTAAACTTCGTTTAGAACTCAATTAGTTTGATATATTTTTTTTTTTTTTTTTTTTTTTGTATTATATTGTTTGTTGTTATTTTTTTTTTTTTTATTTTGTAATAAGAAAAAACAAAAATGTTATATTGAAGAACTCATATTTCATGGATTTTTCAGGGACAAAGAAACAAAAAGTAAAACAAAAATTGTTAAGCTCTTAAGTTTTCATTGTTTTTTTTTACCCTCTTTTTTGAAACCAACAACTTTTTTAAGAAGTAAGTGACACTGTCATGTTGTAAATATCAAGTGCTTTATGTAAATGAGGGGAAGGAGAAGGAGTAGATGGAGAAAAGTTTGAATAAACAATTTTATTTTTTACACACAGGGAAACTTTTTACGGAAATTAATGGAGGCCTATTGAGAACTTTTGCATGTTGTAATTAACATGCTATTTTTTTAATTTTTTACATAAATCAAAATAGAGCTCAGTAGGGTCGATCGCTATATATATATGTTATATGTTATTATCACTACTACGTTATTAAGGGTCTATAGTTGAAGCAAAATTAGGATTCCATATTTGGAGCAAAAAATCTACTTTTTGACTGCAAATTGCCTATACAAACCCAACGCATATTAAAAGCGCAACAGAAGCCCAACAAAACCACCAAAGGGTTTTTAAAAGTCAAATCTAATTTCGGTATTATGACCTTATAATAATAATAATAATAATAATAATAATAATAATAATAATAATAATAATGTCATAATAATGTCATGAGTAGTTCCATTTTAAATTTAAAAAATGTTAACCCTTGCTTACCGATTTAGATAAAATTTAGTGCATGTATAGAGGAGGATACAAAGGCATGTAAAATCAATTTTTTTGATTTTTATTTTGGGAGCTATGGGAACTCTGTAACTTTGATAGTGATTAACATATTTACTTAAATGACTACAAATTTTGTTTTATAAAATATATCATAATATTTTTTTTTGCAGTGGATTTGTCAAAGCTTGTAATTTAAGACGTCATATAAAAATTCTGAAAATATTTTTATTAACATATTTTTTTGTAAGAATTTTCTTTAGTGACGTATATCTAAAAAGGTCCATCTTTAATTTTTTTAATATTTTTTTTTGGTAGGAAGCCTTATCGGTATACTTGCTACAGAGAAAATTTCAGAGAGGTCAAAATTTGTAAATTTAAAATGGAATTACTCTCATAATAATACTCGTATTTACTTTATTTGATTTGGCCTTATGTCTAAACTACTGAAACATGGCACATATGTATATTCTTAAAGGAGGTACTAACTGGATGCCACGCCCACTTTTTCTAAGAAATTTTTGCTTTGTTCAGTGGTAAGCAACTTTAAAATTTTTTAAACATTTTGATGACAGTGGTAAAAAATATCACAGTATAAAAAAGTGGGCGAAAAAGAGACGTGGCACCCCTACAAGAAAAATTTTATAATATGCAATGTTTGTCTTAGTAGCATCAAGAAAGTAGCAAAATTTATTTTTAGTGAAAAAGTTATATTTTAGCTCATAGTTTAAAAAAAAACCTTCAAAAGAATAAATATTTAAAAAGAGGGCATATCATTTACATAAATTTTATATATATTTGCACCAATATATGTATATATATGTATATATATATATATATATATATATATATGTATATATATATATATATATGTATATATATATATATATATATATATATATTCCAACCTTGAACTTTTGACATTTTTTTAAGACCAAACAAATTTGTTTACAAGGTTTTAAATGGTATTTTGTTTATACTAAAACGAGATATCAAACTTTATAATCGCTTTAAAAATGAACAAAAAAACATTTGTTTAAATTTGTCAAAAATAAATAAATTTCTGGTGCATACTTTTTGGGGCAGAATATAAAAATGTATGGAAACTTTAAGTATCCCAGCATAAATAGAACATCCAAAGAAGTCAATAAGATCCTGAACTCGTGATCCAGAAGTAGTGCAAATTCGGATCATTTCCAATGAATTTTACATAGGTTTGTCATTGGAAGAAGTTCTTTTTTTGATTTCTATTCACTGAGTCATGTTCACGATGTCATGTAAAATAGATTTTTTATATACTTTTTTATAAGGCTTAACAATTGAACTGTAGGTAAATATCAATTCAAGACATTATTGATAAAAAAAAAACCAAATATTTTTGATAAAAAAAAAAATATGCATAAAAATATATATATTTTTTTAATAAAACAGTTAAAACAGGAAAATATGTCTGAATCGCTTTTTGGTAACATCTTTCGATGATGTTTATATAATTTATTAAGCACAAGAAACCGTATACCTACTGCAACTTTGAAAGCAATGAAAATGTACTTCTTTAAAAATCACTTCTATTTGTTTTTGCTGGCAAGTTATTCCAGATAAAATGGACTAAGTGCTTAAGTTTTTATACAATGTGAAAAAAGTTAATCTTGTTAAGTTTTTATGTTTTTATTTATTTATTTATTGATTTAATAGCCAATGAAATTACAATTTCATACAGGCTAGCATACATATTATTCTTAAAGCTATTTACAATAAAATGTTTTTCATAATCATTCAGTAAAAAAGTCTTATTACGATTGCGATCTTACGAAGTAGGCACTCGGAATTAATATATTTTCTCCTACTTTCAAGAGTAGGGAGATCAATAAGCTGTAGTTGACATTCATATGATAGTAAATTAATATTAGGATTACTAAGGAAAAATAAGAAAAATTGTTTCTGGACCGATTCAGTTTTTTTTTTTATATGAACTTTGCATTGAGGATTCCAGACCACGGAAGCATATTCAAGGATTGGCCTTACGAGAGATATGAATAATTGCTTGGAAACGTAAGGATCATTAAATTCTCTTCCCCAGCGCTTCAGAAAACATAGAACTCCTTTTGCTTTATTAACGATTTATGAAACGTGGAAATTAAAGGATAGTTTACAATCAAGCAACATGCCAAGATCAAGAAATTCTTCGACTATATCAAGTTGATATTCATTTATTGTGTACTGGATTTCTTCTGTAGAACATCATGTGTTTACACTTTTTTAAATTCAGATCCATTAGATTCATCATACACCAATCATAAGGATTTTCAAGATCTGATTTCAGTAAGGATCATTGACAGGAATAGTTAAAACTATGGAACAACTTTACATCATTAGCATACATTAATATTCTAGAATTCTTTATACACGATGGTAAATCATTTATAAATATTAGGAATAATAATGGGCCAAGCACACCGGATAAAACAGGAATGGTTTTCGATGAACATTCTCTAAATAAATCACGTCGGTAGCTATTTTTAAGATATGTAGAAATCCATTTGAGGAAAACATGAGAAAATCCGAGTTTATACAATTTGAACAATAGGAGATCGTGATTTACTTTATCGAAAGCTTTACTGAAATCTGCATACATTGTGTCTGTCTGCAAACCGGAATCAAATGAAGTTATAACTGAGGTTAGTTGTAGTGGAACATCCTCTCCTAAATCCAAGATAACAAACAACTTGATGCGAAAGGATTTAAGTAGCTATCCTTTTGAAGAGTTTTGGAATAACACTTAATTCAGGAATACCTCTATAATTGGAAATGTTGGATCTGCTTCTGGATTTAAACAAAGGTATAATATAAGATTTCCTCCAAACTTCAGAAAAATAACCACTAAATATGATATATTGAATAAGTAGGTTATTAGAGATATAAGAGAATGCAAACATTTTATAAGAACACAGCTTGGAACACCGTCAGGTCGTTATTTTTCAGAATATATTAGATTATGTATAGCTGTCAGTACAATTTATTAGGTTTGCATGAGGAATTTGATATGGATAATTGGAAAGTTAATGTAATTCTTTATTAGAATAGGCAAATGAGATGAAAGCAGCAAACATATCGTAAATATCTGCATCATTTAAGTATTCTTTATCTCCAAATTTTATCATGGACGGCTTAGAATTTACAAACTGTTAAAAATATTTTGGATTATTTTTAAAGTTTCTTTTCACCTTAATAAGATACTTGATATGGAGTATATGAGGTACTTTTTTTTGACAACCAAATTAGATTTTTGACAACATAGTCTCATAGAGTCTCATATCAATGTTAATTTATGGAAAAATTGGTTTTTGAACAGAAACAAAATTTTGGGGCTATATTGGAAAATGTTAACTATAATTTATGATGCCCTCAGAAAGCCTATGGCATACCCTTTATAATTTCTATAGTTAATTTTCATTACAACAGAGTGTAATCGTATAACAGCAATTTAATATATATTATATATATATATATATATATATATATATATGTATATTATAGTTGATAGTTTAATAAATCTACCTTAATGTAGGAAGTTTACAAAAAAAATAATAAATTTTATAATTTTCTAAAAATAAATCTTAGATTTGAAAATATATTAAAAAAAATTATTCCTTTAAGGAAACTAAATGAGTTTCGGAACACAGTAGGACTGTTACACAACGTTAAACATAAAATCAACAAATAATTATTAAAATGTTGTTTGTGCAATTAAAAAAAAAAAAAACATATGATTCAAAAATGTGAATACTTTCATCAAATATGATCTCCCCTTTACATTTTTGGCCATGAACGCAATTAGAACATGGTTTTAAATTTTAGGAATTTGTCTTAATCTTTTTAGATTGATAAACTTGATTTTTTGTTTAAAAAATCTAATTTTTCGATCATTTTTGGTCGTCATTCCTGATAGCTTGCTTTTCATAATATATAAAAATAAATATAATTAGACAAAAAGTCAATAAATAATGTTTAATTTATGTTAAAAAAAAAAAAAAAAAAAAAACATTTTCATACAAATTTCGAAGTGTTGACTTTGATAACACAATGCAACAAGAAAAAATAAGAATTATTCTAGACCAAATGAAAGTACAGTAGTAGTCTAAAAAAAACCGCCAAAAGGTTTTCAAAATTAGTTCGAATTTCGGTTTATGACCTTTTGAAGTTTTAATTTTTTGGAGCCCTTCTTTAAATATGATTGGAAATAAAAAAACATCTTAAGTCCAAATATTATTATATGTAGTTATTGTTTTATGGAGTACATATTAATATTTTTATATTAGATTTTTACTGCCTGCCACACCTTTTTTGCGCATTTTTTTTTTTTTTTTTTTTTTTTTGTCATAATATTGTTTGCTGTATTCGACTTGCCATTAAGTTTAAACTACATGTAACCATAATATGGTTGTTTCATGTTTATTAAATGACTATAATATTATAGAATAATTTCAACCAAATTGAAAAATTGTCTACAACTATAATCAAAGGTAGCCTTTTTTCCGCGTGTTTACAAACCTCTTTGCAAAATTTATTAATCTTTTTTATTATTTTCATTTCCATTTAAAATGATTGAGGTAATATTTAATGATCATATGGCACAGGATTTCTCAGTCAATTTGGACACAATTAATCTTGGAGTTTTTACTCTATAAATCAGTTTTTTTTTAATTGCATTTGAATTTTACACCGCATAATGCAACATATCTCGAGAACGGTCAGTGTGATTTGGTTTAGTAAAATACAAAAAATATCTCTTCACGTTTTACTTTTGTAGTTTTTTAACCTGCTGAATAGTTTAAAAGACAAAATTTTCAAATTTTTCAAAAAATCTTAAAAAAATCAAAAACGACCAAAAATTTTAAACTACAAGTGTAATGATTAAAGTTCCTTTTAATTATTTACAGCTCAAACCGGGAACACAAAACATTCATGAAAATATAACTGATTAGCAGGACAACCACAAATATGCTCTAAAAAAGGCCTTTATGCGCATTAAATATGCTGTAAAAAATGAAAAATATTAACTAAAAACGCCAAAATATGCACTTATTTAACAAAATTTATTATTTGCAATTTTTTTTAACATAAATTATGTTTTTCACTAAAGCAAAGTATTTTATTCATTTTTTTAATATTATAAAATACAACAAACATGAAGTTTTATTTTCCATGTTATTGATATTGCATATGCTTACCCATATAATTCTAGACATTATTACTAGTTCAGAAATTATCATTATTATCATGTGCCTTAATTAAAAAAAAAAAATATTGTTTTTACAACACTAACTGATGCTACGTCCTCTATATTACATTTCGAAAAGCTTTAATGAAGATCAATTAAATATGGCTTAAATGAGATTAATTAATTTGTTTCTTAATCTTCAATCTTGTTGCTTCAAATCAAGCTCCTCAGCGATAAAAAAGTATCCATTAAAGTTAATTTTAAATACTAAAATTTTTGGATTTCTTATTTTTTTATAAATTCAAATTTGAAAAACATCCCATGAGGCATAGCAAAATATTCTAGAAATGTAAAAATATGCTACAAAAGTTTTAATTGTGCTATAAATGGGTTAAATATGTTCTAAAAATAACGAAATATGCTAAAAATATGCACTAAAATCGCTAAATTCAAAAATATGCAATTAAGCGTAAAATATGAAAAAAAAATGCACTTACAAATCGATGCCAAAAAGCTTTATTTGTTATGAATCTTAATATTTTATCGATGGCTTCACTCAACGTCCAGGAAAAAAGCATACAATTGCATATTTATGATTTTCCTGCTGATCACTTTAAATGCTTTTATTTTAATATTTTTTTATTTATTATTATTTTTTCTTTTATTTTTTATAAAAGTCTTTATTAAACTTGAACCTAATATAATAATTTAGTTATTTATGTTCTCAACTTAATTAAGTTTAATTAATTCCTAAAATTACACTGAAACTTCATTTTCCATATAAATATTTATTTTCGTAAAATAAGCTGAGAAAGAAAACATTTGGCAAAAGGACTAAAGAACTTTTATCGTTGTTTAATATTTGTTTTTCATAAGAATTTTATCAATTAATTAAGTTTCTCTTTTAATGTTTGTCTCTGGTTTTCATATATTTCAACAATTAAAGTCCATAAACATGAAAACAACAAACAGTGTTTAGTTTTATCAGTAAGATATAAATTTATATAGAAATGTGGGAAATTGTATGAAAAACAATCCAGCAAAAGTTTTGGTTGAAAATACATACATAAATTCGTAACTTACATATAAAAAATTTAAACAAGCGCGGATCCAGCCAAAGCATTTGGGGGAGGAATTTTTTTTTTTTTTAATTCGAAATTGTGTACAAGATTTTAATGGCTAAAAATTTAAGTCGATCAAATTTTATACTATATTTTTAAAAATAACTTTAACCTATAATTTTTTTTTTCACCAAAAAACTTAATATTTTACTTCATTTATTTGAAATAAAAAAAAAATAAAAAAAAATATGAATCTATGGTTTGTAAATTTGAAGGAATATTGAATAGATTTTAATAATTTAAGGTATTTTTTTTTTACTTAATGGTTATCCTCTAAAGCAACGGTTCTGCTACCCACAAAGGAATCCGTATAGAGGGATTGTGAAGACCTTTTACTTAAACACAAAATTTAAAGCATTTTTATTTAATTATCGAATAATTCAAATTTAGTTCATAAAAATGTCTTAAAATTTAATAACGATTTCATCGAATTGATCAACTCATATTCTATATATTTTTTAATACGAAAATATTCTCAAATTTCAAATAATAAATTCCTCAACAAAAGGAGGAATTCACATATTGGGAATTGCATTAGTTATTAAACTGATGAATAAATAAATAGTTCTTGAATATAACTTAGAAGCGGCTGTAAAAGCCAAAAAGATAATTTATATTTCTATTCCAGAAAAATTGTAAGTAAAACAAAAAAGTTTATATATTTTTTATGTTTAATATCAACAACAAATATTTATATTATATTAAAAATTACACCAGTTCTTCTACATTTTTAAAATTATTTATTAATAAGGCTCCAAAAAATTTTAAGCCTAATAAATTTAATATTTTCCTAAATTTGAAAACTTTGACTTAATATTAGGAATGACTTAAGAATAATATGAGATTCAAGTACCAAATATTGTTTCTTGAAAATTTATTTATTTTTCAGGTTTAAGAATGATTTTAAAATTTTTTATATCAATTTGAGAAATCATTATTTTTTTAAATATCGACGGAATGATTTCTAAATCAATTAAAAATAAAACTTAAAATATAAACTTTTGGTCTATGCTTGAACAAAGTGTTTGATATCAAACATTAAAATCATATTGCAATTAACACCAAATTTATTACTCAAAAATTTAGTCAAGTGGTCGTGAAGCTGTTGCTTGTGAGAACCCCTGCTCTAAAGCATTTCAAACAAGTAAATGTACTTCAATGAATTTAGGTTGAGTTATGTGGGTTTTGATACTTAAGCTGTGTTCACATTTGGCAAATATTTGATCAAAATTGCATAATCATTAGTTTTATATTTTGATATCTTTTATATAACAAAATTTATGGCTATTTAACTGAATACATATGTTAATCACTTTCAAAACTAGAGCGTTGCCATAGATCTCAAAATAAAAATGAGAAATATTCATTTTACATGCTTCTGTATCCTCCTCTACACATGCACCAAATTTTATCTAAATCGGTAACAAAGGGTCAAATTTTTTTAAATTTAAAATGGAATTACTCCTAGGATAAATATTATATTTTGTAAGAAACTTTTTGTTGTTACTTAAGCGCTTTTTATAAAAAGTTCTGGATAATAATTTTGAATTATAAAATATAAAATATTTTTCATTAACTGGTATTTAGACAAATTATTTTTTATCGAAAGATTTAACTAAATTTGAAAATTTAGATTTTCGGAAACCCAGGAAAAATAAATAGGATTAAAAAACTAAAATTCATAAATACGTTATGTAGTTATTTAAAAAAAAAAAGAAATAAAAATACTTAAAAATGAGCATTTCCAAAAAAATTTTTTTTTTATTAAACGAGTGCCTTTAAACATTGATTTACTTAAAAATTTTCTAAAGAAAATGCCAATTTTTGGAGAGACAATATTGAAGATAAATAGATTTTTTTTATTGATGACAAACTAAATTTTTCCAAAAAAAAACTTTTTTTCCTTATCTTAAAATTTTTCTTCGTGTTTAATTTTTCTTAGTTGAGAAATTCATTTTGGGAAATTTCCTTTCCCCCTTCCCCGTAGTTCCGCGCCTGAATTTAAAGGAACATAATATTCTCTAGAAAGTAAAATGCTACATTAAAACAAAAAGCTAGTAATGCTATGTCATTAAACTTCCTTTCAAATATATCTTAAGAATTTTGTTTGAATTTTTTCACTGGGTTTTTTGAAATGAGAAAAAATGTTATATATTTCAGCAGTAAAATGTTATGAGGAAAAAGTTATTTGTCACCTTGGTTTCTATTCTCTATCACTCTTATTAGTTACTGTTAGATATATGTATTGAGTCCTTCCTTTGTTGGTTGTTAGTTAGATGTATATTTGCTATTTTATTTTTTGCTTTATTTTTACTTTTTGTTATTTCTTTCTTTCATATATAATATTTTTATGGTGGCTTGCTGACCTACCCGTAAACGTACATGTAATATTTGAATCAATTTATTAGCATACAGCAAATTAAAAAAAAATGAACTTTGAAAAAGTTCTCGTTTACTGTGACGTAGTTATTAAAAATCCTCTGCATGCAGAGAAAAAATATAGTTGTAGTAACCATAATCTAAGAGCAACATATTATAATTGAAACATATGATCACGGTAAAAAATAGAAATAAGTATAAGTAATAATTATTATGATTCCATTTACTCTTATCGTGTTCGATTTTTTACTAAATCATTATCCCATTCTATCAGATTATGATTTGATGTTATTATATTATTATTCTATATTATTATATTATTATACTACATTGTCATATTATGATTCCATTTTATAATATTATTATGCCATTCTTCATATTATTATTCCATTTGATAATATTATTATATAATATAGTTATCTTATCATATTATTAAAATAAAACATTATTTCTACAAATTTTTTATTGAAAATAATAGAGAAAAGTGTTCATTAGCCCCAAAAAAATATATTCATGTTATTTGTTCATTAATTATATTCATTTGTACCACCATATGTGGTTCAAATGCAAAGTATGTTTTTTTTAACTAAGCCCTTTAATGGTAGTTAATCAATATCTTATATTACTTGAATCACATCGTGTATAACCAAACCTTGTATATTTACTAAATGAGAATTACAATCAAGTTGGAAAAGAAACATTAAAAACAAAATATATAAGTTTGTGGAAGGGATAAATATTATATTTATTTTAAACATTTTTTTGTCATATGAATTATAATATGGCTTAAAAACAGGATATGGTTAATTAGAGTAATGACATTTTTCATACTAATAAAATTTTGTTTCTGGTAAAAATATTTAAAAACATATAATTTTTGCAGTCAACCATATTAAAACTTTTATTGAGTATAAACATTAAATGACAAAATTTAAACAAAAAAAATTGTTATCTTGAACACAGAGTTATTAAAATTCAAAAAAAACTAACAATGAGAACATAACATTGTTGTTGTGATAATGCTATAACCATGTGTTTTCTCTGCGTGTGCTACAAATAATTTGACACGTTTTATTTTACTAATAAAACGATTTAATGTGTGATATTTTAATGGCATGACTAATTTTTTCCCTCTGTAGTGAAAATTCACTGACAAATTCCTGACATTTGTATTAAATATATTCTTCAAACTTTTTTTTATTATAAATAAGTCAGTTATTTAAACAAAAAAAGATAAAAAATTATGCTGATCTTTAGACTCCTTAAAAAAATTCGATAATTCAGCTGTACAACGACTACGAATTGGTTAAGGATATCACATAACAATTTTAAAAAATCCCAAAAGAACAGTTTTGAGTCCAGCTTTAGATAGCAGATGAACGCAGCTTTTTAACTGTATTAAAATCTTTCATATTCATTCTTAAACAACCTTTTTAATGTACTTACTTTCATTTTCTTTTTCTAATTTTAGACTTTGATGTAAATTTGTTTGATTTTTTCTCCCTAAATATATTTGTGTATAAAATTTTAAATGCTATTTTATTTAAAACAAAACAAGCTATTTCCTTTAAAATCGTTTAATAGCTCAAAAAGTTATTACTTTTCTAAACTTTGTCAGTAAATTGTTCATGTATTCTTAAACAAAGTATTGTATGTTTTATTTGAAGCATATTTTCTGGAACAAGCATGAAATAGCTTGGTAAGTGTTTAAGTAAATTATTCCAGATAAAATCATATAAATTCTACAGATTTTGTCCAATCTAAAATATAAATCTTATTATATTGAAACAAAAATATCTTTAAAAATTATTGCACCATTTAATTTTTTAGAAAAATATAGTAAATTGCAATAAAACTCCAAAAATATTGGAAAATTTTTAATTTCTTCAAACGTTGTTTAAAATTTGGCTTTTAATATTTTTTTCGACGGAACATAAAAAAGGTTTTTTAAAACTAATTCTTCTACTTCACAAAAGAGTTTAAAAATAAATTTTTGGTAAAAAGGAAAAACTAAATAATTGATTTTTATTATTTTTCAGGAAACCTTTTTTTTAGATTTAAAATTTAAATTAAAGGTCGTAAGTATACATTATTGATTTATCTATCATGTAAATATATCTTCAATTCGTACGAAAATTATTTGGTATATTTTTCAAACCGATATATATATTGACTATTGAAAAATATAACAAAAAAGATAATGGTGTTGTTTTTCCCTTTATAAAATTAATATATTGTTTAAATAATATCTCTAGTTATACATTTTTCAAAAATAGAATTTTGAAATAAATCTTGGATATGTTGATTTATTTACTTATTCTATTTCTAAATTACTATGAAAATAAAATGTATGTCTTAAAAAAAAACATATTTCAAATAAGTATATTAAATTCGATGTTAATTTATACAATTTTTATATTTTTAAGGGAAGTAAAATCAATGACTTAAACCATTTGATTTGTTTTTGTAAACAAATGTACACAATATGTAATGAAATCAGTGTTGCCGTTTTGATTATTTTTAAGCAAAATTGGTTATTTGATTTTCCAATGTGGGAATGATGACTTTTTTCCATTTTGGTTATTTTTTTTTTTTATTAAATCAAAATTTTATTTTTATTAGCTTTAAAAATGATATTTACTCTCTTAATCTTGAGAACAATAGAAAACAAAAAGGAGTGTGCTAAAAATTCATCATATATTTAAAAACTAAAGGATGCAATAACTTTCCATTCAAATTTTAACTGACAATGAAGAAAACAATTTAAATCAGTAGTAAATAATAGATTTTCTAATATTTAACCAAAATAAAATGGATTGTGAGATTTTTGTCAGAAAGTTTTGACGATGGAACAAACAACCTAAATACTTGTAATTACAAAATAAATTAATATTTGAATACAATTAGGATTGTCTACTTATATTTTAATTTCTCCTTATAGATGATGACGATGAGGGGGTTGTTGAAGATAAAAAGGGGGTTATCAATCTATAATGGAGAATGAATTATAATTACTCTTTTGATAAGAGTAATTATAATTTAGGGGGGTTTTGAGAAAGAAAAATAGGAGGGTTCAATTAGTGGTGTAGCTAATTCTAGTTACCTCACCTCTTCTTTCTCACCTTTTCTTTCAGGGAAAATCCAGGATTGAGTATTTTTTATTCTCAGTTAAACCTCAGTTCTTTATTACACAAGATTTCTTAGATTTAGGTAACTTAGATTAAGGTAAGTGTGACGAATAATTATTGTACGGTAAGTATTATTTAGGTTGATCGTGACGGCTCGATGGTAGGATGGTACATTGCTAAGTTTAAGTTGATAAGATGCTGAGATATTAAGTGTAGAATTAAAACAGAAAGATGATAAGATGTTGAGTCTCAGCCAACAATTTGGTAAGATACCAAGTGTAAGATGGTAAATTTGTAGTGACTTTTAGTACTAATAAACTTCCGGTTGACCTTGTGTGTGCTACTTTATGCTTGTTGCATTTTGGAATATAAAGAGTTTATACAAGTTTCTGTGCGATGCGTTGGTGTGACATGTTTTTCTGGGTATATACCACGTTTGTAGTAATTAGTTTTTTTTGCCAAGCTTTTGCTCATATAGATACATGATTGACTTCACTTTCTAACATTTGTTTTTATTATTTTTTGGTTGATGGGGCTTTGTTGGGTTGACTTGTGCAATTTAACTGTTTTTATTAATTAGCAATAACTTCTTAAATGTATTTTTTACCTTTTATTTTATGTTATTATATATTTAAATTTTTATTTATGAATTGTATTTTAAATTTATCTGTTAGTAGAAATTTGTGACCGATTATGGCCAAAAGGCTAGGTTATGAAATATTATTCAAAATAAAAAAAAATTGTTAAGTGTACGACCGCCAGATGACCGCCAGGTGACTTTTACAATTTGAAGGTCAATCGTTTTTCTTTTGGGTTTTCCTTAACCCATCGGCCTTTTAACGAAAACCGATAACATTACTTTTTGTTGGAGAAAATTAACTTATGGCATTACCAGATTATTTTGTTCTTAGTAGCGTACACTGAGAACGATTATCTAATATTAACTTTTTATAATTAATATAAAAATTATAATTTAATTACAATTTAAGTGTCCAACTTGATTGGACACTATTAAAAAAGAGTATATTCCTATACTATGGGTGATATGTTCATTTAAGGCAAATTTTATTAGCATATTAACATTTATGTGGAATTTAAGTACTTTTAATTGATTTTCGGGAGAGGACCCTATATAAAAGCTACAATTAATATTAAAGCGATCCTTTTGAAACTGATTGTCGTATTTTTTGTAGGTACATAAATATTTGTGCAGAATTCTGTAGAAATACGCTTATATGTGTTAAAACAATATGAGCTTCAAATATTAATTCAAGACAACATTTAAAGAAATTCTGAGTCGATTAGGAAGTTCCCCAATAATAAATTAAAAAATACACCTTATTTAATTATTAAAACTGTGCAAGATAACATAATTAAATTATGATACAAATTTTAAAAGGGAACCATATTATTTTACAAATAACTGTAATAAGAGTGTTTTATCAGTCCCAATGTATTTTCAATTGGACCACAATTTTGTACACAATTTTTAAATTAACTCTTCAAATTTAATATATGTGAGTGCTTTGGTACATTGATATTAAATTAAATATCTTTTACTTTAAATCTTTAGATTTTAAAGCTTCTAAAAAATGGAATTTATATTACCAAATGAGATTGGCTAAGTCCTGTGAAATAAAAAAAAAATTAACTTTGAGTTGAATGTTAAAAAGTTTGAAAAATATTCATTCGATATTATATTACTATTGCGAGAAGTTGACTTTTGCTGAAAATAAAATTAAAATAAAATAAAATTTGAACAATTTGTAATTCTTATTACGTCAAAAATTAAGTAAGAAAATATATATTCAAAGCATCACTATCATCACTAAATTTTTTAATCTTAGCAAATTTTCCTCAATAAATTAATTTGCAAATTTGGCTGAATCAATCAAGAACGAAAATCTTATGTGGGGCTCAAAAAGAAGAACAAAAAGTTACAAATTTTTTTGCTAATCATACAAATTATGCAAAATTCGTTATGTTATAAATACAACCAAAAAAATTTCTTCACTTAAAGTAAATCTTTATCCAAAAAGAAGAAAACCGTACCGAATAATAATTTTCAAAATATATTTTACCAAATACATAAACACAGAAAACAACTTTTGCTTCCTGTTCTAACTAAATAATATATGTTAACTTAATCTACTAATTACTTTTTAAGTCATAATTTTAAATGAATAACAATAACTATAAAATACCACTACTTACTTATGTTCTAACTTAAATCTAAATCTATATTTAACATATAAACATAAATTCATACACACATACTTACACACACACAAATTTAACAATACTTATAGTTAACATAATTAAAAATATTCTTAAAATCAATAATTTAAAATTTTTAACATAAAATATAAAAATAATTAAAATATAGAAGAAAAATGCAGACATCAATATCAAAACCTTCAAGCTCCTTTGACAACAAGCCTGCGGTCGTCGAAACGATAAATTATAAATATATATAAAAAAAATTTTTTAAATTTTAAATTTTATACCCTACATACTGCATTTTCATACATTTAATATGACATAAATTAGTTTATTATTTTTTATTTTTATGTTATATTTAAAAACAATGACTTTAAATGTTTGTTAAATAAATTTGTTTATTGTTAATATGCACATTTAAATCAACATTTAAGGACCAAAAGTTAGGATTATGTGGGCTATTCAAGAATAACAAAATGAATAGTTATAGATCATAGGCGGGTATAAAGAAAGGGAAAAATCACATCAAGTTTCTTTTCGGAAACAACTCCTTTACATAATTTTGATTTTTAGTTTTGTTTTCTGTTTATTATTTTTTTTTCGGTATTCGTATCTATAGATTTATAGCTATCTGAATTTTAATTTTATAGTAACGAGTTTGTCCATATTTAGCAGAAAATTAAAAGAATCTCCCCAATTTCCGAAGAGCTTAGCTGGTGTTATAGGTAGCAAAAATTTCTGACAAGTGCGGAATTGTTTATGATTCGTTACAGTCCCTATAAAAATAACTCTTGTTTGCATTCTTTTTCTCTAAACACATAATTGTAAAAGTCAGCCTTATTTTCTATTACTGCTTAACCCAGCTGTTTAGAAATTCTAAATTTATTACAATCTGGCTTGCTTTCGACATCACACCATAAGGACGGAAGAATAATTAAATTTTTATTATTAAACTTTATATCCCTACCCCCTACGAAATTGAATCAGGGACCAAATTTTGATAAACATTATTCTAAACAGTTACAATTTAAAAACTTTTTTCTCCCAGAAGACTAACTAAAGTTTATGATATGCAAAGTATTTAAAACCTGAACACATATATTAGGATTATATTGATTTTCATAAAACAACTTTGAATTTTTAAAATTTTGTTATTTTTTCCAAAGTTTTGGTTAGGAAGAAATTTTTGCCGTGGCAACACTGCATGAAATACAATTCTAAAAATTAAGTAAACGGAAAACGACATAACTTAAATTATGTATTACAGTACAATAAATAGTTTAATTTCAATCATAGGTCCTAACCCACTTTTATTTTAAATTTAATCACGGATGTTATTTAATTTCATCAAAATTCCATTTTAGTCCTTTTTTAACTTAAATCGAGGGTATTTAATTGGTCTCTACTTAATATCGCCCGCAGATTTTATTTGATCTCAACTCTAGGCGTGGATCTAAATAAGTCCCAGTTTAACGTATGCGGAATAAAATTACAAAAAAATTTAAAATTTCCCAATTTTTTCAAAAATGTACATAAATATTATATAATACCATTAAATTATAGCTTATTGTGTTAGTTTTATATGTTAAAAATGTTGATCCGTTTTATCATTTTAATCATGAGTTCAAAAACTCAATTTTTGAAATTTCTGGACCTTTTATTTGATTACTATATCCTATATTACCTTGGAAATTTGTCGATAAAATTCTACAAACTCTTCTGTATTTGAATTGACCCGAAACTTATTAATCGGTTTTGATTTAGAAATATTTGGAGCTTTTAAAATTTTATAATTTGAATAAATTTAGAAATTTTTCCAACCACTAAAAATTATAATGTTATATCCGAATACTAAAGTATTTCTGAAGATATATCTTTATTGTATAATACACCTCGATGTTTTCTTCTATGACATCAATCGCCTTCGCTTTACACAACTTAATATATTAACCAAAAAATGCAGTAAAATCATATTTTCTAAAATCTTCCAAAAAAATTTCCCCACAAATTGACTTCAACCCATACAAATTTTTTTCTTTGAAAAATTTTAGGCCAACATTTTTATTCTTTCTTTCAATAGTTTTATATTTATCAAAAAAAATGTTTTATTTTCATTTTATTAAAATATAAATAATTTTGTATAGGGTAAATATAAAAAGAATTTTTAAGGTAAGTAATTTTTCATTATTCAACATTTTGAAGAAACTAAAAATCTGATTTTCATGAAAATTTGCACAGTGTAATAAGAAGATACAAGGTCATTCAAAATTGATGGAAAAAACATTTTATCGTAAGTAAACTATTTTTAATCAGCTCTGAAATTTTTGTTGCAATTTTATTCCGCATACATTATTTTTAATCGCGGATTTTATTTAGTTCAAATTTAAATTTTAACGTGGGTATTATTAAGATCCAGTTTAACTTTAGTCGTGAGTCTTATTTAGTCCTTAATCGTAGTTCTCATTTAGTGGAAGTTAAATATTAATTGTAAGTCTTATTTAGTCACAGTTTAACTTAAATTTAGTCCTAGTTTAACTTTCTTATTTAGATCTAGTTTAATTAACTTTAAATCCCCGTTTAACGTGAATAATCTTTATTCACATTTTGACTATAGTAAGTATTATTCAGTTAAAGTTTAACTTTAATTTTGGATCTTATTTCGTCACAGTTAAACTTTATTCTTAAGTTATTATTTGTTCTAAGTTTTAGCTTAATTTTAATTTATTTTAGGTTATATATAGATCCATTTTGGCTCAAATTGTCATGTTATATTTACTACCAGCTTAACAAAAATCATAGGTTATTATTTAGTCCAAGTTTAACTTTAATTGATTGTATTATTAGTACCCAATCGTGGGTATTATTTAGTTACAGTTTAACATTAATAGTAAGTATTATTTAGACTCATTTCAGTTTTACTTGTAAGTTTTATTTAATCAATTATTTAATTAATCTTAATCCTGGGTCTCATTTGGACAAACCAAACCTTTTAATGGGATCTAAGTTAGTTTCAGTTTTAACTTAATCGTATGTTATTTTTAGTTCCATTTTGATTCAAATTCTGGTGTCATATTTAATTCTAGTTTAATCATATTTCCTTGAATTCTTATATAGCTTCAATTTAACTTTAATCGTGTGTCTTATTTGGTCACTATTGAATGTATTATTAGATGTTTTTAGTTTCAGTTTAACATTAATTAAGTGTTTTATTTAGTCATAGTTAGACTTAGTTATGAATCTTATTTAAATCTAGTTTAACTACAATCGTGGGATAATATTCAGTCATATTTTAAAATTATTTATTTTTAATTTAACTTTAATTATGGCTTCTTAGTTAGACCAAGTTTAGCATTAATCGTGGGTCTCAAATCACTTTGACTTTAACTTTAAACGTAAGTATTACCTAGTAGTAGTTTAACATTAATCTTAAGTCCCACTTTAACCCTAATTGTGAATATTAATTAGCCTCACTTTGATTAAAGTTCAACCTTATTCTTGTGTCTTATTTGGTCATTTGGTTTAACTCTATTCTTGGGGTCTTCTTTAGTCTCAATTGTAGCTTAATTTCGGTTTTTTTCTACTTTGGCTTAAATTGTGGTGTCGTATTTAATGCCAGTTTAGCAGTAATCATGGACTCTTATTTAGCTCTAGTTAATCTTTAATTGCATGTCTTATTTAATCGGCTTTTAACTTTAATCGCAGGTTTCATTTAGTCCAAGTTTAACTTACTCGTGGATTTTATTAATTAGAGGTTTAACGTTAATCACAGGCAGTATTTATTTCTCATTCACTGATCTTTTTTAATCTCAGTTTAACATTAATCATGAGTTTTATTTAGTCCAGTGTGACTTTTGTTGTAGATCTTTTTTAATTCCAGTTTAAATGTAATCGTGAGATCTTGTTTAATCACAGTTTAATATTAATCTTGCTGTCTTATTTAGTTGTAGTTTATATTTAATTGTGGTTTCTTATTTAGTCCCCGTTTAGCATTAATTCTAGTTTAACTTTAATCGCAGGTATTTTCTAGTCCTTAATCGTGGGTCTTATTTGTTACCAGTTGAACATTAGTCGTGAGTTTTGTTCAGTCACAATATAATTTAAATCGTGGCTCTTATTTAGTTTTTTAATCGTGGTTCTTTAATATCGTTCCATTTTAATTTCTTGTCCTCGTTTAATTTCGTTCTTGTTTTCCTTTCTAACATTTAATGAACTACCCTAATGCTCGTTAATCTTTTATGGATTTTCATATGTTTATATAACGCATGTGTGTGTGTGTGTTTTTTTTTTTTTTAATACTTCATAATAACAAAAGTTTTATTATGTTATTTTGTGGTCATTATTTAAAACTGTTTTCTATAAGTTTTCCAATTTAATTTGTTTTCTTTCTATTATTTTGTTGTAGGTAGTTGTGATGTTCCTTTAATATTTTAAACAAACATTGAACGCAAATTTTCTGGAAGAAAGTTTATACACTGTAGTAACAAAATGTTTTCTATACATAAAAAATAAAACAAGAAAGACTAAAACTAAATAGGAAAAATGTCCGTATTTAAGACAAAATTTTTGTTTCATAATTTTAAAAATATACTTTGTTTTTCAAACAATTTGATCTATACTTTTCTTTCTAAAGTACATAAATATTCTAATTTAGGGTACCTCGTTAGGATAGTTGATATTAAACTAGTTTATCAGTCTATGGGTTGCGGTTCAATTCCCGCCAGAGGCTCTACCCTGTTTCACTACAACGGCCTAATAATCTGTGTTATTATGCTCGGTTAATTAGGTTAGAATAAAAATTTTAATTGTATTGTAACAGAACAGAAGATAAAAAAATAAGAAGAAAAAAGATAAAAAATAAAATATACTAATTTAAATCCAAAAATAAAAAAATCACAAATATCATTTAAAATTAATTACAATTTAATTAATAATAATTATGATAAATCAAATATAATGATGCAATTAAAACCATTTTATAATTATAGTACCTACTTATATATCGTAAAGCATCATTGAGTACTATCACCACCAAGTTGTATCAAAATACGAGTATGAAAAATAAATAAAAAAAAGCAACGTAATAAATACAAATAAAATAGAGAAAAATATAATGTACAAAACTCGTACACAAATCGTAAATAAATTTTTATATTTGCGGCTGTAATTTTTATTTTAATGAGTCATTTAGTCAATTATACATAAAAATCCCAATTAATTAATAACATAAGACTCATTGAGGCAAGGCCAAAAATTAGGGAAGATTTTTAATTGATAAAACATAGAGACTTTAAGAAAAATATTGCAATATGAAGATATGTATTTAGCAAAGAAGAGATATTTCAGAATAGAGAGTAAATAAAAATATGCGATATAGTATTTTTTCTGGGCTTCAAGTAAACCGAACTGTTAGTTATTTAGCCATTTTAAACAATTTTCATCGATTTTTTTACAGCATATTTTTGCATATTTTAGTCATAACAGCATACGTTTGCCACAGAATAGATATTTCAGAATAGAGGGCAACCGAAAATATGCAATATAGTATTTTTTCTGAGCTTCAAGTAAACCATTTGTTATTTAGCCATTTTTAAACAATTTAAAAAACTTTGTCATCGATTTTTTACAGCATATTTTTGCATATTTCCTTGCATTCTTATATAGCTTCAATTTAACTTTTTAATATATATTGTAATACTTTTAATTAAAAAAAATCATATTTTGCACTCAGGAGAATTTTTACATAATTTACAATTAGATCGTTTTTATTATTTTTTTTTTCTCTTAAATCAATTCAAATCCAATTGTTTTCATCTTATAAATACATAGAAATGCATTACGAATTAAAATCAATTTTTGTCATAGAAAATTACACAATTTTAAATACAAGCAGAAATTATAGCATTTTAGGACCATATTTTTAGATTTTAAGAGCATATTTTTTGCAATTTGAAAAGCATACCTTTAGTTGCCCTGATAATTATATATTTGGATAATATTATTACAAAAATTGGTTTTATAAGTTTAAAATAACAATTGTAGAATTTTTTTTAGTTTGTTATGTATTATAAAAAATTACCTTAATAATTGTAGTAATTTGGCAAAATACCCAAAGGTTTTTTCAAACTTAGTTCAAATTACGGTTTTATGACCTCTTAAAATTTGAAATTTTTGAGCCTTTTTTCTAATGTCACAGTATGATAAAAGTGGGAGAAAAAGAGGCGTGGTACCCATACATACCTCTTTATACAGTATTTTTTATTCCCTATGTATATCAAATTTTATGTGAATTATCTTAGTAACATCAAGAAAATAGTAAAATTGATTTTTGCTGAAAGTGGGCTAAAAACTGGACGTGGCATCAAACTTATATTTTAGCACATAGTTTTCTTCAAAAAATATTTGATATATGTGCTAAATTTTATTTCAACTATATGTAACTTTTCAACTCTGGTTTAATAGAAGGCTATTTTCCAACGATTTTTAAGAAGGCAAAAGTTATCCTAATTCCTAAGTCAGGAAAGGATCCCAAATTACCGTCTAGCAATAGCCCAATTAGCTTATTGGATAAAGTATTTGAAGAATTAATTAATAATAGAATTTTAGACTTTTCCAACCAAAATAATATTATTAACTCTCAACAATTTGGATTCCGCAAAGAGCACTCTAGAGTACATCAACTAAAAGGAGTCGTTAATTTTATTGAATCAAACAAAAGAAATCCTAAGAGCACTGGAGTTATTTTTCTTGACAATGAAAAAGCCTTCGATTCAATTGGCAAAAAGACCTGATTTTTAAACTAAATTCCTTCAATTATACAAAGTAATAAAGAGTTTTTTAGATCATCGCTCACGCTATCTAGTAATAGGCAAATCCCTGTGGTTCTGCCACAAGAATCGGTATTATCGCCTACTCTTTATTCAATATATATTTTCGATTTTACTGTTCGCTATAATCAATAAATAGCTTTTTACGCTGATGACAGTGCTTTTTTTGTTTTTTTTTTTTTTTTTTTTTTTGTTTTTTTATTTTTTTTTATTTTTTTTTTTTTTTTTTTTTTTTTTGTTGCTGCGTTAAGGTGTCAAACGCAATAATCAAAAAATGGAAATAGTTTAAAATCTACCCATAAATACTTTGATAAATGGAAGATAAAAGTTAATGTTAGTAAAACACAAGCTATTATATTTCCATGTAATAGATCACAGAAATGTATTCCTACAAAATATTTATATCCTAAGGGAGTTTTTTTATCTATTTTTTATCCTGCAGAGGAATAGCAGGATAAAAAATAGGTGAAAAAAACTATCATTTAAACAACACATACAGTATATTTGTGATAAAACAATCAAATGCGACCGAGCACTTTACCCCTTACTCCACAAAAGATCTAAAATTAATTTAAAAAGCAAGATTCTTATTTACAAAATGTGTATTCGACAAATTTTGACATACAGATTCCAAGTTTGGTTTAATAAAGCAGCTAAAACTTACACAAGAAAATTACAGATAATACAAAATACGAGGGCGGATCAATAAGTCCGTGACTTTTCGAACTTCCCTCGTAGTTATATGAAATGCCACACTATTGCCATCAAGTACCACCTATTAATAGACTACTGCTAAATTTTGAGCAAGTGTCGTCATTCACTTTGCGTAAAAATAGGATTTTTCGCGGTCCTTAAAATATACATTTGTTTGGTCAATAATTTCATCGTTGGAGCTGAATCTCTTTCCACCGAGTCATTTCTTTAGGTTTGGAAATAGGAAGTTGTCACTAGGGGCCAAATCCGGAGTATATGATGGATGAGGTACCAATTCCTAGTCCAATTCATAGAGTTTTACCATTGAGACTGCACACGCGTGCGCCCGTGTATTATCTTGATGAAAAAGAACTTTTTTCTTGGCCATATTAGGTCGTTTTCCTTTTAAATTCTCATTAAATCGGTCTAATAAGTTGCCATAATATTCGCTGTTTATTGTTTTTCCCTTTTGAAGGTAATCGATGTGAATCATCCCACGTGCATCCCAAAAAACTGTTGCCATCACCTTATTGGCCGACAAACTTACCTTGGCCTTCTTCGTAGCAGGCTCACCCGGAGAAACCCATTGTTTAGACTGCTGCTTGGTTTCCAGAGTACAGTAATGGATCCATGTTTCATCCACAGTTTAAGAAAGTTATATATATATATATATATATATATATATATATATATATGTATATACACTTAATTATTTATCATATATTTTTGGACGTTTTTTAATTGGAAATAGAAGCATTGCAATGACTCAGTGTTTTTGCTTTTTGTATTAACATGTATCTGTATATAAATTTAGCACTCATTAGAAGCTGTCGGTGTTGTTGTTGACTTTTTTAAAGACGCAACGTTTAATTTTTTGTTTATATTTTTGTAGCTTGGAAAAAAATTAGATTATTTTCGTAAGTATAAATGTGAAAGTATGAAAGCATAAATTTTCTTATTTGTCGGTAAGGCGTTAAGGATACAAACGATTTTTTTTTTTTTTTTTTTTGGTACCGAAAAATATTTTCATTTTCCATCCCTGGTCAGCATGTTTCATTTACGTTTTACAGTAAAGTAATGGAGCTTTTAGGAAAGCTAAAGATGTCTTATACAAAAAGACATATTTAAATTTGAAGGGAATTAAATACGTTTCAAGTACAAAACATTAAAGCTTTGACAAAACACAATAATAAACCAAAATTTTATTATTTGTAAAAAAAAATGATAATAATTTTGTAAGAATTTTTTTCACAATTTTTTTTATATCTTCGAAATCATTAAACAGATTAAAAAATTATGTATGTATAACTTGGATGTATATTGAAATTGAATTTTTTGGTCTTTCATCAAACCAAATTAGATTGTTTGAGAAATTTCATGCAGTAGAAAAGAAATAATTTCGTATGTCACTTTGTGTTATTATTTACCGGCCACCTCGCAGTAATGAATATGACCAGTAGGTGGGACACCGACAAGTCATACTTTTGTATTACGCGAAATGATGTGGAGGAGCTAAAGACAATGGAACACATACTCTGTCATTGCGTAGGGCTTTCGCATAGTAGACTGAAGTGGTTTCAAAGCCAAATTCTACACGAACTGGAGGAGGTTGCGGGTAGTGAACTCGACAATATTATAGGGTGCCTTATTCTACTAGGGATCTTCCTTTTCTAAGTAAAATTTAGCTTTCTCTGGTATTCATAAAGGGATCGCAATAGACCAGATGTTTTCTGGGTGGAGGCGTGAAGACGCCGCCCTTTTTAACCTAACCTAACCTTGTGTTATTAATATTTATCCTTAATATAAATACAAACTCTGATGTACTAATAAAATGACTGTTAACAAACATAAGAATTTTACAATTAATTTTAATTATACTACAATATGTAATTGTTTATAATTATACATTTTTCATATTTAAAAAAAAAACACGCGCAACTAACACCTTCATATATAAAATGTACTTGTTAGAAACCTTTGGAGACTTTATTCAATTAAAAATTATTTTTAGATCGATTGTTTTAATTTCTAATAAAAAAAAAAAAAAAACGTTAAAATAATTAAGCTGTTTAGAAAAACTTGATTTTTGCAAACACAAAGGAAAAAAGGGTGCATACGAAAGAATCTTCGAATAAAGACAAAATTTTCTTTAAAAATATTATTTTGTAATTTTATTTGTATAACTTATTGAGCATTTTTTTTCATGTAAAATAATTTTTCTAAAAAAAGCTGTAATTAAATTATCATTTTAATTGTTAATAATTTATTTAAAACTAAAAATTAAGCTAGTCAATAAATTTAAAATGCAAAAAAAAAATATAAAACAATTTATAGTTCACTGTTGGTTTTTTTCGTTGTGATTTTTGTTTTAAATTTTTAAAATGCAATTAAAATTGACATTATTACGACGCATTGTGTTCATGCTCTCATACAATTTATATATGTGTGTATATATGTAAATGTATACACCCTACAGTTCTGCTAAAGGTAATTTAAGACTTTCGATATTCTTCATAAAGATCTTAATACTTGATGATAATTTATAACAGCATTTCTATTGTAAAGGAAAGCATTTACTTTAAAATACCTAAGTAATCTAGAATGTAAGCAGTTCAAAATTTTGAATACTCCGAATTACAAGAATAAATTCAAGGGACTCTATGGTCTAAGTTGTGAGTAATCAGATTAAAAGTATATTCAAACTATAGACAACCTTTAGTCTTATTTTTCCACTTTTTTAACATTTATAAAAATATGAAATAATTAAAACACTGCAAAGGTACAGAAATATGAAAGTACATGTAGGAATGAGAAAAAAATCAACCTTCTATTTGATGATTTTCCTTTTTCGTTTAGTTGATTGAATAGTTAAGTGATTTGATTGGTTCGATGGTTATATTTTCTTGTTTTTTTTTAACTTCAATGTTGCTGTAGTTGTTGTTTTTTTAGTTTTTTTTTTTTTTTTTTTTTGTTCTCAAACTTGCAAATTAAACACACACTCTTAGTCTTACATTAACACATCCTATATTTCAGTTTTTATGGCGTCATATCCTTGATTATTGATTTCCGCTTGGTTTACCAACCATGCCATCTACCCCATATTTTTTTTAACTCAAAAAAAAAACAAAAACTTGTTTGTAGCGGTTTTTTTCTTTTTATTGAAGCAGTTAATAAAACTATAAGTCAAAACTTTTAATGCATGGATTTTCAACTTAAGAACTTTTCATCTTATCTTAGAGTGCAAGAAAACTGTTTGGATTACATAGTCAAAATTATAATGGAAATTATAATAGGGACCTTATTTCATGAAATAAAATAAAAAGAGAATTATAAAAAATGGAAATTTTCATACAATTTTCATTGATAGTTTTAAATTTAAAATGACTTCTGAAAATTTTTTAAGTTATTGTAATATTATAAATTACGCAGGGTTTTTATATTGATCAATAAGTAAAAAAATTTAATTTTGGAATTTTAAGATTTTTTTTAGCCAATTTTGATGTATGTCCGTACGTCTGTTTATTAATTTTAATTATATAAATGGGATATTTGTGAAATATTAAATCTTAAAGTGGCGTAGTTTTGGTTCTGTGAAACACATAACCTATTAGACATTAGGTGGTTTTTAGGCATACTGTTATACTTATTTAAATTTTAATATAAGTGGTCATTAACTTTTAAAACAATTGGTATGTATGACACAATTTTGATCCCGAAAAAATAATATTTTAGAAGCTTTAGACACATTAATTCTCTATAACACACTTTACAAAATCCGCAGAATTATTTGCGATGATTTCAAAGATAATTTACTCAAATTTAACACATGAGGTTACAAAGACATAATCTATAGGTCACGATAGGTTCATTATTTCACCTATGCCTCATACAAATTTTCCACGTTTAACGTATTTCTTCTGATTCCATTGAGATCCCATTTTGAAATTTTTACACTATTCGATTGCAACCATCATGTAAAAAAATAATGAAAATTACAATATCTTTTTTCAGGACATTCAAGGATAAATGATATTTTTGCATTTTAGATGTCCACGAAGATGTTTAACTTTTATGATTTTTGATAAGGAGGAATATCAATTTTCCTAAAATCGGAAAATGCATATAAAAGTTATTTAACTTTAAATTTTGACAGAAAAGAGGTGTCCCAATTTAGAGGTCCATAAAATATGAACTGTAAATAATATGGAACTAATTTATATGTCATAAAATGCACAATGACTAGTTTAATGTAGAGTCTAATTTATAAATAAATCGAAGATGTAAAATTTTTTATACTGCAATTTTGGTTCGAAATTTTTTGGAATTACTCCATAATTAAGAATTATGTCAGCTCACAATAAATCGAGCCTATACAAAGATGGAAAAAAATAAAAGGAAATATCTTCAAGCCATGAAAATTTGAACTTATATGTAAATTTGTACGCTAATTTTAAATCTAAATTAAGATTTTTAATATTATTAAAATGTATTCCGATATGGGGAAAATAAATTTCTAAATATTCGCATAAGTGAAGTTATTGATATTTTTTTTTGTATATTTACTAATTACTAAAGGCTTTTAAAATAACTAACAACAATCACATATATCAGTGTTACCATATAGTGAAATAAATTAAAATTTTATTATTACTATTTTTATTATTTTATTGAAAATAATTAGCAAATTTTGTTTAGTATTTATTATTTTCTTCAAATAAGTTTCACTGTAAGGCATAATAGACAAAAAATTCCTATTTTAGCCGTCAAAAATTTTCGAATAGTTAGCTACCCGGAACCTTCAAATCTGTGTTTTTATACTTAATTTTTTATAAGTTCTGTAAATTTAAAAGCATTTTTACAATTCTAGAGTTTGACAACAGTAGATTACATAAAATTGCATTAAATGAAGAACAAAAAAAATGTAGGAGTTTTTTGTACGTTTGTAACCAATAATTTATAAATTTATTTATATAAAAATTTATATTACAATGAAAATCAGAATGTGAAAAAAAAAAAACTTATTCAGAACAATTTTCATTGCTTTCAGATTTTTTCAAATAAAATTTTATACAAAAATTACTCCTTTATGGGTATAAAAATTAAGACTTTAACACATATCATATAAAAAATATGGGAATCGTATTATCCAATCTTTTTCTCAAGCCTACTAATTTGATTAAAATTCAAAACCATTGCAATCTTTTCATATAAAGGGCCTATGAGAAACGATAGAAAGATATGCACGTTAGTAAATATTTGTCTGTAATGAGGTGAATAAAATTTTCCTAGGATGAGTAAAACTTTTGAAAAATGTATTTAAATTTTTGGCGTTTTAAATTGCCCAGCAAAAACTTTTTGGTTTTCAGTAATGACAACTACTTATTAAAGTAGTTTCTTGGTAATGAGGCGTCATTATTATTTGCCTACTCTGTATTACATTAATAAGTACTCAATACTATAATAGCACAGTAATACTGCAATCACGTGGATTAACAACCAGAAGGTTGTTGGTTCAACCCCATTCTGAAGCTGTTAATTTTTTATAACAAAATGTATAAAAAGATATTTTAAACTAAAAAGAGTTTTTGTCGCTTAGGAAGCTATGTGCAAGATGGTGTAATGAGTAAGACATTAGTCATTAATAAACGAATGGTAAGTTTGTGTCCAAGTTCGAGTCTCACTGACACCAAAATTTTTTGTTTTTTTTTTATTTTTGTTTTAGTTTAGGTACATATTTTTGAATACCCCTAAAGTCAAAAAATAACATGAATTTGTGGACAACTCGAACAAAAATAACTAGTCATTCAAGCAAAAAATAAGTAGTTTATTTTTGTTTCCAATTATACCTGCTAGCTTACCAGGAAAGCAAAGTTTTTGCTGGGTGTATATAAAATATTTTAAAAATATAAAATATTTAGAAAATTTGTATTTAATTTTAAGATTTGAAACACATTTATCAATTTTATTCATATTAAAAGAGCATTCACATAAAATGACCCCAAAGGGAGTATTGCTTTCTAAAAGGATTTGAAATGGAAACGAAGAATTTGAATGTAAAGAATACCTTTAAAAATGTAAAATTTGTGATGAAAAATTAGGTTTTAAAATGCAAGTTGAGCACGTATTCAAAAGAATTAAAATCCAATAATAAAACTATTTTTTCAAGACTTCAAAACTCTTTAAAACTTTTAGGAAAAAATATATTTCTATAACCAAATTTTCAATTGTTATTGCTGATTCACTTTTGTCAATATTTTAAAATATTTTAAATTAGAACATACAATAAACTATGCTAGATAATGTTTCTTCAGTAACTTGGAATTTTTTTTCTTGAGCCCTATTTGTACAATATGTAAAACAATAAAAATTTTGTTTTACAAATTTCAAGTTCGCAAGGTTATAACTACTTCAATAGAGAAACAAGTAAGAAATATATAGTCGATCAAGCCCGACCATATGATACCCCACACCATTCTGCATATCCATCACAATTCGTGGAGGGATCTTATATTAAATATGTGGACAATAAAATATACAAATACAGAATATTACGTTCATACTAACATTTATATGAATTTATATACTTTAGGGTGATTCCCGAAAGTGGGCTCATATGGGAGCTATGGTAAATTATGGATCGATCCTCATAAGATTTGTCACTGTTATTCTACTTATATAAAGTTATTTGTTTCAAATATAAACTTGATACTAATAGGTGTATGCGATTTATGCACTTTACGGAAGAGGATTTTATATGGGAGCTATGGCCAATTATGAACCAATCTTCATAAAATTTGGCAGGAACATTGATACTTATACAGAACATCCCTGTTTTGTTAAAATTATTGCTATATTTAAGTCATTTATGATCGTTAAACCCCTATTCCGGGAGGACATTTGTATGGGGGCTAGCTGAAATAATGGGCCGATCATAATCAATTTCAATAGGCTTCGTCCTTGTGTCATTAAAGTCCTACGTACTAAATTTCATTGAATTATCTTCGAAATTGCGACCCGTACTTTGTGCACAAAGTTGATATGGACAGCCAGGCAAACGGACGGACGGACGGACATCGTTAGATCGACTCAAAAAGTGATTCTGAGTCGATTGGTATACTTTAAGGTGGGTGTTGGATGATTTTTTCTGTGCGTTACAAACATTAGCACAAACGCATAACACCCAACCACTTATGGTGTTGTCGGATATAAATATTGAAAATAAAAATATATATTCAAAATACACAAACTCTTGGCTTTCCATTTATATATGTGTATTTTATGAAAATATCTTAAGGTAAAAGTTTCAATATTTTTTACTCTGAATGATTTGCAACAGAATTTATTTGAAAAAATTGGAGTCCATAGTTTTTGCTGATTTTAAGAATAAAAGTAAGATTTTTCTAATACATTTGTTTTTGGAGAAAGTATAAATATTTTGTCTGTAATAAAATCTTTGTTAGTTAAGATATACCAATGAAATTTTCGGTGATTGTTGTCTTTATAATTTAAAATAATGAAATATGTACAAATATAAGATTTTGGTAAAAAAAATCCAAAACTGGCAAAAATAACAAAAATGGGATTTTTTTTAATTTTGTCTGTAAGCTCTACATTAGTTGCAAACAACAGTTGCAAACTCTTAAGAAACTGCATTCTGTTTATATATCCATGCTAAATTCAAAATTTTGATATAAAATAGGTCAAATTTAGCAAGAGCTGTACTTAGCTCTATTAGATAATTGTGCTTGTTTTTAATTCTGAAATTATCTTCCTAAAGATACCTTTCAGAAAAATATAAAATCATTATATGTTCTTAAGTAAAATTCTATTTTAGAAAAAAAAAATGTAGATGCCTTTTTCGTGAAAAAAACACAGCAATAAAAATCCTAATTTTTGCAATTTTTAAACTAAAGATCGTTAATTTTTGGACTCAGTAAAGAAATTTGTTTTATTCGATAGATAATTTTGTTCTCTAATTAATTCGAAAGTCTTATCAAGAGCTTTAAAATGAAATCTGGTAAGGAACAAAAATTTGGCTAATGAGTGGTAAGAGGTACCCAACTTTGGGCCCCCTTAGCTCCTCTCCTTAGATGTATGTATGTTTCTCCTGTCCAAACTTAAAATTTTACACTCCTCTGCTATAGTTACGTAAAATTTTATGTAAATCCAACCAGCTGATTAGCAGTTACAAATTTATATCAAAAAATTGCCGATTCCATAAGAGTTCAAATGTGTATTTTATGACAATTTCTAAAAACAATAATAATAAAAATAAAATATTAGGAAAAAACAAAATTTTCAAATACTTGATAAAAAGACCCAAAATATTTGAAGTTCATGGTTCCATTTTAAAATAATGCTTTAAGAAACTTTTTATTTAAAAAATAAATAAAGTTGATGAAATTTGATTTTTGATAGCAACCTATACCATAATGATTTTTATTGCTATTGATACATAATTTTGTCTAGTTTAATCTATGTATAATTTTATTACGAAAAGTAAATTTTAAAAATTCAATTAAACGCCACTTTTAACACATTTTACCCCCAACCCGAAAAATTTAAATACACGCAATCCTGTAGTTCTTTTTTTAATTAACTCTAGTTCTCGAGATAAATCGCTATTTAGAAAATTAATGACGTTGCACCATATATTACAACATGACCCAAAAATTATTTGCTGATTTGATTTAATAAAATATATGTTTTCTTTTTCAAATTATCTCCAAGTTATATGTACATGATTTCTAAATTTGATCAATAATTTCGGAGATCAAAAAAAATGTGTTAAAAATTTTTAGTTTTTCAATAATAACCAAAAATGGTTTTACTATACGTTGGAGATGAATATATCACAAATTAAATGAGCTATTTTTCATTAAAATCGATGTATTCCTGTCGAATTTATTCACAATTTAGTGATAATAACTGAATTCAATCTCAAAAATCCCAACTATAGAAATATTTTTTGTAAATAATTTTATTAATTTTTTTATCATTAAATTTAATTAATTTTGAATTAAGTGGGCATTTATGCATAATTTTTTTTTTTTTTTTCAAAAAAAATCATTCCGATTAATTTTTAACTATTTTTTGAAAAACAAAAATTTTTTAGTTTTGTAAAAAATTGTTTTGACATATGTGGGTATAACTTGGAGATAATTTAAATATAATTTTGAAAATTTTTTAAACCAAATCAGACAAATTATTCCTTAGATATTTTCCAACGTAAGTGCAGATTTAGTGTTGCCATTTATTTATTTTTAATTTGATAACAAATTTATTTAGAACAAACCTGAGGTGTTTTTAGCCTTATAATTTACAATATCAAAGTTTTAACATACCTGTAAAGAAAAATATAATAAAATAAAAAATTAGTTAAACATTTAATAAAAATTAAACTAAATGTAAATATTTTTAAAAACGTAAATCTGATTGTAAATATAAAAAATATAGTAAGACGTGCGCATGAAAAATTTAGTGAATACAATTCAGCTTTAAGCTCAATCTCTTTGAAAATTTTTAAGTTTTAAATCTAAAAGAAAAATTCATATTTGATTCATTTTTAATAAGATATTTAATATTTTTTAGAATACCCTCCATAGGATCTTTATAACAATTTTTTTTTTTTTTTTTTGTTGATTGGGTCCACTTCTTTTTAAACTCTATTTTATTTTTTAGTCAGCTTTAAGTGTTCTTGAAATCATTTTTTAGTATGAACCAATACATATAAAATGGACAGAGCACTGGACAGTTTAGTGAATAGGCCTCTTTTGGAACATAGCAGTCAAATTTGTTTGATACCACTCTACTACTTTTTCGTTTTGTTGTTATAATGATAAGAGAGATGAAGCCAAATAAATTAGATATCATTATGGTTTCTAATGATAGGAAGAAATATTTTCTGACGTCATTCATTTGCATACATTTCTCTATTAAATGTATAATTTGATATGAATTTTCATGCTTTTTTCTCCACATGTACAAATATTTTGGCAGACGAAAATTTAAATTATTTTACAAGATATTATTAATTCATTTAATCAAAAGAATATTTAAATTTACATCTCTTGCTGGAAAGATTATATTAATAACTAACATATTATGATTTTCCTTCCAACTAAAAATTTTAATTAAAAATAACTTTTGATAAATGAAAACTTTAAGCAACGTGTTAATTGAATGAATCAAAACGTTATTTAAAAAATATTATTTTATTTAAATCAATCAACTAGGTGATTGAAAGAAATAAAATATAAATTTATATATATATATATATATATATAAATATATATATATATATATATATATATATATATATATATGTAAGTAATGTTTAAATAAAGTTGCGGAGTAGCGATGACAAAAAAATATTAAATTTTGTTTATAACTTTGTTCCTATTGATGAGGTTTATTAGTAAGTAGTTAATGAACAGAGTTAAATTTACTAGATCAATTTTATTTAATTCCGCTGTATTTTTTAATTGTTGCTCCCGATTTTGTTCTATAACTGATTTTAAATAGCAAACTGCTTAAGAGAACAACATACAAATCAGTATGAATTTTATTTAATTAGGGCTAGTAGTTTAGACCTAAGAATACTCTCCGGGAGAGACGATGTCAGTTATTATTGAGTATGTATTTTACTGGAGTTTGCTGCTTCAAATCTTTAAAATAAAGATTCGATTTTATTAAGATCAAATGGTGTTTTCATCTAACTGCCATGTCCAACTAAGTTTTGAACCAGATAAGTGAGTCAGATACTAGCCACGATTTTAATCCTTTTCCCCCTTAACCATAAATATCATTATACAAAAACTTACTTGTGCTTATACATACTTAATTAATGCAGTAAATACTACAAAACCTTTTTAACTCTTATATCATCCCTAATAATAAAACTGTCATAAGTTTCGTAGAAAAAAATAAACAAAAAATCTTCAAAATCTTATAAAAAAAACATAAAGAAAAAATATGACCCTATAATGCCATATGTTTAACAGCCAATATAATTTCCGCTCTAGAAAATCTTATGCAACCATTAAAAGTCACATTTAAAATAACAGTAACAATAACAAATCCAACAATATAAGTTATAACATTTATGCAATTAACGGTTCATATTTTTGCATTTTATAGCCGTAATGGATGTAAATTTGTTTAAGGTCGATTTTTATATGTCTTTTTTATATTTTAACGATGTTTTTTGGTTTTTTGTTTTAATAGCAGGTGGTGAGGCCTGATAAAGATGGCGAAGATGGAGACGACTGTATTAATTGTGATGTTGTTGGTTTTATTTTTTATTTTCATACCACTTCAGTGGTATTCACAGCAGTAAGTTGGTGATGATGATGATGATGTGGTTGGTTTGGTTTGGATTGGTTTGGTTGGTTGATTGTTGTTTGTTGGTGATATCATCAAGGTCAATTCTAACACTATGTATAGTTTTACATACATAGGTTTTGTTTTTGTTTTTATAATAACAATTGAAATAAAAACAACGTAATTTGTCCATATATTTACTTTTCAATTCAAGTATTGTGCTATATTTTTATTTCATACGGCATTTAATTGTACCCTATTTTAATAAAATTCTATAGTAAATTACTGATCAGATCCAAACAAAACTTGAAATTTTAATAGAAGATTAGTTAAGCTATATTTGAAATACATGCTTTTTAAGTTTTGAGATCAATTTTGTGACTTAATCATTTTAGAAATATGGTTAAATTTGTGCTAAGTTCTTAACTTTAATATACATATAAGATTCAAACGTTTTTTGATCAAATCAAAAAAAAATAATTCCTTAATTTTTACTTAATAGAAAAGACCTAGCTTTCTTGGTAAGCTAGCAGGTATAATTGGAAACAAAAATAAACTACATATTTTTTGCCTAAATAACTAGTAATTTTTGTTCGTGTTGTCCACAAATTCATGTAGTTATTTTTAGACTCTAGCGATACTCAAAAATATGTACGAAAATAAAAATAATAAAAAAAAACAAAAAAAATTTGTCGTCACTGAGATTTGAACTTAGACACAAATTAACCATTCGTTTTTAATGACTAACGTCTTACTCAGTACAACATCTCACACTTAAAACTTTTTTAGTATAAAATATCTTTTTATACATTTTATTATAAAAAACAAACAGCATCAGAATGGGTTTGAACCAACAACCTTTTGATTGCAAATACAGCGCAAATAATAATGACGCCTCATTACCGAGAAACTACTTTAATAAGTAGTTGCCATTACCGAAAACCCAAAAGTTATTGCTGGGGAACACTACAAATTTAAGGAATTCGATACCGTTGAAAATATAGCTACCAAATGCAAATGAAACTTATCATTGCTGTTATTGTTATTTTCGTTTTTAGCCACATTTTAGTTGAGTATTTTTTTTTTTTGCCACTTTTCTTCTTTAGTGGTATTGGTAAAAGATATTGATGATGCCATTATTATTGTTACTATTTCTTATGGTTATTTTAGTTGGTTTTTAATACTAACTAAAACCAGCTGTTCAAAATTAATTTGTGCTGTATACTACCAGCAGTGTTACAGCGTCATTTGTTCTTGTCCTTACTATTAACTTTTAGTTTGTAACTGTAAGAGCAAGAGAATATTATTGTTGTTGTTTCAAGCATTTTTTATGTTCTTTTGTTATTTGATTTCTTTTCAGTTTTTCTCTACTCTATAGAATATTTATTCTAGATTTTTTTTTTATAGCTGCATGGCGCCAAATTTATTTATCGACATTCGACATAAAGTTGAAAGGTCAAATGCATATTGTTTCTTCTGTTCTTTTTTTTTTAGATTTCTTACTTAAGTTTCGTTATTTTTTGTAGTTATAGTTAGTTGCCATTTGTTTCAACAACAATGATTTAATAACCCATGTAAAATAGTTACTTTCTTTTGTTTGCTGAGCACTTAAATTATTTGTAAATGAAAGAAATTCAATATACGTACAAAAATATATGTATATTAGACTGCTTCAAAAAATCCTACTCGAATTTCGACCGTAACTCCCCCTAGGATTTTTTTTTTTTTTTTATTTAAAAATATAAAGTGAAAAATATTAGAGTGATCGGATGTCAACAACACGACATCCGATTTGTAGGGTGCATTTATATGAGAAAATTTTTACTTTTTCACATTTTTTTTTTTTTTTTTTTAATTTGCTATTCTCAACTCTTTTTTCCAATTTAATGTAAAGGAACCGTAATCTGGACATAATTATCTATCAAACAAGACAAAAGAAGTTAATATTAATTAGAAAATATTAAAATTATTAGAAATTCCCTAGACCATTGACATGTTTTCGAACACTTGTATAAGCAACGTATACAAAAAAGGCACCAATCACCAAAATAATTCATTAAATTAAATTTTTTTTAAATTTGCACCTCTCACCAAAATAATTGTATCAATTACTAATAATAGTAAAAAATGAATAACCGAAAAATGTTTCCAATAAAAATATTTATTAAATCAATTAGGTATATGAGTGAATTAAACATTTAAATAAAAAAAACTTACTTGAATTGCTTGAATATATTATTTCAATGTTAATGTCAAACGAAACAACTGTTAATTGAAAAATATAAGTTAATAATTTTTTCTGTGTACAGACAAATTTTTATTATTATTATTTTTTTTAAGTGTTGAATTAAAATGCTATTTTAAGTCAAATTTTGAACATAATTACTGAAAAAAAGTTTTGAATCCTGCAGGATAACATGATTTTTATTATGAGTATTTCAAATCACTAACTTAAATTTTTTCAAAATTTTGTTAAACAAATTTTAAAAAAGTTAGAAAAATTTTATGATGTTTTATAGAGAACACCACAGAAAGTGAAAATGAAGAAATAAGGTCTTATAAATTAGCCATACCTTAAATTAGAATTTTGCGGTTTACGGCAAAACAAATCATTTTTTGGTGATTTTTATCTTTTGTATTATTTATTTTATTTTTTTTTTTTTTTTTTTTTTTGGACTAGTATAAAGAATATTAAAAATTATAACAGAATAAGATAAAGTAGATTATAGAAAATATATTTTGAATTTTTTAAAGCATTTCAACAATGTTAACTCGTAAAACAAGAAGGTCATAGATGAGATTTTGAAATATTTGAGGATTTTGTCCAAAATATAACTCAAAATTTTATATGGATTTCAAAGCAATGATTTTTATAAATTTAGTTTTGTTAGAATAACTTTATATGATGGAATGCGTTAAGTGTCATTTTCTTCATCCATGATATAGTTATAGATTTATTTCCAAAAATTTTAACCCCCAAGTTCAGTTGAGGATTAAATATATGTTTTTGAATGTTGATGTCATTTATTGTCTCTTAGCTATATATATTTTTATTAAATTATATTGAAATTTAGCTAAAAATAAATAATTTTGAGTTATATATTCATTAAAAATCTTAAATATTCCAAAATTTTACTTTTGACCTTCTTGCTTTAAGGGTTAACATTACTGAAATGCGTTAAAAATTTCAGAATATATTTTCTATAATCCATGTTATCTTATTGTGTTATAGTTTTTAATAGTCTGTCCAAAAAACTTGACTCCACAACACAAGAATCACCAAAAAATGCCTTTATTCCGAAATCCCCAAAATTTAAATCTAGGGTATGGCAAATTCATGAGAGACATCGACCTAATTCTTTTTTATTTTTAATTTCTGTGGTATTGTATATGAAACAGCTTAGTTTTTTTTTAACTTTTTTGTTTAAAAATGGGTGATTTAAAACACCCTTAATAAAAATCAACTTTTTTAACAAAATATGAAAAGGCTGTTTTTGGAAATTATGGTTCAAATTTAACTTATTCACTTTATTTCAACATTTCAAAAAAAAGATAAGAATTTATTTGTACGTTGATTACACAAGAGTTCGAAAACATTTTAACAGCTTTAATATTTGCTAACCGATTTTACCTGTTTTATCTACTTTGATAGATAATTATGTCTACATTAGGTTCCTTTATATGAATTTGCTAGAACCAGTCTGAAAAAAGCTGTGCAAAAGTCAAAAACTTCTTATATAAATGCGAAGTCGATGCCGCACGTGTTAGTGACATCCGATTACTTTAATATTTTGCGCATTATATTTTTAAATAGAAAAAGAACAATCCTATGCGGAGTTACAGTTGAAATTCGAAAGTTGGCTGTTTTGGAGTGATCTAATGTATATACAATTATTGTTTAATTATATTTTTTTAAATGCATTTTTCGTTAAATATGCTATTAAATATTTTTGATCTTTTAATATATTTGGAAAGCATGAAATCTTTACATTAATTTAAAAGTTTCAAATTTATGGAACCATGAATAATCCATTTTTTTTTTTTAATATGTTCCTAATTTTTCATAAATAAAAATAATTTTTTTCTTAGTTATGATAAAATTATTTTAACTTTAAAATGATAAAAGTTATCCAAATATAAAAAGCATTAAACTGTAATATTCATTTCTCTTCAAGTAATTGACGGATTTAAGAAAATTAGTCAGTAAAAATTTCTGCGGCTGAAAGTAAAGTTAACAATTGATCGGCATCGGCGCGCCGCTGACTTTGAGCCGGTAGGCTTGTTTTTCTGGTTTGAATATTGAATAAATTGGTTGATGCCTACCTTAAAATATTTCTGGTCAAAATATTGTAAATAACAAATTTGAATTTCCTCAATTCAAACAATAAATCAAACATTAAATTGAGAATAAAAATTGTATGAAATATTTAAAATAAAAGCTATAAATAATGATTCATATTCAATCAGCAACAGGAAATTCAAATAATTATAAAGTTTAGATCTTTCCGCATAAAGGTAAGAACTTTTAGTTTATTCCAAATAACACACAATATTCACTTATTATATATTCGCCTACTCAACGATTCTATCGTTAGTTTCCTTTAAGTCCATAGCAAACAAGTGAAATAAATAGCAAAACGAAGTATTTGTCCTTGAATATAATATATAAGTAATTTATTATTTTTTTCTTTTTTTTTTTGTTTCAAAATAAGCGAAAATATAAAAAACAAAAATCTCAAACTTTTGGGACACACACATGTATTATGCAAAATTTTACTTTTTCAAAAGCCTATTTATAGTTTTTGATATAAAAATTTTATTTTCCTTATCACAGCTGGAAATGATTATCTACAATTATATATATGTATGTATGCATATATATACATATTTATATATATATATATGTATATATATATATATATATATATATATATACATATATACATACATACATACATACATACAAACATACATACATATATACATACATACATATATAATTGTAGATAATTATTTCCATCTGTGATAAGAAAATAAAATTTTTATATCAAAAACTATAAATAGGCTTTTGAAAAAGTAAAATTTTGCATAATACATGTGTGTGTCCCAAAAGTTTGAGATTTTTGTTTTAATCTAAAGCTTCCATACTTTCCAAATTGTTAACAAAATTGAAATTTTAAATAGAATATTTAACGAAAAATGAATTTAAAAAATTCAATTGCATTGAAATACATTTTTAGAAACTTTTTTTATTTGAAATTATGGAGAATTTACAAATACTTGTTATTTAAAAATAACTGTTTTAATCAAATGAAAAATATTAAAAGTAATTTCTTTGAATTGATACAAAATTACCTAAGAAATCAATTTCACATGATATCGAGAATATGACTTCCTACTCAGTGAATAGATATCAAAAAAGAGACCATCATCCAATGATAATGATGATCCGAATTTACACTACTTCTGGATCAAAAGTTCAGGAACTTATGGATTTTTTTGGATGTTTTTTTTTCTGGCTGTATAATTAATATATGCAACTTTTTATTTATTAACATCATTTAAAGATTTTATTATTATTATTATTATTATTTTTTTATATCAGCGAATTAAATGCAATTCAAAAAGATATTTAAAATCTATATACACTTTGTCTATGTTGTAAAGGAAGTTTTAAACAGATTTGTGGTCGCAATTATGTTTAATGATATAAAACTTACCGAACCTTCTTTAATTTGTATTTTATATATATTTGTGTAAGTTTCATATGTGCACTTATTATTGATATCGGGCTTAAAGTGGAATTTTTACAATATTTTTAAACTTTTGAATTTTAATGCCATAACATATACGGTCACTTCTTATCCATTAATATCATTTTAAGAAATTTTTGATTATCAAATATTAAAAGTATATCAAAATATTTTATGAAATTAAAAAAAAACGTGAAAATCTATGCATACTTTGTTGATTAAAATTTGATCAATGAAATGTTAAAAAATCATTACGATCGCTATTATCTTCGGATACATGAACAATATCCTATCACTTTTAATTTGTATTTTATACATATTGATGAGGATTATATACGTGTGGTAATTTTTTAAATGTTTTTGCAAATAGAATTTTGGCAATTTTTTATAAATTTTTATGTTAAACATGCACAACTCTAACGCCGTTCACTAAAAATCATTCACGCAAAAAGGTTTGGGTTTCATTAAAGTCAACTAATATTAATACTAAATAGCCTTGATGTGTCGTTTTAAAAAATTATCAAATTTTTTTTGAACCCCAAAAGTAAACGAATTTGAAAAAAATCCCATATGTAATTTGTATTTACAAATTCATTGAGTACTTCGAAGCGTATGAGTTATAAAATATAACTCATACGAGTATGTTATACTAACTTTATTAATTAAAATAAATAAAAAATGCATATAATTAAAGTAAATGCATTTGTAGTGCTTAATAAATAAGGATAAAATAAATAACAGAAATTGTGATACTTTGTTGAGTAGAAAAGCTTGTTAAAGTTGTTTAATTAGTCGACAAATAAATACATTGATTTATAGAAAGTAACAAAATATAATCAAAGGTTTAGTGTATAAATTGTAGTGGTGAAATTGTTAAGTCAAATGGGAATGTAAGATTAAAGGAATTTGTAATCTAGAGTAACAAAACCCTAAAACTGATTTAAAGGAAACAGTAAAAACAATTTTTGTGAAAAATACTCTCAAAAAATTACTTTTTATATATTTTTTTTCCAAATATTAAATTGGCATATAACGACTACGCACAAAAAATAAAAATTGTTAACTTGTTTACATTGATTGATTATTCTCAGTAGCTATGTGCAAAATCCCAGATAAAATAGTACGAATTCTAAGCGAAAATACCTTCATCTCATGATGGGATGTGACTTATTCCTTACATTGCTCTGTATATTTTATAAGAAAAATACAAGTATTACAAAAGTCCTTATAGAAATCATTTTCTAGTGAACTTTTCCCAACATCGTGGTCATGAATTCCATATGACGGATGTTATGGAAAATGTATCGCATAAATATCGTGTAAAAAAAATCGAAATTGTCGCACAAACAAACATTTGTACATATGGGGAAAAAAGCACTTCATTCATAGCAAATGGCAATTCTAACAGAGAAATGTAATGTAAGCCAATGAGTGCCGTCAGAAAAGATTACATCCTATAATTGGAAAACACAATGTATTCTAATTTGTTTTGCCTCATCTTCCTTCTCATTATTACAAGAAAAGAGTAACTGACAAGTATAGCTGCTATGTACCACACTACACTGTCTAGAACTCTGTCCATTTTAAATGTATTGGGTTATAGTAAAAAAAATATTTGAAAAATAATTAAGGCTAGCTAAAAAGTAAAATGAAGTTTAAAAAAGTGGACCCACTCCAATAAACAAGTAACCGAAAAATCAATAAAGCTCTTAGGGAGGGTATTCTAAAAAATATTATTGTTTTATTAAAAACTAATAAAAAATTATGTTTTCTTTTCAAATTTAAAATTTCAAAGAGATTTATCCATTGGTTCCATTTTTATAAGCACTAATTTTTTCGTGCGCAGTTCTCATTATGACTGCTAAAATAATACTCACACTCACAGCTGTTCATTCTTTACTTCAAGTATTTTATACTTTTTCTGTTTTTAATAAAATAAAAAATAAAATTTCGACCCAGCTAGGATTTTGGTCAACACCGATTTTAATTAAATTCAGCACATATAATCTACTACTCTATGTGTTTCATACCGCTAACGGTTCATATTCTATGAACCTGTAAAATTGGACTCCTTGAGCTTTTTTGTCAAATTTCTAAAAGAATTGATATTCTTCTTTATTATAAGGTCATAACAACTAAACATCTTCCTAGCGCAAGGACATCTAAAGTGAACAAAAATCTTTTACCCTTGGATATCCTGAAAAAGAGTTTTTTAATTTTCATTCTTTTTTTACACGCTATTTACAATTAGTTTGTCGTTATAGTGTAAAAATTTCAAAATGCGATAAGTGTTTTATAGGCGTATTGATAAAGTATTTAAATTTTAATATAACAAATCCTTATTTATTAAAATAAGTCACATATATAGCACGTTTTTGATCCCGAGAAAATAATTTGATATTATTTTAGAAGTTTCAAGGGCACAGTAACCAATTTTACAAAATCTGCCGAATAATTTGTGAAGGTTTAAAGATTATTTAAAAAAATTTGATACATCAAATTAAAAGGGTTGATCATGATCGGTATATTATTTCACCTATACCTTATACAACTTTTTTCCTTGCAATAGTAGTTCAATCTATATAAATATCTGAAATATGTCGTATTATATAATTTTACTACACATAACTTTTGTGTAAATATAGATCGTTGTATCAAATTTTATCAAAAACGGTTCATAATTGATCATATATTCCATGTAGATTCCGCTACCTAGAAATGACTTAAAGGCGCATAAATCCCACATCAATATTAACATCAATAAAAAATTTTATATATTTAAGTTGATATAAGTATAAATCATTATACACAATTTCACAATAATTGGTTAATAATTGAATATGGTATCCATATAATCCTCATTTTTGAAAATCAATTTCTGAAAATCAACTTGCATAAATCTCGCATCAACAACAATATCAAGATAAAATTGAATAAAACTATGTTTTTGTAAGTATAGATCGTTTCACTAAATTTCATAATGTCCATAGTTGACCATGGCTCCCATATAATTCACATTCTCGAAAAATAATTAAATATGCATAAATCTCACAAAAATTCCAATATCGAAATAAAATTTTACATAAATAATTTTAATATACGCGTAAATTATTGCAACTGATTTCACAAGGATCGTTCCACAATTGACCATGGGTCTCATATAAAGCCCTATCCCTACAATAATTTTACTGCCTATACATAAGTGTGTAGGGTATTATATGGTCGATCTTGAAAAATATTGTTTATTTTAATCCTTTCGTATTTGTTTTGATACCAAATTTAAATTAAAGTATCAGAACGTTTAAAAAATATTAATATGTTATAACTGTTGGATGTCAGTGGTGTCACTATAACGACAAATTGATAGTGAACATCATATCAAAAAATATTGAAAATTTAAAGAAACCTTTTCATGATATTCTAGGATAAAAGTTTTTTTCATTTTAGAGGTCCTTGAGCCAGGAAAATGTTTAACTTTTATGTTTTTGTGATAAAGAGGAATATCATACCTTTCCATTGACAACAATTTTAGTAAAATCGAATAGCGCTTATAAAAGTTATTTAACCTTCAACTTTGTTTATTTTTGACAAAAATGCCTGAGGTGTCCTATTTTAGAGGTTCATAAAATATGAACCATAAACGGAATAGTACTGATATATGATGACTAGTTTAATGAACATGTCAAATTAAAAAAATTCGAAGATATAAAATTTTAAAAACTGTAATTTTGGATAGACATTTTTCGGAATTACCCTTTTGTTTTCAAGTTTGAGCAATAAAATTTTTTTCAATTCATTTTCACAAAGTTTATAATACATTTTATCTTAGTACTTTTTTTTCTTCATATTTCCACACCAAAGTTACGTACTAACAGTGACGTGCATGTTGAACTTTTCTTTTAGCCTCTCATGTAATAATCAGAGCGCAAATATCACCAAGAATAAGAACATCTTAAACAAACAATTTGCTGTTTTACACAACATTTATTAAATTACAAAAAGGAATGAGAATGACGTCATTGTGTAAATGGCTTTATTATCAATATTGTTCATTGTAGTTGTAGAGTTTTGTTTTGTTATTAAACTTACAAAACAAAAGCAAAGTACCACAAGGCTATTTTCACATCAATCTCTCACCCATACACACAAACACAAATACACACACAGACATTGATAACAAAAATCAAATCAAAAAACTACGTCATTAATACACAGCCAAGAAAATTAAATTAAATGAATGTTAAAACCAATGATGTATAACTATATTTTCGGTTAAAGAACGAAAGCAGGAAGAAAAGTTCCTTTAAGTAAAAGGGAATTGAATTCATTTATGATATATATCATTATAAAATGCTGTAGTAAAGGAGTTATAAACTAAAACTTATTCACCTTATCTTTAGCTCCATAATTTGTATTTCAATAATCTATTACAAATAACCAATATATAGAAATCTAAAACCAATCGTTTACTTAATTTTTTTCAAAATACTTTCCCGATGAACCTCTTAACGGTTCCTATATCTGCTTTCTTCCTATCAGCTGCCCTGTTTAATATATATATACAATATTTTTTGATGATAAACATCTAACACTTTTTCAACTTATTTACACAATTCACAAAGTATATATTTGAGTTATTTTGTCATATGTCATTTAAAATAAAATATTATTTAACATTTTTTGAAAATTTATATGGAAATTTTAAATAGCATTATAACATTGTGAAACCTATATTTATGAAATTTGTTCATTTCTTAAAAAAAAAAATAATAATTTTTCATTAAACATTTTTCACCAAAAACCATAATTTGCACCAAAGATTTGATTTTTTATAAAAAAAAAATAATAAAATTATTCACCAAAATCCAAATTTTTACTAAAATCCGATTTTTTTACCAAATATTCGATTTTCACAAAAAATTCGATTTTTCACTAAAAATTTTAATTTATATTAAAAATTCAATTTTTCACTAGAAATCTGATTTTTCATTAGAAATCGTATTCTTAACTTCATAAGTGTACCTTGATTTCTATGAAAACTTTAGAAACAAGAAGTAAAATTTCTTCTGTATATTTTCTAAATGCTATAAATTGTGGATTAAATGATTGTCCTGATTTGTTTCATACCATAAAACTATATGCAACTTCTAGGTCTCTAAGGCAAAATAATTATTTTTTTTACATCGATATTCATAGAACAACATATGCTTTGAATGAATCTTTAATGAAAGCTATGAGATTATTCAATAAATATTGTAATGAATTAGACTTAAGTAAGACTTAATATCAAATATTGAATTTAAAAATATATTAAACAGTTTGTTTAAATAAATAATTTAATTATGTATATTAAATTATGATTGATATCTGTAAGGATAATATTGTATCTATAGACTGAAAATAATGAATAAATAAATAAAAAAATAAATAAATCTGATTTTTCATTTAAAATCCAATTATTCATTAAAACTCCGATTTTTCTACCAAAAATTAATACAAAAAATCGATTTATCCATAAAAAAAAGTTATAGTCGGTCAAGCCCGACAATATGATATTCTACACCATTGCGTTTGAGCCTCAAAATGATTTTCGAGTTTTTCAAAAATGACCCTATATGGGTGCTATCTCTATGGAACGATCCTTGTCAAGGGTTCACTACGATTTCTGTTTATTCTGTTAATTTATTTGTGTCAAGTAATATCTGTTATTTATGTAGTACTTGTGCGAGTTAAAGTGATTTTTGGATCTTATATGGGAACTAGACCCATTCACTCTTATATTAAATTTATTTGTATTAAATTTTATAGTGGCATAGATAAGGCATTTATAATTATTAAAACCCTATTTCCGAGGAACATTTGCAAAGGGGGCTGGGTAATGGACCCATCATAAACTATTTCATTAGGATCCGTCATATACCAAAATAATCATACGTGTATTAAGACTTGTTTTTTATGCACAAGTTTTATATGGACAGATAACCCGCTAGCCTCCCAGACGGCCGGATATCGTTAAATCGACTCAATAAGTGATTCTGTGCAGACAGAGAAAAAGACATGGTTATAACATTGTCAGTACAACAATATTATGTTCTCATTGTTAATTGTCTTGAATTTTAATAAATCTGTGTTCATGATAACAATGCTTTTGTTTAAATTTTGTCGTTTAATGTTTACACTCAATAAAACTTTAATATGATTGACTGCAAAAATTATATTATAGAAGCACAATTTTTTAATATGAAAAATATCATTACTTCTACAGCCATTAAATATTTGCAGTCTTTTTCCTTGTTCTTAAACTATATTATATTTTTAAACCACATTAATATTATTATTCCCACGACAATAAAATATTTCAAGTAAATATAATACTTATATAATACTTAGTGGAAAAATGCATAGCTTGTTTGTTTGTTTTTAAATATATTTTATTTTTAAAGTTTGCTTTCCAACTTCATTGTAATTCTTATTTAGTTTATATATGAATAAATATAAATGAATATGAATAAATATAAATATGATTCAAATAATATAAGATTTTGAATAACTATCATTAAAGGGTTTAGTTAAAAACACACATGTTGCATTTGAACCATATATGTTTTTACAAATAAATATAATTAATGAACAAATAATATGAAAATATAATTTTTTTCTATATTATTTTCAACAAAAAATTTATATAAATAATATTAATAAAAAATACGTTTTATAAGTTATATGATAAGATGAAATAATAATATAATAGGATTAGATAAATATATGATAATATGGGACAATAATATGATAATATGAAGAATGGCATAATAATATTATAAAATAGAATCATAATATTACAATGTCGTATAATAATATAATAAGATAATATGATATAATAACATCAAATCATAAACTGATAGAATGGAATAATTATATAGTAAGATTGTTCAATTATATGTACTCGTAAAACTAGAATAATAACATGAAAAAATAAACCATCAAATCGAACATAATATGACAAAATGGAACCATAATAATTATTTCATTCATTTCTATTTTAATAATTTCTATTTTTCGCCGTGATCATATGTTACAATCATAATATGTTGCTCTTAGATTATGGTCACTACATCTATATTTTTCTCTGCGAGTGTCGATTCATAAATGTCGATTCACAATGCATATGTATTTAGAAAAAGAAAAAAAAATAATAAAACAACATAAAATTTTTGGCATTCTTTCGAAAATTATAATACTTTAATCAATTTGAAAAAGTGCATTACTTTTTCAAAAATGTTTTTTTTTCATATAATATTTATTTTAACAAATAACACATCAACAAAGTTCTGAATCAGGTAATTATTTTCATTTTAGTTGATTTGAATTGAGCGGAAAATTTTGCTTTGGGTTTTGGTGGCGACTAGGGTTTGGGGTCGGAGAATTATCGTAGTTTAAAAATCTATAGCAAACAGTTTGCTATTTTGGCATTTTTTTAAAGATTGACGTCACTCTTAACATGGTACTTGTAAAAGTTTATAATATATAACTATAACGTTATCTGAAAGAAACATTAATGTTGCATGAATTACGCCTTTGACTATTGAATTAGATTTTTTTCTATCAGATATCTATGTATTTGTTTATCTATACTTTAACGAATTTACTTACAAGCTATTTCACATGAAATTTTATATCAACTTTATTTTTGTCATTTTTCAAATTTTAGATACTATAGTTTTATTATACATTTGTTGAAATAAATACTACATAAATTTAACTTCGAAAATACTCTCTATTATAAAAAAATTACTTAGTTGAGAGGTTTTTCATTTTAACAGAATATTTTCTTTTGAAACAGCATCTTTTATTCGAGAAATTGATCTGTATATTTTAAATGTAAATTTTATAACTTCAAAATATTTATAAAACATTTAATTTTATATTGTATTCAAAGTATATGAGATTATTTTCAGCAGATTTCTGAACACTATGATGGATCCGAAAAACATTGCTGCTAACCAATTTTTAGTATTTTCCAGATTTATGTTTAATTTAGTAAGAATTACTAAAAAAGAAATAAAAATAATGTAAGTTAGAGAAATAAAGTAGAAATAAACAGCAAGTTATTTATAAAGAAATTTATGCAATAGACTACCGTATATTTTTAAAAAATTTAGCATAAAAAACACTATAACTTAAAAATCTAAGACACAGTTTTTAACATAAATTACGAAAGGTACTAATTTTATTTATATAAAATATTTAAATTTTCTTTATTCTTAGAAATGGCGTTATACTCTTATATTATTTCATTTTTTTTTTTTAATTCAGTATGATTTATAATGTTTCGTTTTTTTTTTTATTTAATAAAAAAAAATAATTTTCTTTATAAGAAATCATGGCATTTTTTTCTTATAACTAAAGTTTTAAAAAATTCCCGGAAATCCTGGGAAATTGAATTTTTTCATACCCATTTTCCGGGAAAAGAAATATATGCAGGAAACCCCAAACCCTAGTGACGACACATAATATTTTAGTAAAAAGTTTCATGTTATGTCATAATTATCGATATCGTAATTGTTAGCAGTTTTCTATTATGGTTTTAGCCATTATGTAATATGCAACATTGTTGTTTGGAGTTGTTTTACTTGTGTGTAATTTTTGCTTTTTATTATTATTTTTCTTTTATTACTATCAGCATGAAAAATTGATTTATAGAACCAACAAAATATTTGCGTCATAATAACAAATTTGTTTATTTTCCACATCTGTGCAGATGCACACAGGCAAAAGAGCTATTGCACAGTAGTAGTGTAGCAAGATTAAGGAATACAATAGTAAAATGTTGATATTAAAACTTAACGTAACCTTTATACCGAAAAACATTAGAATATTATATTTATAATATTAACAAGAAATTATTTTTAGTATATTTTTCTATAACGCGCACATTTTTTATGGACATGACCAATGTGACTTCTTTAATAGGGCCGTCACACTAACATTTAAGGAGGAAATTTTTCCCAATTTTGCATGAAACTGGATTTTTTCGCCACTAATTTTCGAATTACTCCGAAGGTATTAAGCGCTCAATATAGTTTTGGGGTTTATTTCATACTGCGTTATTTTTTGTTTTGGCGATTTCTTTCATTTTTCCGATTTTTTCGTTTTAGCGCTTTTTTCGCTTTGGCGATTTTATTATTTTGACGATTATTTTATTTTAGCGTTATTTCTTATATTTTCTTATTTTGTTGCGTTTTTTAGAGTTTTGGCGATTTCTTTTCATTTTTGCGATTTATTTGTGTTTAAACATTCGTTATTTTGGCACAAAAATTATAAAAGTATAATAAAAGTTACAGGCGCTTATCTTAAATTTCTAAAATTAAAAAGCAATAAAATGAACTTCTTTTGATAATGAAAATAAAATAGTTAATTTTACATAACAATGTGCATTTGTTGATTATAAAAACAAACGCTATAAAAGCAAAAACAAAACACCCTTCAAAAGGCAACACAAATTGTTTATCTCTTCTACTTTGTTCTTCATAATGCATAAGACTCAGAAAAAAAGTAAACAAATGATATCGAAGCACTAAACTCTTATATTTTGTTTATCTATCCTCTCTTATAAATCTCTCAATCGACAACTCTACAGTTTATTTTCGAAAGAAATAGCAACAACGACCTTTGAATTAAGAATTGTCTAAGAGACATGAGAAATAGACTAAAGAAGAGTTTAATGATTTGAGGCGCTCTTTTATTTAAGGCTTATACAATTATACAGGCTTATAAGTATATGTGGGTTTTTGTATGTTTTAATATCAAAATTTACGGCTTATAATTTCTAAAATAATATTTTTTTATTCAAATCGTATGTATAGAGTGTACTAACTATATAGATTAATTATATAGATTCTGGTCATTTAATATTAGTTATATATTGTACATAATATAATTAAGATAATGTTAAAGCTTTATGAGGCTAAAGCACATTTCAATAAAATCTTATTTTGTATTAAACCGATTTTCTTTGATAAATCATGTTAAAAGCACCCAAATAGTTCACATTTTTTTACTATTTATTATTTTAATAGAACCTCAGTATGTTTTTATATTTAAAATACAAATTTGAAGTAGTATTCCTGCCACAACTTACGTCGTCTTGACAAAATTATATAAATTATTTAAATTTCATATCTTGTTTTTACAAAATGTACAAAGATTTATCTTAATTTTTTATCTTATTTTGTTGATTAAAATTTATGGGGTAGATGACTTGTAAACTTGTTTAAAATACCATATTTTTTATACATACTAAAAAAATTGAAAAGATAACAAATATTTAATATTCCATTCATATAAAAAATATTTTACTTCTATACTTGTACACACAATATTCATAATTTATAACAAACAATCGTAAAATGCAGATGTCTTTCTGTTGAAGTAAAAACCATAACTCTTTTTTTAAAATCCACAATAAATGTCCAAAAAAAGTTCTTGAGAGAATAAGACTAAATAAATATATTTCAGTGTTGTTTACAAAAAGGAAATAGGAAACAGCAGAAAGGAAAGGAAAAGGGGCAGTTATAAGGATAATATAAAAAGGACACATTTTATATAATAAATATTTAATTTACTACTTCAATTATGTAGCTGTTAGTTATATTTACATATTTTTTATATTTATTAAGAATATGAATATGCAATCCTGGTAAATCGTAGAAATAAATATTTTTATTACTTTAAATTGTAAGCAAGTTTTATTTAAATTAATAGTTTTCTAAACAGCAATACATATTTTTCTAGTACCAATATTACTCTCCTTACTATTTAGTTTTATTCAATTCAAATTCAGTGCCTCAACATTGTTTTCCTCTTGGTCAACCTATTTCATTGTATGCTTAAGAATTTTAATAAAATTACTTAAACAATTTAAATTCATTGTCAATTTCTCCCTTCTTTTTTACACAACGTTCGTGTATTGTACTTAAAAAAGATTAATTTTGAAACATTAAGGATTTTAAAATTAAATAAAAAAAGACATGCAAGTGTATATGTGTGGGTTAAAAGTTCATGTGTATGCATTTGATACACATTAAACGAACCGCAAAATATAGAGAAAAATTGTAGAAGAAAATGCAATTTTACACAATCATTAAGTTTCTTCACTTAGTTATACGGGTAAATGTATGTTGACTACTATATTTATGTGTTGTTGTAAAGATTTTGGGTGTATGTGCGTGATAATCCTAAAAACATAAATCAACATTACTGGCACACACACATAGGCAACTATATTTACTAACACTGACACATTTGCATGCTCACTTATAAATACTCTTATATGGCATATCATACTTATATCATACTTTATAACCCAGCCGTAACAGTAAAATAAAGTAAATCTTTTAACCAAACCAGATCGTTATATGGTTAGATGTATGTGTTTCAGACACATACAAGCAGAGATACTTTTCATGCTTATACCAGCCGTTTTGATGACAACCCCCGAACTAATTTGATTACTAGCCACTTTGAGTCAGACTCAAAAAAATAAGTTAGTAATTATTTCAAAATGAACTTGTGCTAGGAAGAAAGTTTAAAGCATAAAACTAACTACTTACTCCCTAGATTACATAGGAACTGTAAAGCAGATCAGGAACTACCCTTTGCATTACAAAGAACCCATAAAAATTAAATAAACCTTGTGAGTTTCATTTGAAGATTTCTTTTAAGAAGGGTTTAGGGGTTCATTGTCCCCATCGTTGTTGTAGGAATGCATGAGGATTTGTTTATGGGTATATGTATGTGTATGTGTATGTGTATGTGTATGTGTATGTGTGTATGACACATACAGATATCGTCCATGCACATTGTTGTGCTTAAGTTTATATGACATGTATTTAAGTGTAGAAGAGTGTGTTAGTGTAATTTCAATACAGGGATTTAGTTTGAAACTTGGATACACTATTATGTTCTACATCAGACATAAATACAGTGAAGAATAAAACAGAAAAAATAAAATAAGACAAATAACACAATAAGTACAAAAATATGTGATCACCAGACCAACAAAAAATATGCAAAATCATATCTTCAAATGAACCAAACTGTTATATTTATCCTTTGCATTCGATTTTAAGAATTTTTGCATTGATGTTTTACAACATATTTTTTCACTTTTCGATGCTAACAGCATATTTTTGCATATTTTGGGCTTAGCAGCATATTTTGTCATATCTTTTTTTTTTATTTTACAACACGGATGGCAAACATGGTACAATTATACTTTTTTTAGTACATTTTTATATCAGCTGGTACCGTGGTTGTACCACAACTCATTTCGTAAAATTTTGTATGATCGTAGCAAGATCAACGAACTATTTTTGAAATATCAAGTAATGGCTTTGTGAACTCAAAATCATCTTCATAAGTTAACCGTAGTATTTTATAAACATATTAATTTATGAATGTAATTAGATTATTTATAAATACTAAGATAAACTTTTTTCTGAACAAATACAAACAATTTAGCTATGTTTTAAAATTGAAGATAAAATAAACTTTAATAGCAAAATTCAAAACATTCTCACGATTATACATTTTAGTCACGATTATGTATATTTATCTGAAATTTTTAACATTATAATTTTTATAATATAAAAATTTGACAAATGACAAAAATTGAAAGGATAGAATTTTTTAAAAATGCATTTGCATTATGAATGCATTTTTGAGTGATAAAATTATTCTTTAATTATTGTATTTAAAAAATTAATATGTCTATTCATCTTATATTTAAAGATATTGGTGTTTAATTTTACAAATTTTTTATTTTTAAAATAGAAAAAAAAATAGAAAAAAGTTAAGATATTCAAATGGCTCCTTATGGTAGGAGTATACCGAATATGAACAAAATCCGAGAATTTAAGGAAAATTTTTGGGCGTTCTTTCATGAAATGAATTGTACTGAATGTAGAACACTGGACTATGCATAGAAATAAAGACTCAAAAATTTCTGATCTAAAGTATCGCTGACGAAAACTGGACTTATTGAGTTTTTCCACACATCTCGAGAGTCTTTGTTAGCGAAATCTTTCTACCAAACTATAATATTTATATCAAAAGAAGGAAAAATTTCTCTACTGTATCAAGTATAATCATACAAAAGATTTGAACGCAGCAAAATGTTTGTTGCAATTTTAAAATTGCATATGATATTTTTACTAAAATTATTCAATAAAAATATGTACGGAAAAAAACGAAAACATGGTGGAAAAAGGAAATTTTTAATTTTTTTTTTTTTTTCTATTGAAGAAATTTTCACTAGATTTTCTATTTAAAAAAGTAATATTTTTTTAAAAAATAAAATTATATACTTAAATTTATTTTTAAACATTTTTAATACAAAGTTGGGGATTTATATTTTCAAATGGGGATTTTTGGAAAAATTGAGCTTTGGGTTAATTAATATGAGGCAACATTTTTCTGGCAACATTGACCACTATTTATGAAAGTAACAAGCTACTAAATCTTTTATAAACAGGAGGTGGTCAACTTTGATATTCTGTAGCTAATTCTTTGTTATAACAGGATGACTATAAGATCATTTTGCTGAAAGCTTAGATCCTACTACAAATCCTTTATATATATTAAATTTCAATCGGATCATCCGGTCCGGTTAGGTTATGTTCAGATGGCAGCTGTCTAATCAATAGGAGATAGCTCACCTGGGTCCAATTTGGTACCGTTGTGAAACCCTGAGGGATCATGCGTTACTAATTCACGTATTCATAAAAGCGCTCAAATGGAATCGATGCATGTATGAAAGAATTGATCCATCTGATGTCAATATCAGAGAGATCTGAAAATACATGCACAAATGGATTGCCAATATTGCAGTCTTAATCCCATATTTACCTCGAGGTTGAGCATGTGGATTCATTTGTCCATCTATCTTCTGAAATCCTCGATAAATTCCACAGAGTTATTGATCTGCAACCAATCAGTTCGTCAATGTCTTCATATCAAAGAAGGGAGCCATTTTGACTAGTTCATCCGCAATAATATTACCCGGGATGTTTGAATAACCCCTATCATCCGGTCAGATTTATTATTGATTTTTTGGCGATTTGTCATAGTTCATAGTGTAAACTTTTTGTCACAATTCTGTAACTTTTAATCTCTAATAATAAAGGAACAAAAATTTGCACCAATAGTCTTAAGAATATTGTCCACAGTATTAGTTAAAATGAGCTAAATCCATTTGCAATTTATTTAGCAAACTTTCTTTGAATTTACAATTTACTGCTATTTAATAAATTTAAATTATATTAAAACTGAATGACATTTAGAGGACTGGGGATAGGAAATTTAAAACAATTGGCTCAAATAATTAGTGTAAATATCTTAATTTTTTTAAACGATGATAAGAGAACACTATGTGGGGTTAAAAATTAATTTTTCCAAAAGACAGCCGAACGAACATAATATGGCCAAAATATGATTTTGTAATGAGCTGCGTTTAATGATGTATTATTTAGCAATATAATCTCCATCTTCACAGAAATTTTTATTGTAATAGATTAATTGGATTCTGAAATATTAAAAAAAAACATTGTGATATGTAATATATTTTAGTGTATTTTTTAAGTAGTTCCATTTGAATTGGAAAATAATATAATGAAATTTTGCAGAGCTATTACGGTTATAATAGCGAATTAAATATATGTATGCTACTACGTTATTTTAAACCATTTTGGTAGTATAAATAAATTTTTCCGTACGTCCGGTGCAGAGACAATGTTTAGTTATCTTCTGACTACATCCGTAGCTATCCGCAAAGAAAATTAAAAAAAAAATTCAATACACAAGATATCAATCATTCATTTTATATTGATTTAAGTGCAGAGGTAAAGGCAGCCACAAATAAGCTTTCCATTAAAAGCAAAATATTTAACCATGCACAGTGTCACATTTAGCCAAATTAGAACGACAAAAATACGAAAATAAAAACTTAGTTATTGACATAATATTTTTTCATAATTGCTGGTAAATATATCATACATTATGGAAAAAAATACTTATAATATTGAAAAGTGCGAATTGTGTATTTCCAAAGTTGCTACTTTAAAAAAAAAATGTATTTTTATTTGGATTTTTTGTGAATAAGTATATTAATTTTAGCCGCATATATCTCAGTATATATATAATTATAAATGTATCCAGATTATTCTATTATAAAATCTTAGCTAAAAATGCAATATTGAAGATATTTTTTATTATTTAAAAATAATCACAATATTAAAAAATATATATTTCTTGGAAAATCCATTTTTAATGACCTAGACTAAAAAGTTCCATCGAGCTCCAATTCAAAGAGACAATTACTATATAACAAAACATCCAAAAAAACATATTTGACTGCGACTTTTTTCGCTGTTTTAAAATATTGGAAAAAAATATGGGGTACCACAAATTAGTAATTTGTTAGAATTAATTCAAAACTTTAAGATAATGGGTAAAATTTTGATATGCATATAGTACATTAAAATTGTTGTTAGATTCTGCCAGGCCTATCTTAAAGTATTCCTTTTTTTTAATAAAATTTATTAAAATATATCCGAATTCAAAGAAAAATTTTGTGGCCTGATCTACCAATAGAATATAACATTTCAACCCAATATCTCCAAAACTGGATTTTTGACGTTCTAAAACTGTAAAATGTGACACTGTGACACGGTTCTGCTTTTTGAAACTTATAACTAGAAATAAAACCTACGCAAATTTCTTTATCTTTTCTTTATTATTCCAAAAAAAATTAACTTTAAAATATGCTAACTTTTGGTTAAAGCATTTTTTATTTTAAATATACTAACATTAGCGAATATTTTAGGATAGTTATATTGTTTGGAATTTTGCTATATTTTCACACAATAAAATCTTTAAAGAAAATTAAAAATTTAATAAAATATGAAAATTGAAACAACTAGCTACAAATAACCAAGCGGTTTCCAAAACAATTTAATTATAACAATTAGAATTATATGAAGTGTTTTACAAAATTATGTACTAAAATGCTCACTATTGTTTAATTCACTAATAATGTGACGTTACATGTGAATATCCAAAGAAATGCCAAGAGTTTCCTACTTAACTCACCTAGTCTTTGTAAAACATTATAGTAAGTTTAAATAATAAGCTACTTAAATTCCTTTATATTTTCAATATCATAAAAATCTATGCTAAACTTTTTCCCACCACTGTACTCAAAACTATTACTCACATATTAGACAACTTGGCAACAAGAACTGAAATGCAATTTTAAACAACAAACAGCTAAAAATAAGCAAAATAACAGCATTACATTTACTCTACAAAATGCACTTATACAAACTAATGTTAACATTATGAACACATCAAAAACACATTATCAATGTAATGTTATAATCAGAACTACCAGAAATATGTAAAAGCATATTTCTTCCTGAGATTCAAATGAACCAAACTATTAGTTATTTATCTGTTTCAGACAATTTTAAGAAATTTTTCATCGATTTTTTACAGCATATTTTTGCATATTTTGGGGCTTGTCATATTTTCAAAGAAAATTCTTATTTTAGAGCATATTTTAACAATTTAAACGGAATATTTTTATATTTTATACTTAAGAGCATAGTTTTTCAATATTGCATTAAAGAGCATAATTTTGCATATTTTACACTTAAGAGAAAAAATATGCTTATTTAGCACCCAATAGAATTCTTTACATAATTCGCCATTAGTGATTTTTTTTTTTTTTTTTGTACTATCACATACGTTTTTCAAATTCAATTTTCTTATATTTTTCGTCTTATAAATTGATAGGATTTTTTAAATTCTTGATACAATGTATTAGGTTTGCATAATTTTAAGTGGAAAAAGAAAATCTTTTTTTAGCAATTGCCTATAAAAATCAAATTAATTGTAGCATGAATAGTAGTTAATTTAAAATGTTGCCAGAAATGAATAATATTTTAAGAGCATATTTCTTTTTTAATTCAAGGGCTTATTTTCCGATTTTAAGAGAATTTTTATGAGCATAGAACAATTTTTTTTCAATCATATTTTTGGTTGCCCTGATTATAGTAATCTTGTTAATTTCCGTCTCTCTGTATGTCTGTTATGTGTCCTATAATGTAGCAATATAAATCAGCAGTTATAATGTCTTCTGTCTTCTTACTAGAGATTTTACAAGGAATTAAGAGTCACCGCTGGTTACAAAACAAATTTCCTGAAGGAAGTTAAGTCTTTCCAAACATCAAACAGTCTTAGGATAAATTTTAGAAAGCCATTGTATCTCTGTCGCAATACATAAGGACACATAAGTATCATATTACCTCACGGCATATAAAATGTCCTAGCAACTTTGCCACTAGCAAAAACAAAACTGCTAGAAAGTTGAAATGTTAACATTAATATCACACACTAACACACATACACAAAAAATGCCTATTTGTGTTAAAGTTAAGTAATGCATTACGTTGCCTGACTGCCTGGTTTGATTTGCTTTCTATCTACTATAAACCAAAAATGTAATTGTATCTTATATGATTTTCTTGGTACTCACAGCTCTTAACAATTCCCCCTGCTTCACCTTATTTCCTTTTTTAACCGTAGAAACAGGGTCAGTATATAGAATTTTGATACTTTTCCTAAAAGTATTTTACTTACATTTTGAAATCTAAGTCTAAGAGTATGATATTTTTGTGTTATGGTTGCTGCTAAAAAATATTATAATGAAATGCCTAAACTTGTTGTTGTTGCTTTTTTTCTCATTTAGTTTGGTTTTGTGCAATTATAAGAACTGATTTCTTGGTAAAACTTGACAATCAATTTATTTTTATTTATTTTTTTTTTTATATCATTTTTATCATTTATATTTCCATGAAATTGCTGAAATTTTTAGTTTTGGTTTTTAACAGTTCTCTTTTTTTTAAACTTGAGGGAATTTTATAATTAATTAAAAGTTGCCAGTTGAAATATTTCCAATTGAAGGAATATTTATAAACATTTATTTTAAGTTTGAGTTTGACTAAGGTTTTTAGTTAAAAGAAAATTTAAAGTAAATAAGAAAAGAAGTTATTGTTACACTAATTGGAAAATAGTGTTTACGATAGCAAAGTAATAAAATAAAATAATTAATTTACTTTAGATAAGAAATTTATGGCAATTTCAATAGCATCAGAAATTAGTTTAAATTAAACTAAGTGTATAACAATTAAATACTTCACAAAGATTTTAATAACAGTCCTTGAAATTTCATGAACATTTTTTCAAAGAGTTTAACGAAATTTGGAAATTTTGAGATTTGTTCTTTAATGTTTTTAAGTATTTTTAATTTAAAAAAAGAAACGATAAAATTTAATATTTAAATTTTATATTTACATCCCAAGAAAAATTTGAGAACTTGCTCAGAACTGGTATAATTAGAACCACTAGACTAGTGCTAAAGAACTAGTTTTGTACTATTTTTATAATACTTTTCTAAATAAATGACTGGTTTCTAAATGACTTCTAAAACTGTTTGAAGAACTGAAAAACAAAATTCCAAAAAAATTAAAAAAATATTTTATTTAAAAAAGTCGCCTTAAAGAAATGACTTATTAGAATTAAGAATAAAATTAAAAAAATCGATGATTTTAATAACTGGTCCGAATGTGACAATTTGGAACACAAATCATTGATTAAAGAACTATTTCTACAATCGTTCCGTAGAATGGGTAATGGCTGTGTAAAACTTCTACAAAACTACTTCTGTGGATGACAATTTCTATCAAAAATCATTAGACACAGTAGAACGAGTGAAGGCTAATTTCATGATTTCTAGAACTAATTGTAGAGCTGGTCATTTTTTTCTCATCTATGATTGTAAAAATTTTATTATTTTCACAAACTATTTGTTTCTTGCTAGATCAACACGCATCTATATAATTAATAGCCAAATACACATCACAATATACCATTACACATCAAAATATACCATTAAAAAGGTATTTTCTCATAAAAGTGCAGAATATAAATTTTATAAAAATCTACTCAGCATTCTAGAAATTATAAGCAGTAAAATTTGCTACCAACACATGTACAAAACTCACATATATGTGGATGAGCCTCAAACAAAAGAGCGATTCGTATTATTTAACTCTTTTATATTTTACTTCTCATGCCTATTCTACAACTCTCTCAATTCATTGTTGTTACTTTCTTAAAAAAGCAAACTAGACAAGTTGTAATGAAATAATATCAGTGAATTAAAGTTGTTGTCCATTTTTAAGTGAGAAAGTTGTAAGAGAGGCGTAATAAATAAAATAAAAAAAGTTTGCATAATGAGAAACAAAGTAGAAATAGTAAACAATTAGAGTTGCTTTTTGAAATATCTTATTTGTTTTTATACCGTTCCTTTTTGTTTTTAACAAAAGTACATTTTAATATTTTTTATCAAACTTAAAACCTAATATATATGTATGAAGTTATTAAAATTATTTTATATATTTGAAAAATCTACGCAAACGTTTATTTTATACCGATAAACTTGAAATAGTCAAAGAAAATGCCCACACGTGGTTTTTTAATATACTATTATTTACAGCATATTAAAAAAATCACTTCTATAATATGGAAATTATTGTCAAACACCAAAATAAATTCCTGGTAAAAAATAAAAATTCAAATGTAAATATATTTTCAGGAGTTTTATTTATCTTGTCAGTCTCTGCAAAAAATTATTGAAATCGGCCTTAAGTTGTAGAAGCTACGTGTTCTTAAATATTAAATATTACGTCAGCGTGACTACAAGATCATTCTTCCTCTGCAACTTTTCAGTACATTTCCATTCGATTGGAACAGTAGGAAACACAGATTTATTACCAAATAAAATTAGGTTCCATTTTTGTGAAAAAATAGAAATTTTGTTATACTCATTTTAAAATATGTATTAACTTTTATAACACAGGTTAAACCTGAGCCTGTAGCAATCATATTCTCGAGATAAATCGTAGTATAAGAAATTATTGAGCTTGAACCATAATTACGATTTATCTGGAGAAAGAATTATTGGACTCGAATTAATAAAATATCAAAAAGTTCTAATTCAAATTAAATTCAAGTTTTTTTTTAATAAAATATTGCTGCAAAAAACTAAAAAAAATAAAAAAATAAAGCTAGATATGTTTCAAATAAAATCACCCATATTTCATTAAAATTGATGTATAAATGTCGACTTTATTCACAACTAAGTAATTATGTTTCCTACATTTTTCTTGTATTTTTTTTCTAAATAATTATATTATTTTTTGTATAATTTTTAAGTTGGAGTACATATTTATTTGAAACATATTCAGCTTTAAAATCAAAAAGAGAGCATTTCAGATCGCATTCGATTTTTTATAATTTTTTGAAAAACAAAAAATTTAAATTTTTAAAAATTCTTAAATTCTTATTTTTTTTTAAAGCAATTTTTTAATATCTTCGAAATTTATTAAAAACTGATGTGTCTTAAGCTTGATTAACCATAAGATGATTATGGCAATTATAATATGGTTATGTTCAATTATTTATATGTTGGCGCAGTTACTTATATGTTTAAAATTTTTTTTAATATGTTGATGTTGAATTATATTTTATTATTTTAAGGTTTTTAAACATATAAATAATTGCGACAAACATATAAGTTTTTGCAATACAGCCATGTTATGTTTACCACAATTATATTATTCAACGTGTGTTGAATCCATGCAGTCTTAATATAGTTGTTACAACTACATTGCGATTATACATTGATCATATGAATAAAAAAAAAGTATTTTTTCTATGTGTAGTTTTAAAAATTCCCAATAAGTCGCTATTTAAGCATCGTAGGGAAAATCGGAGAGATTTTTTGTCTTCTTTCAAATGTAGGTACTTTTTCTGAAATACCATTTTTGTTTCCATTACAGAACTAAGTTTTCTAAACTTAGAATATGTATTTGGAGATAAAAGAATAAAATCGAAAAAAGTAAAAATGGCAATATTTTAAATTAATTTAGTTTATTAATATTTTGGTAATTAAAATATATCTTTTGGACGCGTAGGAAAAAATCATATTTTATCCACTGGTAGCATTCTTTCCTGCATAAATTTATCGCTATCTCTGCATTTCTTCTAACTAAACTTTTTTGGAAAATAGCAGAATCAGGCTTTTCAACCGTATATGTTATATTTTCAAATATTGAAAGTTAATTTTCAAAAAAACAAAAAAATATACAATAAAAATTTTCCAAAATTTTTCGATTTTAATTGCAATTTCTTGTAAATATTTCTGCAAAGGATCATTGGTTATGAAATTAAAAAGATTAAGTTTTTTTTTCAAATTGTATAAAAACTGTAGAACTTATTCGATTTTATTTGAAATAACTTAATTAAACTTTCCATACATTTTTAATTTTTGCCCCAAAAAGTATGCATCAAATAAAACATAAAATAAAAAACTATAACTTAAAAATTTTAAATTTTAAGCGTTTTTAGAGTTTTAAATAAAAATAACATTTAAAATTTCATAAACGATTATGTTTAGCCTTAAAGTTAGAAAACAAAATTTACTTAAACACTGAAAGGACACTTTAAATATTTTATAAAATTTGAACTATTGAAGCTAAAGGAACAAAATTTTGGATTCAGAAATTTCATTGTGATGTTTTTGAAATTAATATATTTTTACAATAATTTGTGAGAAAACCTCAAGGATATTTAAAAATAAAATATTTGAAGGAAACTTTTAACATTATAAGAGCCCGAAGAGTTAAAACAAACAAATTTGATGGAATTTCGAAGTTATATTTAAATTATTATTACATCTAATTTTTTATTTGATACCCATAAAGGCATTGTTGAGCAACTAACAGTTTTTAAAAGAGTTCCTAAAAAATTGTTTTGGAATTTCAAAGTCCTTTTAAAAGAACATTCGAGCACGAAATTAAAAACTTAGTACGCAGTTTTATCATAAAATATCTCTACTTTTGTTTAGGTTTCAACGAAACAAAAATGAATAAGATACCACGAATGCTGATGAAGTATGCGGCACAGAAAATACGTATTCCATTCTGCTGGTGTATATAAATTTGCCGTGAGAACACCATTGAATCAGTCTAATTGGAAGCGTCGTTAAGTTTGTGTATTAAAACACAAGTTACTATAGAGTCGCTACAACTTTTAAACTACAAAATTGCTTTTATTTGCAATCAAGGTACCGGTTTATTTAAAATAAACCACAGTTTTTAAAAGGTAAAAACATAACAATATATATATATATATATATATATATATATATATATATATATATATATATATATATATAGAATTGTGAGAATTGCTTTCATAATAGCTAAAATGTGCACTGCATTATTCCAAATAGTAAATAATAATGATAGGATATCTAAAGTATAGTAAAGAAAATTTATTAGAAATTCATTTTAAATAATATTCTGAAGTAAATAAATTCATACATTTTTAATCTAAATTTCGTTCAATATAAATTCATTTGGTATAGATAATAAATTTTAAAGATAATGATAGAAAATATGAAAATAATGTAATATAAATATGTTATATAAATATAAACAATTTTCCTATTATCACTTACAATTTTCCGTGAATATATAGAAGTCAAGGCCTGTGAGACGATAGAATAATATGCTCCAAGCCTGTTCTACGAATTACATATAATACTAAATTAAAAATAAATTACAATAAAGTGATAAATTACAAAATGTATGTAGATATAGTCCACAAACTCTGCTTTGGTACTGCCAAACAGATACAACAAGGCAATTTACGATTGCAAACAGGTTTATGGTCCTTCGTGCCGGATGTAGGCTTGCGACACTACTGTAACTGGTACTTCGAACCGACTACTGGAACCACATCTGTAACAGCGTTTACGACGCTAGGTTTAATCTCTCTTTTACTTGCTCCAAAAGACTGGCGCTGCTAATTGAGTCCCTCAAAATTGCACCCAGTGCAAGGTGGGCGCCATATTTAGGTTGCAACGAAAACAAAATGGATAAGACACCACGAATGCTGATAAAGTGTGTAGCGGCACAGAAAATACGTATTCCATTCTACTGGTGTCTAATTATAGTCCACAAACTCTGCTTTGGTACTGTCAAACAAAGACAACAATGCAATTTACGATTGCAAACTTGGTTAGCTTTCATATGTGTATGGTTTGGTTCTTGTGAGAAAAAAAGCTGTTGTACGGTGTAAGCCATGCGCATAAAAAAATCAGGAACTGATAAAAATTAAACTGAAAGCAAATTCATGTTTAGCACATCAAATTCCATGTAGTCCACCTATTCTTGTTTAAGGAAGGATTTTTCTGCCGACCAGTGTAATTGGATTTCAGAACATATTTAACTCGAAAAAATATAGCATTACAAAAAAATGTCTTACTAAAATAAAATTATACTTTTTCTACTTATAAATAAAAAGAGTTAGATTTCATTGAAATCGATACGTAAATGTTATCTTTATAAACAATTAAGCGAAGGTATCTGATATAAAAATTATATACAAAATAATACATTTTTCCCACATCTAAGATTTATTTAACCCTTTTAAAAAAGACACGTTTCTTTTATTTGTGTACATGTTTAAGTACTTATACATATGTACGAGTATATGTTTAACTATATTTTATTATTAAGGGTATGAATTTATATTAGTTATTTTTCATATTATATACTCTTCTTTTTTTAAGTATTTTTGTATTTTTAATGAAAAATTTAGCGAGGTCAGCTTCATTAAAATGTTATAAAACATTTATTTGCCTTTAACCAGATTATTGTGTTAAAGTCACGATACAAACAACAGCAACGGCAACATCATTATTATTATTGTTATAATCACTATAGTAATGATTGTAGTACTACATTTTTTTTTTTTTTTTTTTTTTGTAGTTTGTTCTACAAATAATAAAAAATGTAGTTGAAATATTAACTATATAAATAGACACATTTTAAGAAGGTAGTTTGAAAATTTTGAAACTGATTACCTTAATAAAATTCTGAAATAAATACTAAATGAAACCATTTGAATATTTACAAATTGTAAATCATTTTGGCTTACATAAAGAAAACAGCTTTGTAACTATGTCCACGAAATTATATAATTTTCTACAGCTTAAAAAAATCCTTTTAAGTTTACTCTCGTAAAATAGTAACAATGTTTTTAAAAACGACAGCGACAATGTTGTCGTCATCATCGCTACCATCATCAGCAACATCCTCACCAACTTCTTGAATATTGTCAGCTGACGCACAGTGGAGCCAAACTCAATATTTGTGGTAATAAATCTGTATCTCCTAAACTATTGGTCGGCTCGAATTGATATCTGTAGAAGAATTTTAAAGAAGGACCTAAGCTTTGAAAAAGATCGTCTTGTAGTTACTCTGTTATAACACGAGATAAGTTAAAGGGTGTCAAAGTTGACTATCTCGGGTATGTAAAAGTTTCAAAAAATCATAACTTCTACAAATCAAATCCGATTTCAAAGATTTAATATTTTTTAACGTGCTTGGCAAGATAGAGAAAAAATAAGCTTACTCACTTATGTTATCTTCTACAGTTAAAAAGATATTTACTCTTGAATTTTGAGTTTTTGACTTTTTGAATCGATTTTTTTCGGGAATAACACCTGAGGTGTATGAGGGAAATTTTTTTTAATATTCTGTAATTTGCAATACATTCCGAAATACTAATAATAATAATGAAAAATTTTTTTAATATCTCAATTCGTCTAGACCTCAAAAATGTTTAAAGTCAGCACTCTAAAATTAGTATGAAAAATGGTTATTTTTGAATATGCTTTCAGTTTAATTTTTATCAGTTCCTGATTTTTTTATGGGCATGGCTTACACCGTACAACAGCTTTTTTCTCACAATAACCAAACCATATACATATGAAAGTTAACCAAGTTTGCAATCGTAAATTGCATTGTTGTCTTTGTTTGACAGTACCAAAGCAGAGTTTTGGGCTATAATTAGACACCAGAAGAATGGAATACGTATTTTCTGTGACGCTACATACTTCATCAGCATTCGTGGTGTCTTATCCAATTTGGTTTCGTTGAAACCTAAACAAAAATATAAACTGTATATTTCCCTTTTTTCTTAAAGATTTTTTAATAATTTTTTTTACATATTTTAAAAGACAAGGCGTCATATATGGGTAATAAAGAAATTTTAAATTGATTCATGTTTGCAGCCTACATCTAGCATTAGTGAATTTTAGAAAAAAGTTGTATGTTTATGGATAAATAATATAAAAATGTCAAGCAAGATTTTTTTTAATTTTTTGATGATATTTATTTTTGAAATAGACTTAAATCGATTTAACACTAAATTGCTTTCCGCCCTGCCAAAAACGAGTGCAGGAGTGCAAATTTTATGAAAATGCACAATTTTTTGAACGATTTTCTAAATTGCAATCAATTGCATTGATTATTTAAAATTTCGTCAAATAATAATCAAATTTTTTTGGCCGCCATATAGGATTCGCCATTTTGAATTTTTTGATACACAATTGATTATTATTGATATTTACAAAAACCAAGTATTCTAATTATGGCCAAAATTCATGGATCGTGGCCCAGTTTGAGAACATTACGAAAATTGGAAATAATTCAATAAAATCCAGAGCGATAACACCAAAAGTGTGTGAAAATTATAACAGTTTATTACACTTATGAATTAAACTATTACAAATACTAGAAAAAAACTGCATACATGTTTTTATAAATTTTGTTTTATTATTTTATTTCACAATATGAGATATCTTGGAATAAGGCAGATTATATTGTAAGATCAGCTGTCTTGGTTTTTAGCAAATTCTGCTATCGCTCGACTCACAACTACCTCATCCAATCTTAGAGTACTTATGTGGAAAATTCCATAAAGTGAATGAGAATTATTAATTCTCTATAATTATAATGCAAATATGATGGTTGGTAGCTAAGTTAAATACGCTCATGTATTAGCGTAAAATAATCTACTTACAGACGAGTAAAGGAGTGGAATGTTATTAAAATACAGAAATGTAAAAGAACGTATTGTACAAGTTTAACTAGCTATTAAACTTTGCTACAAATTCTTTCACTTTTTTTAAAGTTTTGGTATTTTTTAACATTTCGAAAGACATTCATAATTCGGAAATTTCAAATTAATTTAGGTTTTCACTGATTTGACACTAAATTACTTCCCACCCGGCTAAAAACGAATGCTAGAGTGCAGATTTATGAAAAAGTCAATTTTTTTAACGACTTTTTTAATTACACAAAAAAGCATACAAGCATAATATTTTCACCATTATTTATTATGTAATGTAAAAACGGAACATCGGGCTTTCATTTTTCAAAAAATCGTTTAAATAGCTTTAACAACCAATTTTTGGAAATTTTTCAAAAATAAATAATATAAAAAAAGAAAAAAAAAAGAATTCATATATTTTTTTAAAGCAAAACTCCGCTTACTTTTCAAAAACTTATAAAATATTACAATATTACTTATTTTGATAAAAGTAGAAATGTTGGGGTAAAGTGGAAAGTGTTAAAAATGGCAAATTTAAAGATATTTAGTGTATATTAAATATTTTGAAATGATTATTATATTTACGAGGCCCCTCGAATACCTAAGTTCAAGTAAATGATGAAGATAATTAGGTATTAACTGACAAAACAAACAATTAAATAAAAAAATAAAATAAAATAAAATAATAAAACAAAATTTATAAAAACATGTATGCAGTTTTTTTTTAGTATTTGTAATAGTTTAATTCATAAGTGGTACTCGGATCAAGTCCGATATTCAGGGGGATGTCTTACACAGCATTTAATTGCCTGTTTCAGACACAGCGGCTTTGCTCCGACTATTTCGGCACTACAACTTCGGTCGTCAGTCCTGATACCGCAACTTCGGTTATTAGATTCGGCACTACAACTTCGGTTGATAGTTTTGGCACAGTAGCTTTGGTTGTCTGTTTCGGTGCAGCGACTTCGGTCGTCTGTTTTGGCACTACAACTTCAGTCATCTCTTTCGACACAGCGAATTTTATCGTTTGTTATTCTCTTTATATTAAGTCTGAATTTTGTAAACTAGTTTTAAGGAATTGTATTATTTAAATCAGTATTCGTAAGATATCTCTAAGTATCATAAATGATCCGTCCTGCTGCATAATACACGACGGAACCGGCATCTATCAGTAATTGCATCCGAAAAAGTATCCGACTGAAACCCTACGTATCATCGTACTGCTGAGCACGTTAAAAATTATACTATATTTTTGAAAAAAAAAAATTTATTTTTCATGCTAATTGCATAGTGCTGACTTTGAAATTAGGATGACTAGACAAATTGAATTAATCCACAAATTTTTTAGACACACTACTTCATATTTTTAAAAAAATTTTCCTTCATATTCATCAAGATTAATAAACAAAAAATTAAAATAAAGTCAATATTCAAGTGTAAATATCTTTTTAACTGTAAGAGATAACTCAGTTGAGTAAGCATGTTTTTTTTTCTTTATCTCACCAAGAACTTTACAGAAATATAAAAATCTTTGAAATCGGACTTGATTTGTAAAAGTTGTAATTTTCTGAAACTTTTACATACTCGAAGTGGTCAAGTTTGACACTCTGTAGCTTATCTCATGTTATAACTGTGTGACTACAAGATGATTTTTCTGAAATCTTAGGTCCCTCTCAACAACTCTTCCGCAGATTTCATTCGATACGATCAGTAGTTTAAGGGATACATATATATAATCAAAAATTTTACGATTGGTCCCACTGTATGACGTTGTGCAAGTAAATTTTGAATTGGTAAATTTTAAGTATCCTAGTAGGCTCATTTTTTCAGTTCTTTTCTCTCTCTCTCTCTCTCTCTCTCTCTCTCTTTAAAAAACTTTTGCAAAAATAAATTTTATAACATTAAAAACAATAATTCCAACAATAAGAAAAAGAAAACATCTGCATCATTGTTGTCAATTGAATTCTAAATGTGTAGAAATGTTTTTTGAACCAAAAATAAAATAAAATGAAGAGACAATATCATCAAGTTACCGCAGGCAATTTTTCAATTTTTTTCGCTCCTCAACGTTGTTGCTACAAAATAACAACAATAACAGCTGTAGCAGCATCAAAACAATAATATAAAATTAGAACAAGGATAAGAATGTCACATACATAAGTACTCGTAAATTTGAATGTAACAATTGGAATAAAAAAAATAAAGCGAAGGAAAAAATACACAAAAAAAAAACAATAGCTGAACTCTTACAATTCGAAATGGAATAAATTTAATTGTATACAGTATGAGTAATTGATTTTTTTCAAAGTTGTTTAGCTGTGAAGGAAATACTTACAAATGGAAATTTTCTAATAGTAACTATTTAAGAATTCACATTGTTAAGTGAATTCAATTATATATTTAATGATTTCTCCGCCCATTTAGATATACGTATTAATAGAGTTCTCTAATTGACTCTAGTTTTCGAGATAAACCTTTACAATATATTGCAATATATCTCTAGTACCAATTGTCTCATTGTGTTTAATAAAATACCAAAAACTTCTAATTCAAATTTTTTCCATGTATACCACAATAATTTTTCAATCTACTCAATAGTTTCAGAGATTTAAAAAAAATGAGAAAAATTAACAAATTTGAAAAAATTTTGCGTTTCAAAAAATCGTCAAAAATCGAAAACTACCAAAAATGCATTTTTTTTTATTTTATCAGAAAGCAATAAATTATCTCATATTATTAAAAGCAATGCATAATTGTCGACATCACAAAAATAACAAAAACCTTTTAATAGGATTCCTACCTCGTATTGCTTTTATTTAAATGAGATTTTTTAATTGTGGATAAAGTAATTTATGTATCGATTTTAATTAAATATTGATGGCAACATATGCAGATTTATGATAAAGGAGAAAAATTAGCACTTTTGATTGTCTGATTTTTTTTAATTTTTTTTTTTTAATATATATATATATATATATATATATATATAAAATAGTATCACAAAACTTATTGAGTACTAAAATCAGTTTCATCCAGGTTAAAAATATCTATTTAAAATTCAATATCTGTCTGTTTATAATTACTTAAAACCTCATAAAGTTATTAAATCTTTTCTAGGGTTTATCAATAAATTGTTTAAGTATTTTAAGACAAAATATTTTATTTTATGTTGTTGCATACTTTTTAGAGCCAAAACGAAAAATGTATGCAAAGTTTAAATAAATTATTTTAGATAAAGTATAATGATTTTCAAGATCCGCGTTGATTGTGGTCACATTGACACATTTACGGTATCGGCTTTTTGGTACCGTTCGTTTACAAATTTTAAATAAATATAATGGTGTCAACTTGATGTCAATTGGCATCAATTTTCATTAATGATTTGAACACGAAGTGTCGAGTTAGAACACATATGGGGAAGATTCACTATTGGTACTTAATGGTACCCTTATATGCTTGATTTTTTTCTGTGTGTATCTTTGAAAATTATTGAGCCTTTATAGAAAAATTTATAATAAATTTGGAGTTAATCTCGAAAAATTCTGTAAATTTATTTTAATATTTTTTACTTTTAATATTTGAACAAGACACTGAATTTTGAGGGCGTATTGGAAATTTGTATTATATATAATGTCTTATAACGTACGTTATTTTTCGAATGTAACAGTGTTATTATTTAAATTTTATTTTGAATGTATTTCAAAAATTATTACCAATGCAAATAATAATAATAATAATAATAATAATAATAATAATTCAATAAAAAATATTCAAATAAAAGTTATTTCATCGTTTCTCTAAAATGTTTTAAAAAACTTATTCGGTTTTAATTCTCATGTTCTTAATAAAGTTTGTGAAAAATAAAATTCCTAAATTTTGTATAAGTTTCTAATTTTTGATGGTGTATTGGAAATTTGTATGATTTATAATGTCTTATTACGTACGCTATTTTTCGAGTGTAACAGTGTTATTATTTAAATTTTATTTTGAATGTAATGTATTAACAAGATAACATATATGTTACCAATGCAGAAAAAAAAATAATTCAATTAAAAAAATTCAACTAAAAGTTATTTCATCATTTCACTAAAATGTTTTAAAAATTTTATTCGGTTTTAATCCTCACGTTCTTAATAAAGTTCGTGTAAAATAAAATCCCTAGATTAATATACAAGTGTGTGTGTCAGATATGATACATACAAATCAAAAACCAACGCAAACATTTTTTGTTTTTATTGTTCCTACAGTTCTGCTTTTTCGACAATAAATTTTGCTAATATTTGTTCACTTGGCTAAATGCAATTTTGTATTGTGATTTCTTTAAATTTCTTTAAGGCAAGACCTGAAAAGCTTAAAATTTAGCTAAATATTTAGTATTTTTCAAAAATAGTATTAATATTTGCATGCAAATAAAATTTAAACGAATAAAAGTATTCTATTGAAATCTTGGTATAATAATTAATTAAGAAAATTTCCTCTATTTTTATAATTAAATACCCACAATTTTACTCGGGGAAAAATGTTTAAAAAAAATTCAATTATAATGGCTTTCCTGTCGTTACTAAGCGGCTTTAAGTGGTATAGTATAAAAAACTTTCTTAATCTCAGTTTTGGCTTTTGAAAATATTACAAATAAATATAAAAAATCTTGAAAATTGGTCAATTTTGGATGGGGCTTGCGAAGAATTATTATTAGTTTACAAAAAAATTGTGTTTTGGAATCATGAAAAGCATTTTATATGGCGAATGAAAACGTATTGACATCCTTTTGAAAAAAATTACCAAATATATGAAACTGTTTTCAAGTTGGGATATATTGATCGATATATTTTTATGATTGTTGCTGCTATATTATTTTGTAAGTAATCCAGTAAATATTTTTAAAAGAATTTATTAACCAAATAGAGTCCGTCATATTTTAAAAACCTAAAAAGGTGAAGCTAAAAATATGAGAAAAATTAAATTTATTCTTTATGTTTAATAAACTAAAAGAAATCTCATACATATGTTTGGGTATTTTCTGTAAAGATATATAAGGACTATTTATAAATAATTTTTTTACTATCATTAAAATGGCGATTAAAAACATAATAATACCCGCGTTGAACAACTAATGGTTCAGAAGTTACAGAATTATTAAAAACAATTTAGATTACTATATTCTGCTGTGAAGAATCTGTGCCAGAGAAAATATAAATTTTCTCATCTAAAGGTCTATTACAGTGAAAGTCTTGAAAACAATTAAAAGTAATTTTCATATCAATTTTCAAATAGGTGAAAGGGGAAGTAGCAGCTCCAATACAAAGTAAATATTAGTTATCGCATCAAATAGGATAGCGAAACGCACCGTTAAAAGTTAGTAAATAAGAAATTTAGTACTTTGGAATTTTACAAAAGTTCACATATATTTATTGAAGATATAGTTACTTCGATGCAGAACAAATATTTTATAAAAATAAGATAATATTAAATTAAAATGATATGATGGAAAATTCATGAACCGACTTGATTGATTTAAAAAACCGAAAATCGAAAAAAATATTTGTGATGGATATATGCAAAAATGAGGCACATAGCTTGTATAGGAGATTCAAAAAAAGCTAATAATGCTTTAGTTTATTTTTTCAATACAAGAATTCTTAAAAAAATGAATTTTTCTATGAAAATTCGAAGACTCTAGCTTACATAGATGCGTCAAAAAGTTGAAAAACCAAATATGACTTAATTTATTGTTGTTGTTTTTCAGTACCCATGAAAACAACAACTATAATGGAAGCAGATATTAAATAAATAAATAAAAAAAACAGATTTCTCAATAACAACAGAAATTCAATAATTAGCTTATTTAGGACTTGGAGATCAATCAAAAATGCGTTTTGGCCAATATCTCTGTAACTAATAGATCGACTGAGTTTATTTCATCAGCAAAAAAATTCAGAAAATATTTCCAATTTTGTTTTGCTTATACAAGGGCCCTAGTTTATACAGGGGCTTCAGAAAATCGAAAAACGTTTTGAAAAACCGGTTTTTTAATATTTCCGATATTTTTGACGGGCTCACGGACATCGTCCTATGGACATAATATAATATAAACTTTTTTGTTCTCCGACGTAAATTGTGGAAATTACAAACGGAATAAGAAAATTATATACAATATTTATATCTGTGTTGAAGGGTATAAAAATACAAAGGATAAATGATACCCTACACCATTTTTTATGAGCGTCAAAGTGATTTTCGGAAAGTGTCTTATATGGCATTGGAGGTATATTTTGAACTAATTTTTAAAATAAGTGTAATTTATATTTTTATAAAACGTACGTATACTAACACTTATAAGGGAATCACCGGGAACAGAGCCATATATAGGAACTATGGTCAGTTACGGACCATTTGGCCCCTTCCATTCTGCCTACTTAAAACTTGTTGGTGTCAAATCTTAAATATTGATATTAAAACTATTATCGAAAGAGGAGTTTATTTGAACTGATCTTCTAGGAATGTTTTCATAAAGATTTTTACTTATTTGTCCCAAATTTCAATTAAATATTTATACTTTTAAACCATTTATGAGCATCAAACCCCTTTTACGGTGGAATATTTATATGGGCGCTAGGTGAAATAATAGACCGATCATAACCTATTTCAATAGGATTCATCTTTGAAGCGTAAAAGACCTATGTACCAATTTTCATTAATTTAATTTATTTTATTGACAGGCGGATATCTTTAAATTGACTCAGGAAGAATTTGAGCCGAATGGTTTGCTTTAGGGAGGGGATCCGAAAATATTTTTTCTATGCTTTATAAACATCTGCACAAACCCATAAAAACCAAACCACCTATGGCGAGTAGGGTATAAGCTATAAAAGTATCATCAACTTTCTCCTAGGAAAAACTCTAGAAGGATAAACAATGATAACACCAAAATAATTTGTAAAATACCAGAACTTTTAGCGAACAACAGAAAAAATATCTCTAGTGCATACGCAACAGTAAGACAAAATAAAGTTATTCTTTGAGTATTAAAACACAAAAACAAAACAACAGAAGAAAATTGAAAAAGAAAAGTATGAAATCTCAAGTGTTTTATATGCTTTGAGCGATTTTCAACATCCGCAATTTGTTTTATTTTATTCTATTCTATTTGTTATTTTCTTTTTCTTGTTTATTTCTTTTAAATAATCTACTAACCTAAGGGCAAACCTAAGGCACTCCAACACAGGCGTAAGCATTTTATGTTACAAGGTTTATCTTTTAGAAACATTTATTAAACAAGGCTTTTATTATAAATATTTTATACTGAATATTTTTATTAGTTAACAAATTAATATAAACTAAAACAAAATTCTTCTAATCAAATTTAACCAAAAACAAAAATATTAAGAGTTTAGCATAATTTTACAAATTTCGAAATTTTTTGAACCTGAAATGAAATAGATCAGAAATCATACTTAATTTTATTCCTTATAATTTTAAACTTCAATATTTTCTTTTAGCTTCCTCCGCTATAGCGAAAAATACTTTGAATGTAATATAATGTAGTTGGTAGATATGAATGAGTAGATTATTATGCCATTTTTAGAATTTTGAATATACCCCAAAAATTGGGAGTTATAGCCAAAAAAAAATCGATTTTTATCTCGATTACCTGTTAACCAATTCAAGTTTTTTAAATGACATTAGAAAGAAAAGATCTTACCCTATATTATTAAACATTTTTAATCCAGCTGAATGAAACAGACTTGAATCGTTAATAAGTTTTGTGGTAATTTTATTTTAAACAAACGGGTTACATATCTGAACTCAAAAGACTTGGAACTTATAGTGCAAAGTTTTTGCACCATAGATTTTATTTATTAAACATGATTGTTGTCCAAAGTTCAAAAACTTAGAAAAAGCGCTTCAAATTACTTAACTTTTCCTCATTCTTCTACACTTTTTGTTCGCACGTTTTTACTTTTTGATCTCATTCGATTTTATATAAACTAATCGACCTTTGGGGATAATTTCTACATCTTCTTTGTTGTTGTGCAGACTTTCAACAGTTAAATACAGGGTAGTCATACCTTGATGACAAAATTTTTTAATTATTTAAATTTTTTGAGCGGAGTCTGTGCGCCCGACAACAAAATACAAATTTTATTTGATGCAAATGTGCGTTCTTTACGCTATATCTCGTTCATGTGCCCAAAATAGTCAATGCAGTAGATTGTCTCAGTTTTTTTTTAACATTTTTAAAAAAGTCAGTTTTTCGCTAGGCACATTCACAGTTTCATATACACTGTAATGAAGTACTCTGTGAACTTAATTTATCTTATCTTAGTTTTAGTGTGTTATCTTACACAATAAAATCGAATGAGCATTAAAAATAAATTTGTGAAAAAAATTTTATGGACTTTTTGAAAATTACTCAAAAATGTATTTTTATTTAGCTAATAGCTTTTTTTAGAAATAATTCTGTGATTCAATAAAATTTCACCTGGCCAGAGACGAGGTTTTTTTGAGTTGATTTGAAGGAGCACGGATTCCTAGCTGGTCAAGGGAAAGTGAATAGACTCCAAAGTTGGTCATAATCGGGTATGCATTTTTTTTAAATTGCCAAAATTCATTTATGATTTGAGAGAAAAAAAAACTACACAAAATACCCTTACATGTGTAGGTTATCTCTTTCATTTTAAGAGATATTTAGGACGAAATAAATTAGTCACTCATTTTTAGGTTTTTTTAGGTTTTTTCTTTAAACTTGGCGAGCTTAATATTGACCCTCTTTTTTAATATTAATCGGAAACCTTACAAAATTCTAAAAGCTATTGCTGCAAGAATCATACAAATATTAGGTTTTTTTCAAAAAAGGTGCCAATATTTTTTTACTTATAAAATTTGTTTTTTGTTCTGAGCCATAACATTTTTTAATGATTTCAAAAGGATAATTAATGTAGATACGTGTAAGGTAAACCCGAAGGCGTTTCGGGTAACGGTCTCCCCCAAAAGCCCTATCGAAACTTTGTCAATTTCAAATCGCAAAACTAGGATTAAATAAAATACCTCCATATATTGGGTAAACACACAAAAATTATTTTCTGAAGGACGCCTCTTATAAAAACAGTATGACTATTTGAATAGAAAAGATCAGTTTTCAAAACCTGTTTTTTCCAGTTGCGATTTTGAGTATTTTGATGCAAAATATCACGTGTGTTCTTAATTCCCTGATTTTAAAGAAAGTCTATCTATATTGTGTCAAAATTTCATTTGAATATCTCGACTAGGCCCAAATATCAACATTATTTCTAAAAAATATAATTAAAATTTATATTTTAAGTTTTTCTGGTTATGGTTTGAAGAAATTTGAGCATATTTAACTTATTTCTACTAAATGTTTTTCTCCACAGTCTTATGAGTTCAGGGATATGAAATACTAACCTTGCAAGTATTGGCAATTTATCATATTTTTGTTAAAAATTGCAGACTTATTACAAATACATGGAAAAAACGTGTTTTAAAAATTTACTTTTCCATTTAAATGGTCACACTGACATTATAAGAGGCGTCCGTCAGAAAATACTTTTTGCTTGTTTACCCAATATATGGAGGTATTTAATTAATGTAATTATTGTTTGATCCCAGCTTTGTGATTTGAGAATTTTAAAAACAAATTTAAACAAATTTTAGAAAATTGACAAAGTTTGGATAGGGCTTGTGGGGAGACCGTTGTCACAAGCGCCTTCAAGTTTACTTTACATGCATCTAAATTAAGATTCCTTTTGAAGACATTAAAAAAATTGTATGGACTGGAACAAATAACAAATTCTATAAGTAAAACATACATTGCCACTTTTTGAAAAAAAAGCAGAAAAAATATTAAATTTTTTTAAGTTCCAACTTCAGATTAATATAACTTTTTATCTATATGTGTGTGTGATTCCTGCAGCAATATTATTTAGAATTTTGTAACATTATAATCCAGTAAAAAGAAACCAGCATTTGATTTTTCAGTGTTACGGCCCTTCGCATTTTAAAAAGGGTAAAGTTTTTTTCTTGCTAATATCTTTCAAACAGCTTAAATTTGATAGCAAGTATTCGAGATAAAAAATTTTAGGTTAGGGAAGTCCTTAAAATCGGTTTTTTTTTATACAAATTCCGATTTTAGGGGGTACATTGAAAATTCTAAAAATGGTGTAATAATTTACTCACCCATATGCTTTATGTTAAGAAAAAAATGGAACCAATGTAAAAAAAGTTTTTTTTTTTTTTTTGTGAAATTTAAATTTGTTCTAATACACATCCGTCAGAAGTGTTTCATGTTAAAAAAAAGCTGAGAATATATGTGTCGAGTTTTTATTAAAATGAATTGTTTTTTGTTTTAATAAGGAAAGACGAATTACACAATGCTACAAAATAAAAAAAATTAATACATGTGGATTTTTTTTTTTTTTTTTTTTTTGTAGCACCGTGTAATTCGTCTTTCCTTATCAAAACAAAAAACAATTCATTTTAATAAAAACTCGACACATACATTCTCAGCTTTTTTTTAACATGCAACACTTCTGACGGATGTGTATTAAAACAAATTTAAATTTCACAATAAAACAAAAAAAAAAAACTTTTTTACACATTTTTTTTCTCTTTCTTGTGCTCATCATCATCATAAAATACAGCACGTGTAAGTGACTTAAACTCTTTTTATACATGTATGTATCTAAGTGTGTGTGTTTGCATGTAAATGAGTTTGTGTTGAAACAACTTAAAGGACTTTTTTTCTCTTATATGTTTGAATATTGTAATATTTTTTGTTGTTTTTAAGTAAATTTTAATAAATTATTACGTTTTTTTCTGTTTTTTGTGTTTTTTGTTTTGTTGACTAAATTTGTTATAATTTAATGTTTTTGTTGTTGCTTTTTCTTTCTGTATTGTTTGTTCCTTTTTTATAGACTTCTTAAGGATGCATGACGATAAGCTTAAATGTTTTCTGAATGTGTGTTAGTGTTTTTTTTTTTTTAATTTACATGTTTGGTTTCAGGACGAAATGTCTAAAGGAGTAAATGCAAATTTACCGTATTTATGTAAAATACAGAATAAAGGCCTTATAAAACGAAATCATCTCTAGATGAATTTATGCTCCATAAAAAAAAACTAAACTATATTAAAATTTTATAACTTATAAGTAATACATATTACTCATACGCACCATTTTACAACAGAGACAAATGTAAAATAAATGTGGATGTTCTAAACTATTAAAGCGATCTTGCACAAACTAGGAATATCAATAGAGGAGGAGTTAAACTTTTAGAGTATTTCATGCAGGAATATGTAGTTGAAACATAGACGATATTTAAGTGGACCAAGGTTGATCACCTCGAGTGTGAAAAATATATAGGAGCTTGTAACTTTGACAAATATAAACCGATTTTAAATATTTTTACATTTCTTTATTCTACTGATGTTCTACTACCTGTATACTAATACCTGTGTACTGATCTATATTATCTCTTTTCACTTTAAAAATACTTGACTTCAAAAATTTAATTTGACATTTTTGTCCATTTTTGGCCTATAACTTAAAAAATATATAAAAATAAAAAATCTAATGAAATTTCTAATAATTTTCTAACTAATATTAAAAAATATTTAATGATATAAGTTTTATAAGTCAAAATCTATAATTCTTTGCCAAAAAAAAAGTAATCTTATTTAATTCGATTTTTTTAGTTAAATGTTTTTAGAAAACAAAAATTATGGCTCATTTTACTCTTAATAAAATATAGTATTAGGAAAACATAAGAAAAAAATATGTTTTGTAATAAAGTGTGGGTCAAAAATGGCTGAAAAGTTAAAAAAATATGAATAAAAAATTTAGTTTGTGTCCTTAATATTTTACATAGTTCTGCTATGGGGAGAAAGCAAAAATTTTCGAGTTTCCGACGAACATCACCTTGTCCGATTTCGATAAAATTTGGTATACACAATTCATTGCAGTTTAGTTTTTACCGCGGCTCAAGGTTTAGGTTTTTCAGATTTTTTTTTAATACATGAAATTGAAATCCATATATCTTTGGACTTATTTGTCTAATTTAAACAAACTATGGTTCAAATTTCAATATAATCAATCTAATTTGCAATACCACATTCTAAATGGTAAACATTTTAACAAGGCTTCAATATCAAGAAATCCAAATATAGGTAAAAACATTTTAATTTAATTTATTGAATATCTAATGGATGAAAATTCTTTTCAGATACGTCTACAAGGAGAATTTTTAAGCAGGATGTAAAGTTGAGTATTGCTAAAAGGACAAGTCCATTGATATTTCAGTATAGCTATAGTTTAAGTTAAGCATTAAGTTAAGTTAAGCATTTTTAATAAAATTTATTAAAAAAAAATTATTTAACTAGTTTCAAGTTGCTCTGACGTGGTCGGTTATGTGACAATTTTCGATTTTTTTTTTTTTTTTTAGCCCATTGAAAAATATTTTATTATATAAATTGTAATTAAAATTTAATACTATTTTGGAAACTGTAAATAACAGACAATGGTAAAATGAAAAAAAAAACTAGAAATCCATGTACATACTAATCTTCTTTAATAGATTTATCATATTTATCTGTCATTTTCAACAACTTAAATAGAAATAACAACGATAATAACAGAAATTATAATTTAAATTCTAACAGAAATAACAATAACAGAAAAAACAACAACAGAAGATATATATGTAAATACGGTACAAAACAAGGGAAACGAGGAATTCTCGGAATACATGGATATTCCGGACAGTCAAAATTAAGAATATACACAGTTTCTAATAATAATATAAATTTCATAATCGTAAATATAAAAATGAACAATTAACATTTCTTGGCGACACAGGTGCCGACGTTTCATTATGTCGCACTAAAACAATTTTTGGTGATGAACCACTAAATGTAGGAAACAGATGCAAATTAACAAGCATCACTAAGGAAGAGATACATTCATTGGGAACGAATGAACTTGAATTATCACAAGCAGACCAAACATTCAAATACAAATTTCATTTAGTAGCTTTTCAGTCGTAAATCAAGGTCTAAAGAGCTCAGAATTTCCAAAACAATTTTTGAACATAATTTGCACAGAAATAAAAAAAAATAAAGATGTACTTTGTATCTTATGCAACAAGTTTAAATAACTAAAAGAAAAAATATTCAATCTGTTTGGAAAAGATTTTTGGCGAATTACTTTCGAAAAACTACGAGACAAAGTAATGTATAAGAAAGTACTAATTGATATATTTATTGGGAAACTCTTTGACTTAAGTACCGAACTGTATTACAGTACATATTACCAAGAAGTTATTGCATAATCAGTGATAATTTAAACCATCTTAATAGTACATCTACAGAAAACTAGTTTAAAACACTTGACAACTTTTTTTTCAAAAAGTTTCAACTTTTTTCAAAACGTTTTAAATTTTTTTAAAAGCCTTTATTTATTTCCCTCTAAGTTTGCTTCAAAGAATTGTATTTATTTACTTATTCTTTCCCTTATAAATGAATTTAAAAAATTTCTGTTATGTAAATCCTTGTATCCTTGTATTTTTGAAAACAACAAAAAATTCCCTTTAAAATCAAAACAAAGACTTTTACTTCTATGTAGTTGTATATTTGATCTATGTTCCTTTATTTAAATTTATTGAATTGCTTGAGTAGTTGCAGTAAGTTTATTTTAAGTTTTTTATCTCTTTTACTACGATATATATTCCCAGCAAAAAAGGAACTGAAAAATGAGCTGCAAAAGTCATGATTTTAACACTGTGTTGTCATTGGAAGGATGTTCTTCTTTTGTGCTTATTGTTCATTGCTGTGGAAGTACTTCTCTTAAAACTATGTTTTTTTTAAATTTTTAATAAAAATTGTGTTTTTCCATTATTAAAGGATAATGAAAATACCTTAAAACTTGTGAAATTTTAATTCTCTTAAAAATTATTAAACTTTTTCCTGCTAAATATACATTTATTTTCACTTGTTTTGGAAGTATTTATTAATAACTACCAAAAAGCATAAAATATGCAATTAGTTCTACTTTTGAAGTGGTGAAAATGTTCTTTTAAGGAAGCTCTTGATTTTTTTTTTTTTTTTGCTGGGATTAAAGTTATTTTTTTATTCCCAGAGTTAAAAATAAAGAAAACTGTTAAACTTATAAGAAAACTAAGTTTTTTTAATAACATTTTCTAAGAACAACTAAATTATATTCATTTTTTTAAGAATTTATAGAAATTGAAAATCATAGAAATTCATGACAAAATAATAACTAAAACATTTCAAGAACAAATAAATTATGTTTTTTAATAATTTATATTAATTTATAGAAATTCATTAAAAAAAATCAAATAAAATTTTTCCAAAGTATAAAAATTTTTCCTTGAATTATTATTATTTTTTTAGTAACTCATCACTTTTAAAATATATCCTTTTATTTTTTGTTTCATGTATTTTTTTTCTTCTTGTATTATTCCCTTTAGCGTTTTTATGAAATTTATTTCTCGCGAAGGACAAACTAAAATTTCGTGTATGTACAACTACTTTAATTTTTAATATAGTCCTGTTTATATTTTATATCTTTTACCGCAAGGATATTTTCTTTTAAATACACCTGTCACATTCAAACTTCACAAACTTTTCTAATAAATATCTTAAGACTATATTTACAAGGCTTTTTTTTCATTTGGACATACATATAACAAGGCTGAATAAAAAAAAATTAAAATAATTACTGAATTTTCTTTGAAGCAATTAAAAAATTTATTCGTCATAAAAACTTTAAATGTTTTTCAATGACGAATAAACTAAGGAAAAATAATTTTTTGTCGTAAGGAATTTACGAAATTTTTAAATGTATATCCTAGTTACCATTTTAGTTCCTCAATGGTAACAAGGATACACATAAAAATAGTACCAAAAACATAAAAAACGGGTTGAAATTTGAAATCAAGCCAAACAAAATTTAGCTACCCTAACGTGGCCCAATTTGTATGGAAGACAAATAAAGTATCGATATTCACAACTAAAATGAATTTAATTTATTTTAAGACTCTGTTTTTTAAAAAAAAAAATTTTGTTTCGACGTAATTCATTTTCGAGAGAGATGGAATGAATTTTTTTATATTTTATTTTTTATTTATTTCATCAAAAAATCACATTTATTTATTTCATCAAAAAATCACATTTGGAAGATATCTTCCTGGAAGAAATTTACGCAATATCTTCTTTTTGTTATTTGGACGAAAATCATCAAAGCAATATTTTCCTAATATTGTATTTTTATCAGTTTAAAGGAAATTAGGCTATAAACAAGAGAAAATATATAAAATCTAAATTTTTTTTTATTATTTTTATCCTCAAAATATCGCCCTTTTTTCAGTAAGGTGATTATCACCTCCGCAATAAATTGATAATATCCTATTTAGATCATCTGCAAGAAATTAATGCAATATTTTTATTTTTCAGTCACAATTTTTTTCAGTTGTCGAAAAATTGTTCAAAATTGAAAAAATATTAAAGAAATTTGTTTGTCTTTTAGAAAAAAATGGATATTATATGTAAGTGTTTTAATTTTCGTGCTTTATGATGAATTACTTCAAGATTTTATATAGCGATAATTTTTCTATATATTTATTATATCCCCTAGAAGATTATCTGGCGGTATCTTCCTTTTTTTTCCTTTAAGATGATTATCTAGCAACATTGAATGTTTTTCTTTCAGGCGTATTTATTTTTTATTGCTTAGATGAATCGCCTGTGACGCACAATCTCTCCTGATGGGTGAAACTTCCGCAACACGAATATAATTATTGCGGCAATAAAATTTTTCTTTTAATCAATACGAATTCGAATCACTTTCGTATTATTTGGCTTGTAGCCTTTATATACTTTTAAAGTGACCTAGTAATAGTTGAAAAGTGTAATGAGCAGATTACTATATAATTTGCAGAAAATTGAATTCACCCCAAAATCTGACGTTCTCGACATAAAGGGTGTTTTTAAAATTGCATAAACTCAAAAGAAAATTAATCTTCTTTAGATGGTATAGAGACGTGGATAGAAGTGTTTTCAAGATTCGGTATATATAATATGCCTTTTGCTTCAAACCAATGCTTAGAATTTGCTAACAAATGGAATATTAGAATAATTACAAGTTGTCCATATTATCCTAGGAGTAAAGGTATGGTAAGAACAGTGGGAATTGCAAAAAATATTTTGAAAAAATCAGGAACAAAAGAAGATGTTTATAATACTTTATTGTAGTATCGGAATACCCCAGTTAAAGATCTAAATTACTCACCAGCACAACTTTTATTATATAGGCATCTTAGAACTAAATTTCAATTACAGATAAAATGTTAGAATACAGCCCAAAAAAAATATTAGAAATAAATTTATTAGGGAGGAAATGGAAAGAAACATTAAGGAATTTTGAAAAACATTATAATAGAAATACAAAGAAAAGGAGAGATTTCAAAGTTGAAGATGTTAAATTTTTTAAAATTGGATCCTCACGAAAGTGGATTTCAAGTGGATACGAAAAATGATTATTACAATAAGCCTTGGTCTTACATTATTATATTTAAATAATTTTTTATAATCATTAATTCTTTGAATTTTTTATTAAAATAATTTTTATATAAAAGAAATATAAAAAATTTCGTTCTAAAATGAAAAAAAAAATTATTTCGATCTAATTGTAGGATTTTCTTAAGTTGATGCCAATAAGACGCTTAAAACTGACTGCATGAGTCCACTTATCATGGAAAGAAAAATGTCCTTCATAAGGAGCACAACATCACCAGTGTATGCGACTACTTCAGTGCCTTTATTGCTGAATATAAAGACCTTTAATATGAAACCAAAATTTCATATTATTCTTTTAGAAAAAATATGAAAAAAGTTCAAAAACTCTTAAGGATCCACATTATATTTAATCCAGATCGCCAAAGTATAATGCCAGAACTAAAATTTTAAAAAAGGTTATCTAGAATGGAATAAAATTTTATTTATGCTAAGATCATCGACACCTTTTGTTTTGAGACGACACTTGTGAGGACCAAAATTCAAGGAATTTTTACCCACATAACCATTAAGAAAGTTTTAAAATGTAAACATAAGTATTAAATAAAAGATGCATTGGCGTTTTACTGGTCGGGAGATGGACTATATCTATCTAGATTGGATGCGAATTACATTCGTCTATGTAACTCTTTTAATTTCAGTGTTCCGGAGGTCGATGGGGTAAAGGATGGAACAAAATATTCCGGAAATCGATAGGATAAAGGATGAAACGAAGTGTTCCGGTGGTCAGAGGGGTAAAGGATGGAATGAAATGTTCCGGAGGTTGGTAGGGTACACAGGAGGAAAAGCATTCACGACAGGTGCAGGTGGTGGGTTTCACCTTAAATGGCCATGCTAGCCATTTAAGAATTAACTGTGAGAAAAAAGCAGCTGGCAAAAGTAGCGGTAGAAAGCAGCAGGGAGAAAAGTCGAGTGAAGACGTCAATACCTACATCGTCACAGCTGAGCAGGCGAGCAGCAGAACTGACGAATCACGGAGGTAGAACAGTAGAGAGGAGAAGCAGCAGAAAGAAATACACAGGAGTGTAAGAGTAGTAGCATGCAGAGAAGCAGAGAAAAGATTCAAACACAGCAATCAAGAAGGAGACAAAATAAACACACAGGAAGCCACATACGCAGACACTCACACATAGATGAACGAAACTGTTACAGCAGTGAACATAAAGGAGACAACAGAAAGGAAGGTTTGATGCAACAACCGCTAGCGCTTCGAACAAGTGCAGGAAAACTACAATAATATTAGTTATAGGAAATGTATATAAACCAGTGTAAAGTTACAATCGATCTCCCTCTTTTCTCTCTTTTCGTGCTGGACAGTAAACAAGGCAGACGTGGTGAGTAGCCGGTTAATAAAAGTAAACAAAAGAACTGAAGAAGAAGTGTTAGGGAAAAAAAATAAAGTTGATTATATGAATTCAACGTAGGGTATACTGATTTACAATCAGTAAGATTAAAAACTTCAGCAAGATTTACAATCTGATTGAAGTGCTAGGAGATAAGCACTGCTCAGGGTCAAGTGATAGAATATTTTCTTGGAAGTTTTCACTGGGAAAATACAGGGACCAGAGAAATCTCGGATTATATCCAAAATTTAAGAATAAGTAGGAGAAATTGGAGTTGTAGAACCGCCAAGGCAACATGGAGGCTTCACGCAACAGCACTTTCGCAACAAAGAAGAAAGAAGTTTTTTGAAAAAATATATAAAGTGAAAAGATAAGTAATAAAGAAACAAGAGTAAATAAATAAAACAAATAAATAAAATTTTAATAAAGTTTATGTAAGAACCTTGGACGAGACTCAGAAATCCCAGCTGCAAACACGGGTAACCGGAGGTTACTTACACACCAAGTTATTTCTATTGCTCTTTTGTTATTACTAAATTAGAAACCGAATTAAGTAATTTCAAAACCATAAGCTCTTTACGAATTTCTTATTCTAGAACTTTGGTTAATAATACACAAAAAAATTGCGATATATTTTTTTATATGAATTTTTAAACAAAGATGTAGAATAAGAAATAATAATTTTCAATCATATAAATAAATTTACATATTTACATATTTCATAACATTAATAATAAGAAACTTGTGTATAATTTTTTTTTTAACAAACAACAAATTCAAGTAAAGTTTCTTAAATATTACTAAAATACATACATATGAACATACTCACAAACTCCAATTATATAACTGGTATTTTATTAATCAAAATGCAAGTTAAAAAAAGTAAATAATTGTTGAAAGAAAAATATTTGTTACAATTACCTGAAAAGAAATAAGAATATAATAAACTATTGTTAATAATTTTCTTATAATTTATGCAAAATAAAATTTAAAAAAAAATATTAAACAATATTTCATTCTAAAGTAAAATTTTACAAACAATTCATATTAAATTTTATAAACAAACTTTAAATAAATCCCCTAAATATTCCCCTTAAAAATTATAATAAAGCCTGAATAAAAAAAAGTATGAAAAATTGTTTATTGTTTGAATTAAGGACTGGAAAGACCTTTCTCAGAACGTTTAAATACAAGTGATGCTCCTTACAACTTTTTAAACAACCTATTGCTAAAAATTAACTTATTTTTTTCTCTCTCTTTTTTTTTTTTTCTCCAAAAAAAAACCCCTACTTGTCAGTGTGTAAATGGAAAAGCAGCTAAAATGAAAAATTGTTTACCATACAGTACTTCCAAAACGTCTTTTTACTAAATAATTCTGCAACTTGTAAGCCGTTGGAGATATCTCAATAAAATTTCACATGGCCAGAGATGGGGTACTGACGAGTTGACTTGGAGGAATACAGATTCCTGGCGAATGAAGGGGTTAGTGAGTAGGACATCTCGAGTATGTCATTTTTTTTTTTTTTTAAATCGCCAAAAATTTATTTATGATATATCAGAAAAGAAATTTTATATATAGATAGTTCTTATAAATCTGTACAAAAAAGTGTGCTTACATACGTAGGTTATCTCTTTTAGTTTAAAAGAAATTTAGGTCGAAATAAATTATAAATAAAAATTCTCATCTTTGCCCCGTTTTTAGCTTTTTTTCATTGCGGGTTCAATATTGCCCATGTATTTTTTAATATTCACCAGATTTTTTATAAAATTTTAAATAATATTGCTGCAAGAATCATATAAATATATGAATTCGATAAAAATTTATATTAATCTGAAGTTGAAACTTAAAAAAAAAAATCATATTTTTTGGATTTTTTTTTTTTTTTTTTTTTTTGTGGAACCTTGCTACACATTTTTACGGCAAATATATGAAAATTAACTTAATTTGGGGCTAGAGGAGGCCAAGTTTCTGTTAGACTTTAAGCAAAAGTATAAACATTTTGTACAAGTATTTGGCATCTCGGAAAATGTTAGAATATTTAAATTGATAATTTATAAAAAAAGTTAGTGAAATGTAATTTGATCCCATTTCTCAAAGAACTTCCATTTATTTTTTTTTTTTTAATTAAGTTAATATTTAAACTTTAATAAAATTAAAACAATTAAAGATATTTTATTTAAATCTGAGTATAATATGTATAAACTTGTCCCAAAATCAGAGAATTGAAAACACTCCCACATTTTTGTATGTAAATGCCCAGTAGCCCCATTCCGTATAAAACGTGTTAAAACTTGACTTTTTTCATTGAAATAGTCACCCTGTCATTATGAGAAGCGTCTGTCCTAAAATACTTTTTGGGCATATACTTTACAAATGAAGATATATAATTAAAATAATTTTTTGTTGATTCCAAGTTTGCGATTTGAAAATTTAACAAAAAAATTTTTTTTAATTTTTCAAAATTGACAAATTTTGTGGGGAGAACTTTGCCCCCAGCTCTTCCGGATTTATTTTACACATATTTGCATTAAAATTTCTTCTGAAAAAATTATATAATCCAGAACAAAAAACAAATTTTATAAGTGAATAAATATTGCCACCTTTTTGGAAAAAACTCAAAAAATATGAAATTTTTTTAAAGTTCCAACTCCATATTAATATAACTTTTTATCTATATTTATATAATTCTTGCAGCAATATTATTTACAATTTTATAAGAAATCTGGTGAATATTAAAAAATTAGGGGCAAAATTAAGCCCACCAAGTTAAAAATTATAAAAAAAAACGAGTCTAAAAATGAGATAAAAATTTATTTCGCATTAATTTCTCTTAAACTAAAAGAGATAACCTCCACATGTAAGCGTATTTTTTTTTCTAGAGATTTACAAGTACTATCTATATATATAAAATTTCTTTTTCATTATATCATAAATGAGTTTTTCGCGATTAAAAAAAATACATACTCAAGATGGGCAACTTTGGAGGGCCAGAATCTATACTCCCCCAGAACTCAGAAACATCTCATCTATGGCCATGTGAAGTTTTATTGAGATATAGCCAACGGTTCATAAGTTAAAGAATTATTTAAAAAAGTAGTATGCTTATGTACCTTCTGGATCACTTTTTTCATACAAATGCATGTTCAATGGGCGTGGCTTATTTGATCCCGCCCACTTTTTGTATTAGCCAATCAGAAGCGAGGAAGTTCCCGCCCACTTTTTTAGCTTTGAGGGTGAGAAAGAGAGAGAGAATAATAAGTTGGTGTGAGAGTGAGAGAGAGAGAATAGTTAGTTGGTGTGAGAGAGTGTTGTCAGGCAGAATTGTGTGTTAGGAAGATGGAAGAAACCCAGTTTATATAATGACCAATCAGAAGCAAGCTTTAAGTAGATAAAAAAGGGAAGTGTGAGTTTTATATATTTTATTGACCAATCAGAAGCAACCTTAGATGAAGAAGAGAAGTGTGGATTTTATATATCCCAGCAAACCAAAAAGTTTGATTTAAAATTTGAGAGTGATTTGAAATAAATGTTTTCCCAAATGTAAACGTATGAGAATGATAACATTCTCAACAAAAAGGTGATTTTGTACCCAATTTTGATACAGATTTGAATTAAGATATGAATTAACCTTCGATATCAAAGAAAACAAAAGACCTAATTTTTTAAGCGTTTGAAATATGATAACTCTGTGTTTGGTGGGTTCTAATAAGACATGTATGTATGCTATTGTGTTCTTTTTAACAAATACTATAATATATTTGTATACACGATCAATTGTATTTTATGAAATTGAAAACCAATGAATTTATTTTTGTCAACAGTTTTTTTTTTTTTTTTTTTTTTGTCTAATAATATTTAATTATGTTAAAGTACATACAAACAAGGAAAAATAACTTTTATTATTATTATTATTATTATTTTCCTTTTTGCACTTTTAATTGTGATGAAATTAGAATTTTTTTTATTCATCTATATTTATATGGTTATTTTTGTAAAGCGGAAAAATAAACTCGAGAATTGTTTTGTTTATATAGAAAAAATAACATCGTGTAAGGTTTTTGACTTTTAGTGATCTGATTTTCTTAGATATGCTCATACATAGTTATCAATGACTGAAGTAAACTTGTTAATATTATAATAACAAAGTATTTTAATTTATTGATGTTTAATAATTTCATATATATATATATATATATATATATATATATATATATATACTAACATTAAAATACTCTCCTCAGAACAACGTAATGAAATAAACATACACATGTTCATTTAAGTTAGTAGCCAAAAATGCATTCCCATATATTTTTAGCGCGTGTGCTGTGTCAGCAGAGATATTTTAAATGATATTTGATATTTTTTCTTTATAATTTTGTTGCAGTTCTTTTTTTCTATATTTATGTGTTAACTTACGTGATAGCACTCTTTAATTTAAAATTGATATTTATACTTGTATCAATAGAGAATGTATGTCATTCTTAGATCAAACTTACAAGTAATCATATCTTTCAAGTGTTCATTAAAAAATAAAAATGTCTAAATTCATTTGTGAATATTGTAAGAAATGATATAATAATAATGTATCCTTAAAACGACATATAAGATTAAGTCATCATATTGTGGGTTCATACTATTTTACTCAAGAAGGAAAAGCTAAATGCTCATTTAACTCACATTTAGATATATTTAGAATATATAGTGGTTAAGATTTGACAAAACATTTTTTTCAAACTTTAGTTAAATATACGATAGATATTTATAATAATTTTTTAAGTAAAACAAAACCAATGAATATCTTAACACCATCTTAACAGAAAAGACAAAACAAAGATAAAATTTGTCACATTTGTAACAAATTTTTATCTTTTGAAGATAGAGTGTGTGATCATTGTCACTTAATGGGTGAATATAGAGGGTATATATATATATAAATGCAATTTAGAATATCAAATTTCGCATTTTATTTCTATATTTTTTCATAACCTTTCGGCATATGATTTTTATTTGTTTGTAAGAGAATTATCATCTGTAAAGGGTGATATAAATATTATTCCATTAAATAAGGAGTTGTATGTGTCCATATCTAAGAGAATTCTAATAAATGTTAAAGATACTATTGAACTTCGTTTCTTAGATTCATTTAGATTCATAGCATCAAGTTTAGAAAAACTAACTGGCTATTTATTCGATTCTGATTTAATAACAGTAAAATCAATTTATCGAAATGATAATGAATTCAATTTAGTGCAACGTAAAGGTATATTTCCATTCGATTATCTAAATTCAGAAAATCGTCTAAATGAAATACAATTGCCACCTCAGTCTTTCTTCTTTAACAAATTGACTAATGAACATTGTAGTTCTGATGATTATAAACATGCCGAACATGTATGGAAAACATATAATTGTAGATCTATATTAGACTATTTACTTTTATATTTGAAGACTGATTTTCTTTTACTTTGTGATATTTTTGTAAACTTTCGGAAAGGTTGTAAAAATATTTATAAATTAGATCCATGTCAATATTACACTACACCTAGTCTATCATGGGATGCGTTGCTGAAAATAACGGAGATAGAATTAGAATTATTAACTGGCATCAATATGTACAATTTTGTTATACGTGGTATAAGGGGAGGTATTGTTCAATGTTGTAAACGTCATTCAATAGCCAATAACAAATATGTAAGCGATTATGATTCTTCTAAAGAATCGAATTATCTAATTTATTTAGATGTAAACAATTTATATTATATTATAATAAAATACCTTCCATACAAAAACTTAGTATGGGTTGAAAACATTGAAAATTTCAATTTAGATGATGTAAAACATGATTCACCTACAGGATACATATTAGAAGTAGACTTAGATTACCCTTATACATTGCATGACTATCACAACGACTTACCATTTTGTGCAGAAATTAAAAAAAAAAAAATAGAATGCATGAAACAGACTAAATTAATAACTGATTTAAATAATAAAACAAAATATAGAATACACTGCAGGAATCTGCAAAAATGCATTCAACATGGAATGGTTTTAAAGAAAATACATAGAATTCTAAAATTTAATCAATCAAACTGTTTAAAAACGTATATTGATCTGAATAACCATCATAGAACATTAGCAAAAAATCCATTCGAACAGAATTTTTTCAAATTATTAAATAACGCGGTTTATAGAAAGACAATGGAAAATGTAGATAAAATAAAAGACATTAAAATTGTTTGCGAGAGGAAAAATAGGGGTAAGAAACTTGGTGCTAGAGCGCTTATTTCTAAACCTAACTTTCATAGTGCACTTCAAAACAATGATAATATGACTGCAATCGAAATGAGTAGAGTTAAAACTAAGTATGATAAACCGATTTACATTGGGTTTTCGAAAGAAAATGTTTTCAATTTTCCTCTTCTAAATAAAAAAGTATTAGGAATGATGAAAGACGAATGCAACGGTAAAATAATTAAGAAATTCATTGGTTTAAGAGCTAAAATATATTCAGTTAAGATTGACAGAGATAAACAAGAAATTAAGAAAATTAAAGGTGTTAAACAATGTGAAACAGCTAAGCTATCAATAAACGACTTTAGAAAATGTTTATTACAAAAAGAATTATATTATGATTCAATGTATATATTTAAATCTAAGATTCACCAAATTTATACACAACACATTAATAATTTAATTTTAAGTTATTTAGATGATAAGAGATTTATAAAAGAAAATGATATTGATACCTATGCATGTAGTCACTATAAGATAAAAAAGTAATGTAAAATAAAACAAAATTTTTAATTGTTAATATATTTATAATTTAAAATTTGTATATATACATACACACATACCTACATATATATTAAAAAATATTTTTTTTTTTTAATAAAAATGATAATGTAAAATTTAGCAATAACAGTTGTTTTATTTATTTACATATGTAATTTAGATTATATATTTTTAATATATATGAATATTAAAAAGATATTTATAAATAAAAATAAAAAATTAAAAAAGAATATTTCTTCTTACACATACATACATACATACATACATGTAATTTTTATCGAAAAATTACAAAAAATATTGCTCGCGAGAAGTAATTTTATAAGGATTGTACGCACACAGAAAATTGTTTGTGATCATTTTTGCATATTAGACACCCGTTTTTTTTTTTTTTTTTTGATGTGTTTCTTTGTGGGAGTTTTTTCTTATGTGTTTTGAAGGGTTATATTATATATTTTTAAGCAAGATAGGGATAAAGTAAATTCGAATAAAAAATTGTTTATGATCATTTTTGGGTGATAGCTGTCTATGTTTTTTTATATTTTTCCTGTGTGTTATGAAGGGTTTAGGTCATCGTTTTATTTTTTTAACAAATTTACTTCAGTCATTGATAACTATGTATGAGCGTATCTAAGAAAATCAGATAATGTATTTCATCACTAAAAGTCAAAAACTTTACACGATGTTATTTTTTCTGTATTAACAAAACAATTCTCGAGTTTATTTTTCCGCTTTACAAAAATAACCATATAAATATAGATGAATAAACCAAATTTTAATTTTATCACAATTAAAAGCGCAAAAAATAAAAAAATAATAATAAAAGTTGTTCTGGCTTGTTTGTATGTTCTTTAACATAATTAAATTTTATTATACAAAAAAAAATTCTGTTGACAAAAATAAATTCATTGGTTTTCAATTTCATAAAATACAATTGATCGTGTATACAAATATATTATAGTATTTGTTAAAAAGCACATAATAAACAAACATACATGTCTTATTAAAACCCACCAAACACAGAGTTATCATATTTCAAACGTTTAAAAAATTATGTCTTTTTTTTCTTTGATATCGAAGGTTAATTCATACCTTAGTTCAAATCTGTATCAAAATTGGATACAAAATCACCTTTTTGTTGGGAATGTTATCATTCTCATACGTTTACATTTGGGAAAAAATTTATTTCAAATCACTCTCAAATTTTAAATCAAACTTTTTGATTTGCTGGGATATATAAAATCCACACTTACTTAATAAAATATATAAAACTCACATTTCCCTTCTTTATCTACTTAAAGCTTGCTTTTGATTGGTTAATATATGAACTGGTTTTCTTCCATCATCCACAAAATCAACCCTTAAAACCCTAACACACAAATCTGCCTGACAACACTCTCCCACACCAACTAACTATTCTCTCTCTCACTCTCACATCAACTTATTATTCTCTCTCTCTTTCTAACTCTCAAAGCTAAAAAAGTGGGCGGGAACTTCCTCGCTTCTGATTGGTCAATAAAAAAGTGGGCGGGAGCAGATAAGCCACGCCCATTGAACATGCATTTGTATGAAAAAAGTGATCCAGAAGGTACATAAACATACTACTTAAAAAAAGCGTTTTGGAACCACTGTGTGTCACATAGCCAATTAAAAATGTGTAAACAGTTAGTTTGTTTGTTGAAAAAAAGAATTTGAAGAATAATATTAATATTAAAATATGCACATAAAACAAATTTTATTATTTTTTTTTTTTTTTTTTTGTTGTTTTAATATTATTTTTGTATTATATTATTATATTAATTTGGGTATTATTTTCTTTAATTTTTTATTTATTTCATAGAAATAAAACAGGCAGAATTTTCGTTACAGCTAAAGAAAAAAAAATAATAATAAAATATTTTTTCCGTTTAAGTACACAACAACAATGAAATAAAAAGAAAATCGATAAGTAAACAACTGAAAAAAATTGAAACGTAACGAATAAAACTCATAAAATAAAGACATAAAATAATCTATATCTTTAAGGATACAAACACACATATTCTTTTACATAAATACACATACAATAACATTTAAACATACACTTGTTTTGTTGTATATTTTATTTAATATAAATACAGTGACTAGAGAAAATGTCACAGAAATGAGGGGAACCTTTAGAAAAATATTCTGTTAGTAGGCTTTTTTAAGGAGAACAATAAAACAATTTTAAACAAGCAAGAAAGACATAATCGGTCAATGCCAACATCTAGATGGTTTTATTCACTTTATAGCGATTCCTGGAAGTGGATTTATATGGGTGCTATGGTAAATTATGGACTGATTCTCATAAAATTTGGCAACGTTGTTTCTACTTACATAAAACTTATTATTAACTTGATACTAACATTCGTATGAGATTTATACACGTTAAAGTGATTTTCGAAAGGAGGGTTTATATGGGAGCTATGATTAATTATGGACCGATCTTCATAAAATTTGGTACAAATATTGATACTTATACAGAACTTCTTTGCACCTAATTTCATTAAAATATTCTTATTTTTAAGGCATTTTTGAGTGTTTAAACTCAATTCCTGGGGACATTTGTATGGGGGCTAGGTTAAATAATGGACCGATAACAACTAATTTCAATAGACTTCGTCCTTGTATCACAAAAGTTCCACGAGCCCAATTTCATTGAATTATCTTTAAAATTGCGACCTGTGCTTCGTGCACAAGGTTTACATGGACAGCCAGCCGTCCAACCAGCCAGACGGACGGACGGCCATCGTTATATCGAATTAAAAAATGATTCCGAGTCGATTGGTATACTTTAAGGTGGGTCTTGGATAATTTTTTCTATGCGTTATAAACATCAGCACAAACGCTTTGTCCCTGTATCACAAAAGTCCCACGAGCCAAATTTCATTGAATTATCTTTAAAATTGCGACCTGTGCACAAGGTTTACATGCCGCCGATGGAGGAACGGCCATCGTTATATCGAATTAAAAAATGATTCCGTGTCGATTGGTATACTTTATGGTGGGTGTTGGATAACTTTTTCTATTCGTTATAAACTTCAGCACAAACGCTTAATACCCCAACTACTTATGATGGTGTGGGGTTTAAAAATCCTAGAATATCGCAAAATTTTTAGATTTTTGGAAAACACTTTATATAACATTTTTAAATTGTTACAGAAGGAATAAAAAAAATAACTATTGAACTATACATATAACATATATCCAAAATAAATAGTCACTTTTTAATTCACACATTTTTCATTTTCTCTTCCTTACTTACATCCTAGTTTTGATTTTCTCATGTAATACCTGTAATATTTAGTAATCTGGGACACCATAAAGTGTATATATTCTGGATCCTACATGGTAGTGGAACCAAAATAAAGAAATACAGGCGGTTGAGATTAAGAAAAACGACAATTAATTGAAAATTAATATTTTGAAAAACTAATTGATTGTGGATAAAAATAGATAAAATGAAGTATCATTATTGTTAAAAAAAAAATTCTTTATTTTTTTTCACAGATCGTGTAGTGCACCGTCAAAGTCGCATTTTTTTGCAATTTTTAATCACACAAAGGGGTCAATAGAATAGAAGTGAGCTGTATAGTTACATATACAGCTGCCCATCTAACCTAATCACATTTTGAAAAACTGAAAATCGGAATTTTTCAAGTTTATGTTTTTGAGTTTTATTTTATAAAAAGAAGTTTCTTTACATTGGAGTTATTAATCATAGGTATTGAGAAACATATTAAATTATTTTTATTAATGTAGTAGAAATATTTTTAATATATATATATATATATATATATATATATATATATATATATATATATATATATATATATATATATATATATATATATATATATTTAGACGAACTTTGGTGAAAACAAAAATTTTAGGCCTTTAATTACGGTGTGTAGTATGAAAATCTAAAAAAAAACCTTTTGCGGATTTCTTGCGATTTGGAACAAAAAAAATTCTAGGTAAATACGATTGTTTTCTTAACAAAAACAAAATAAAATTAAAGTAATAAAAATTTTAAACAGAATTTTAATTTACTTAATGAAAGGTAACACCCTATTTACTACTTAAATGAAAAATGTTATTTTGGGACCTTAAAACCGCGTTAGGTTCAAACACATAAAATTATTTACATTTTATTTTATATTTCTTACTAATTAAAAAATTAAACATTTGGTGTATTAAATACTTGATAAGGATGATACTCACGATCCTTTATTAATTGATTTAAATTAGAATAATGTGAAAATTATTTAGTGGCATCCAAATCAGCTAATGAAAGTTTTTGGAGAAAATGCTGTTGTTAGCAAAAAGTTTGTTTTTGTAAAATTGATCTTCAAGTTATAATCAAAATTTTTTTTAATTTTTTATTCAATCATACCATTTTTATTTTATTTATATATTTTTCTAATCCTTTTGTGTTCAAATTATAAGTGTATTTTAATTTTTTTTCTATTTAATTGTGTTGGATTTGGGACACACATTTTTTCCACAAATTCCCACTGTATTTCGCGTAATTCGAGATTTGCTAAATAAAAACGTGTAGTTCAAAAAATGGTAACTATTATTGAAATGCGTAATTTTTGAAACCGCGTAAATCAAGTGTTACCTGTATTTCCATTATTAAGAAGTGAAATATACAGAATTTTCGGAAAATACTTAAAGCAAATATAAAAGTAAAAGTATAAAAAGTTTTGCCATAATAAGCCACTTAAACGCGCAAGCGTAATTTAGATTTTGCGTCCATGTGACAGGGTCTTATATGCAAGCTATGGTCATTTCTGTACCGATCCTTCTAAAATTAATTAATACTTAAATAAAATTTATTCTCATTAAATTTTATATTTATGCGATCATTTATGTAGGAAATATGAACGAAAAATTAATTCCGGCAGGGTAGGTATGGTCAATTATGGACCGATCCTCATGAAATTTGGTAGTATGCTTTCTACTTAAACATGACTTATCTGTGATAAATATTATTTAAATATGAATATATTTTAGATATTTATGAGCATTTGACCTATTTTCTGAAAATTTTTAATATGAAGCTGAGTAAAATAATGATTATATTTTAACCAATTTTATGATGTTACATTACTGGTCCTAATAGGGTCAATTACAAATTTCATAAATTTACCTTTAAAACTGCAATCTGCAGATTATTATCAATTGTGGTTCTTGATGCATGAAAAGCTGGACGGACAGAAGTATATGCTATTTGTTTATTATTTTTTATTTCAAGAAGTATTTTTTTCGATTTACTAATGAGATAGTTATTGCAGTAAAACTACTAACTAAGCGCTATACACCTTTCCTGAATTAAGCGCCATTTTTGGCGATTCTACCCCAGTGTGCGACGTATGTCTATCAACTTTCTAATAAACTAATAAATAAATTTTGATTTTGTTAAAAACTATTATATTTAGTATTAAATTTAAAATAAAAAATTATATTTTATTTGTATTTAATAAAATATTTAATATTTTCTAAATATCTCTCTATTTTATTTTTTGTCAGCTTGAATTATTCTATAAATATTTTTTTTATAAGTTTACATTATGCGTTTGCATGAATTCTGTTAAACTTTTATTTCAAAAAAAGCTCATTATTAGCCTTAAAGTGCGCACGGATTTTTTCATGCGCAGTCCTTATATGGCATACTTACACATATATAAAAAAAGTCACTTTTTAATTCACACATTTTTCACCTTCTCTTACATAATTGCAGCTTTGTTTTGACTTTCCCAAGTAATTCCTACAAAAGTCATCTGGAACAGAACAAATTGTATATATTCTTGATCTTAATAGGTAGTAGAATCAAAATAACGACATCCTTCTGTTAATTTTCTTTTATATTGAAATTCAAAAAAGACAACCAATTTGTGTCGACTTTTTATAGCTCCTATAAAAACTTTATTGGTGAAGAAATGAATTAATTAGATCCATTAATAACTGAGATGTCGGCCAAAAAGTAATTTTTCGACTTTTTGAATCCTCTATATAAGAAGGTTTTAGAACTTTTTTAAATGTTATTTTTTATATTTTTCTTCTATTTTTATTTGTTAAAAAATTTATTCTTTTGAGGAATTAAAAAAAAACCAATTCATTCAAAAATATTTGTTCACCAACCACCATAATGTGTACCAATCAGCTTAGAATCGCTTTCTGAATCAATTTAACGATATCCGTCCGTCTGTCCGTTCTTCGATGTAAACTTTGTAATCAAACTAAAGGTCGCACTTTTAAAGATAATTTGATAAAATTTGGTACATAGGCCTTATATCGCTTCATTATTTCTCCTAGCCCCATGAAAATATCCTCCCGTAATAAGAAAATGACGCTAAAGTACAATGTACATATTTCTATAGAATTCAACACAAATAAATCCTTTGTATTATGTTTGTCACAATCATATTATATGTTTATGACAACCATAATACGATTATGTAGTGACCATAATATTATAGAATTCCTTATATTATTATAGTTAAAATGTTTGCCACACATTTAAGTAATCATGATATGATTATGGCAAATATAATATGATTGTATTTTGCAACTTTTTATATATTTGCACAATTACTTATATTATTATTCTTTATTTTATTTATATATTTTTTTTAATTTAATTCTTTATTCATAGTAATTGTTTTACAATATGTAGTGCCTCTGCATCTTGAGGATATTGTTGAGGATTCTTATTCCCTTTTTTTCGTTTTTTTTTTTTTTTTTTTAGTTGGTACGTTTTCGACCCCTGTCGATTACACTCAAATTCAATAGAAGCGTTTTGAAAATGAATACGAACAAAATTGTATATTTTAATTAATTAATTATTATTATTATTATTATTATTATAATTATAATTATTATTATTATTATTATTATTATTATTATTATAATTATAATTATTATTATTATTATTATTATTATTATTTTGAAAATTTTTTATTAAATTTTCTATTCTTTTAAGTCTTTCGTAGTTTCTGACAAATCTATGTAAGAGCAAAGTCCTTAATTTATATATGGTCTTCAAGATTGATTCGCTGTCGATTTGATAACAAAATTATTAGGAGCTTGCCCAATATTTCGATATAGAACACGTTTCATTCATTCAGGAAACTATTTTTAATAGAAAGAAATATCTTTAATTCCACTGTCCCACCTATAGTTAAGTTTTCATATACTTTTATTATTACTATATGACTTTTTCCTGCAGTTAATTTTAGGCCAATTCACTGATCAGAGGGGTGTCTGCAGCAGAAAATCCAATTTTAAAACTTAAAACTTTCCAAAACTAAATATCACATTCAATGGCTAACAATATGCTGACCGTGCATCTAACCTATATTTTATATAATATACAAATAATTAAGAATATATATATATATATATAGTTATTTATAACCTAAAATTCCGAATCATACATTTTGAAAGTAGTTTTATTAATTAGACAATAACTAATGTTCATTTTAAAATTAATAATTTTTCAACTAAAAAAATTATGTAAATATAAAGTTTCCAAGGACTAAAAAAATTTGTTCTGCCCTGACCTGCCCATTTGAACAATATTTTTACTTCCTGTTTGTCTACGTCGCTTCGGCAATTTATATGGAAAACAACAATAAAATTTGAAACTTTTATATTGTTTTCCGTACCGTTTGTCGAAACAAATTTGTATACATATTCCTGTACAAAATTATTTCTAAAGTTAATTGTTCGACATTCTAATAAAATAAACAAGTGAGAATGTTATATTCGGCTTGGCCTAATCTATTTACCTACCATCTGCAATGTTTTAAAATGTCACCTTTTATCTGAGGAGGCCGGTAATTTGGGTGGACCACGACCATTTTTTGTTACCGAGTTTATATTGGTCATTGGAATATTTCTCCAAAATTTTCTTGATGTATATGCTTTTTGCTAAAAAGATGTCTTCCAAAAAGTATAAACTAGAGTTACAACGGATACCTAGTTTTTCTAGTATTTGGTCCATAAATTTTTTGTTTACTAACCGATCTTGCTCATCTGTCTGCTTTCAACAGACAGACGGGCAGGCGGACGGACATCGTTAGATCGTCTTAGATTTTCACAAGGATCCAGAATATATATTTATTTTATGGGATCTTAGATGATTATTTCGATATTTTATACACGGAATGACAAAACACAGTTTACCCCCAATTTTCTGATGGTGGGTACAAAAACATAAACATTTGCAAAAACTTCAAAACAAAAATATTATAGTTAAAATATTTTCACATACAAAAACTGAAAATAAATAGAAATAAATCATTAACAGATTTTTAATGGATCCAAAAAAATTTTTTATGTACATAATTATAAACATATGGAATAATCTTGCTTGCAAATAATATAATTGTAGAAATACTTATGTACAGTGGCGCAGAAAACTAAAGCATGGAATAGCATTTATTAAAATATAGGTGAATAACGGTGGGAAAATTGTTTTGATTTCAATTATTTTTGTTAGCTTTTTTTCACAAAATCCCAAATACTTTAAAACAAAATGAAAAGAATTGAGTTTCTTTATTTAAGCTAAAAGAACTCAAAGAAATATTAAATATTTCTGAAAAGTGTGTTATGATCGAAAAAAATCTCAGATTGGAAGTGGTTGACGCAATTACTTGATCTGAAACTCACAGAAAATATATTTGTAATCATATGAGGAATTTTAGATCGCGAAATAAAGGACGAAATTTTCCACATAGATAAAATAACAAGTATTAAAATTTCTGAGCACATTTTTCAAATTGAAGTGTCTATATGCCGTGCACATGGGTAAAACTTAAAAAATAGGCCTATGGTAGTAAATGAATTTAACATTTGTATTTAACAAATCGAAAAAATACTTTAGTTTTGTCTCGCATGAAAAGTGTATATTTAATATTTCTTTGAATTTTTTTTTTTTTTTTTTTTTTTTGTTTAAATAAAGAATCTCAGGTCTTTCTTGCTTTGTTTTAAACAATTTTTGATCTGGTGAAAATAAATTAACAAAAATAATTGAAATAAAAACGATTTTCCCATCGTTATTCGCATATATTTTGATAAATGCTTATCCGTTCTGTAGTTTTGTCCGCCACTGTATGTCATGTATGATGATTTTTATATGTATTTTAGCAGGTATTTTAGGAGGTTATATTTCTTTATAATTATATTTTATATAAGCATTGAATTGCAAAGCGTATACATCATTTTTGGTATAAAATAGCATTCAGAACAATATGTGGTTCAGGACAATTTTAGTATAGTTACTTTTGGAAATTACGATACTAAAAACAATATCATTATTTCATGGAAAAACGATATCATAAGGAAAGGTAGTCCGTAAAAGCTATAGTTTTAGATTCGAAAATTATTATCATATGTGATAATTTTTATCACATTTTCGTTTATTAAGTATTAAATGAAGTTAAAAATAACTAAAACACTAATATCGTTTAAATGATCCATTTAAATTTTTTAATTTATATAAATGGATCACTTATATCAATGCAATGCGTTCACATAATTTAATGCCAAATGTAACGCATGTATGATTTTCCAAAAATTATTTTTAATAGAGAGCTTTATGTGACAGCTAAGTTTAGGCCGATATTATCAAAATAAGGTAATATATTTCCACTTAAATACATTGGCAAAGCTAGACAATTTTTCTGGAGGGTTTATATCCCCTGACAAGATTTTTTTTCCGGCAAGAAAAATTATTATAAAAAATATAACAAATCTTATTTATGTTTCTTGTAACCGTAAAAGGATTCATATAATATTTTGAACAAATGTTTTAAAAAATATGTTAAATGCAAAAAAATATATAAGCGAAAAAATGTTTATAATTTTCAATATAAAAACTAAATTCTCCGTAAAGAATATATTACACACCTTTAAATTATTGTATATTTTTTACATGTTTTAATTCTAAGTGAACAGAACATAAACATAAAATTTGGAAAATAACATAATATTGATTTTACTGCATGTTTCTAATAAGGATAAGTCCAACTAAAAGTTAGTTAATCTGTAATATATATATCGACAATTCCATGCCCATATAATTTTCATAAAATTTTGCACACAAATAGTCAACAGATATTTATATCAATTATAGTTTTTCTATTTCCTAAAATTCCGAAAACTCGGATTTTATCTCTCTTTTAAACTTTCTAAAAAATCTCAAAAGTATACAACTTTAAATAACAATATTTCTGGGAGGGCCTTGTGGAGCCAAATGATCTAAACGACGTTTAAATTGTGATTACATGGTCTTCAATACGAATATTTCATAAATAAAAAACTGATTTTTAAAAAATGCATTTTAATGCAATTGCATTTTTTAAGTGCAATTTTCGTTGAATATGCTATTCCAGTTTTTTTCATTTTTAACATATTTCAAAATTAGTGAATCTTTACATTAAATTAGGAATCCTAATTTTTTTGAAAGGACATATCTACTATGCTCAGTTTCGTTTTTCTAAAATCTATTTACATTTTCTCATACAAAAATTCTATTTTTCTGGTATTAATATTATAATTTATAGTAAATAAAATAATTTAAAATATATATAAAGAAAAACTAAAATTCAATTAATTAACTGTTCTCAAAAATGCAGCTATAAACTGCATTTATATTCTGTTAATATTTTTAAACAAAGCGGTTATTTTGGAGAAGCTGACCAAATTGCCCAAGAAGAAGATAAAAGCTTATATGCTTTTCAAATTACACAAATCCGCCAATATCTTCAAGAGATATGAACATTTAAAATTGCTTACTTTTTATATTTTGTTAACTTTTATATAAATTAAAATCATCTTTTTTTTCAAAAAATAAGAAAAAATATTATTTTTATAGGAAAAATTTGAAAGATGTTTTTTTTTTAATTGTATTATGCATAACAGATTTGCTCGTCCCAAAAATGTAAAATTTTTGTTTTAATATTAATATTCTATACAAATATGTAAAAAAAATTCAAAAATTTAAATAGCATATTTAACGAAAAATGCATTTAAAAAATGCAGTTAAAATTAAAATGCATTTTTGAATATATATATATAACTCCCGAAAAAAAGGCATTTTTTAGTGTCTTTCAATTTCCTTACAAAATTTTATACAAAAAATCCATTTTTCACTTTCTCAAAAACCAAAAAAAAAAATCAAAAGTGTGCAACTTTAAATATCAATATCTCTGGTAGGGCTTTGCGACTTTTAATGGTTTAAAGTGCGTTTGAATTTTGCTTATTTATAATTACTCGTAAAAAGGAAAAAAATTGAAAAATTTTAAATATTATTTAAAAAATGTATATCAACATTATATTAAGAGAAGAACTCCAAAAGTAGTGAATGGTAATAAAAGAAGACATTCTTCAATGTGTTCCATACTACTTTTTAGCACTAAGTACTTCCTTTTAATGACAAAAATCTGTGGAAATCATTGCTTACAAAATTTATAATAATCTTAAGGTCTTGTCTTAGGATTATTGGAGGAGTGAAAAGGACTCTGAGGTAACTATCTGTCTATCTATCTACTCATATCTATCTATGTGGATAATAAGCCAGTACTATTGGCAATGACAAGCCATTCTGTTAGATCCAGATTAGTGCTTGAGAGCAGAAAGGAATTGAGAAGGCTAATGGATGCCTACATAAAACTCTATAGGATTCCTGGGTACTATGACATTCTCGATAATGAAATGCCTTTTGCGGAGGCTTTGGGAAGGATTCCTATGGGTCATATTTCATGGTCATAAGGGAATGAACTTTAGGAAGAACGAATCGTGCATGGAGGAATAAAACGGACTGCAAGGTATCTACAGCGCTGTGGCCTGGTCTTAAATTAGCAGATTCGAAACATCTTCTGTGCATGAGCCGTGGGAATCTAAAGGTCAATGTGGGTATGATTACTAGTCACTCCGCAATAGGGAATATGACTAGTAAGTGATGTGCCAATATCAAACTTCTGTAGGACGTGCGATGATGTGGTGGAGTTAGATATGCTGTCTTTGTAATTGTGTAGGGCTTCAGCGTAGTACAATGAAGTGGTTTGGAATCCACATGCTATACGAACTAGAGGAGGTTATTTGCAAAGGACTTACTAACCTCATAAGGTTCGTAATGGGGATAAAGTGGCTTAGGTGTAGTTGTCTTTGATTGCTAGGTTATAGGTTCCACATACTTCTATTGCTTTATCTACTGAAGTCTCTCTCTTTTCTCTGTCTCTTTTCTCCTTTTCTTTCTTGGCCTTTATTTGGACTTTTGTAAAGGGATCACAATGGATCAACTGGTCTCTGGGTGGAGGCGTGAAGACGCCACCTTTTTTAACATATAAAATATATAATAAAAATATAATTATATAAAACAATGGACAAAAAATCTATTCAAAACTTTATAATAAATGTACTTAAGTAACAACACAGAAAAATTTTCCCCAAATTTTTTTATCCAAAATATAATATTTATCCTAGATGTTATTAAATTATATATAATGAAAATTTTGAGAAAATTTTATTTCGGAAGCTAAATAAAAATATTTACATATAAATTATCAACTATAAATATCTAAAAATGGTAATTTTTCAAGTAAAATCTTAAAAAAGGTTAATTGAGAATATGCATAATTTTATAACTAAAAATCATTAAAAAAAATTTAGTTGAATTCAAAACCAAATATCTTTGTTGTAATTTTACAACAAAACATGTTTCACCTTAAGATCAATATTAAAATTATAATTATTTAAACATTGATTTTTATGCTTTAACTTATTTTTGATCACTCACATCCCAAAAAAGCAAATAGAACATTCATAACCAATTTCAATAGACTTGGTACCTGTAACAAAATAATCATATATATGTGCTAAATTTCATTATCTTTGCATTAAATTTTCATTAAAATAACTTTAAAAAAAGTACAGGTCTTTATGCACATAGTTTACATGGGAAGTGGGAGTGTTTTTAAACCGATTTAATTAGAATTTAGCATAGATGAAGATAACACAAATAAATGTCAATGTATCAATTTTGAGCACAAACTGATTATAATTACAGACAAAATATAATTTTGAAAGTTCTGTGTGTATGGGAGGTGTGAGTGTCCTTGAACATATTTGGCTAAAATTCGGTACATATGTAGATATCCCAAATATATGATAATGTATCAATTTTAGTCCCAATCTGATTATAATATTAGAAAAAATATTATTTTTAAAATTCAGTTCATATTGGAGGTGGTTGAAAATTAAAATTTGTCTTAATTCTGCTACAAGATACTACTGTGCCAAGTTTTATGTTTCCACGATAACTGCTCTATTTTTGCCGATTCATTATATGGGAACAAAGCATTGTTCGACTGTGACTAATCCGACCGATATCAAGGGTTTGTTTAGCCACAAAGTTACCCAGCAAAAACTTTACTGGTAAGCTAGCAGGTAAATTGGAAATAAAAATAAACCATTTATTTTTTGCCTACATAAATTGTTATTTTTGTTCGAGTTATCCTAAAATTCATGTAGCTATTTTTAGACTAGGGGTACTCAAAAATAAAAAATAAAAAAAAAGATTTTGCCGTTTGTGAGATTTGAACTTGAGCACAAATTAACCATTCGTTTATAATGACTAACATCTTACTCAGTACACCATCTCGCACATAATTTTCTAAGTGAAAAAAAAACTTTTTTTAGCATTAAATATCTTTTGAAACACTTTGTTAAAAAAAAAAAACTACAGCATCAGAATGGAGTTAAACCAACAACCTTCTGGTTATTAATCCTGCACTATAGCCAACTGATCCACATGATTGCAATATCACTGTGCTATTATACTATTGAGTACTTATTTATCTAATATAGAGCAAACAAATAATAATGACGCCTCATTGCCAAAAAATTACTTTAATAAGTAGTTGCCATTACCGAGAAGCAAATAGTTTTTGCTAGGTATGTGTATATTATTGAGTAAGCAAGACAGAGTGATCACCTCTCAGAAACTGCAAAAAAATATTGCAATGGAAAGGGAAAGGATATTCAATATAATTTCCATACGATTAAAAAAAGTTCACCTCTTTTATCTTCCACTGTTAAAACATATAGTAAAACATAAAAAATAAAAACAATGTATTGTATTGTTATTTTAATGTCAATATAAAGTGTAATATAAACATACAAAATATACATACGCACATTTTTAATCCAAAAAACAACACAAATACACACACTTATAAATACAAACATTTAAACAAACAGTTAAAGAGAGAAACATTTTTCTCCGCAGTATAACTTTAATATTATATATCAATAGTACTTGTTGTTTTTTTTTTTTTTTTTTTTTTGCTAGTAAACTGGTTGTTGTCTTTTGTCGATGGCTTTGTTTATTTAAGAAATTTTTGTATCATTTGTTTATATCTAAGTGTGTGTATAAGATATTTGTGTTTTATTGCATGAGTACGTATATATAATAATACTAGACAACATTTGTAAATGTCTCTTGTTTCTTTTTTTATCTTTCTTTCTTTTTAAATGTGTTGGTAAATTGTCGTGTTTTATTCTTATGTTTTAAGTTTTCATTGTTTGTATTTTGAAATGTACTTAATCACCCACACATACTTATACAGTGGCCAAAATAAGTATTCGACATACCATTTCATATCTTATAATTTCGTTATAATTTATATACTTATTGGACTATTTCGAATAAAATGACAAATATTTATTTGAATTAGGTGTTTTCTTCTTTTTTGAGTAATATTTGCTCCCAAATGCATAGAACCTTAAGGATCGCTGCCTTTTTATTCAACAGCATACGAATTCAAAAAAAGTATTCGTCTTATTGCTTATTTGTCGATTTTCGATAACAATATATATATATATATATATATATATATACATTATATTATATTTATAATAACTAGGATAACTATTAAATGTGTTTTAATTAATTTTACATAATTTTATTGTGATTTTGTGTAAACAAATAAAAACACAACGAAAATTCACTGGAAAATAAATCAGAATCACCAGACTATTAAGGTTTACAAAAGCTGGTTGAATGTAAAATTTTACGTAAAGTGAAACAAAATTACAAACTAAATGCATCGAACATAGTTAAAGATAATGAAAAATCCTTAGGAAAACGTGTTGCATTCAAGAAATTTTCAGGTCTGGTATAAAAAAGTCTCACTTCTTAAAAAGGATATAAAATTGAGATTAGAATTTGTAAAAGGATATGGAAAGAATTCGAAAAAGTTCTGGAAGAATAACATTTTTTCAATTGGGATCAAACAAAGTCATTGTATATGCAATATGAATGTCCTAGTCTATCGAAAGTCATATACCGAGCTAGAATAAAGAAATTAGGTAGCTACTGTAAAGAACGGTGGCTGAAGTGTTACAGTCGTTGGGTATGTAACAGGGTCTGGAATAGTGGAATAGGTATTTTGGTGTTTATAGATGGAATTATGGATCATCGGTATTATATAGAAATTTTAAAATAAAATTTATATGAAAGTTATGAGAATTTCCGACAGATTTATGTTAACCAGGATAATAACCCAAAGCATTCTGCCACTTAGCTTTCTCTATAAATGCACGAAAATAATAAAAACAAGATAGAGTGCTATATTCGGCTCCGAACACATTATATTGGATGTAATTACAAATTTTTTTTTTATTTTCTTATTTTTTTTTTTTTTTTTGTGTATTAATCACATCTAAACGGCTGAACCGATGTTCACAAAATTTGACACACAGTTATTACCAGTACCAGAGGTAGTTAAAGGCTTTATTAGGTCTCGATTGGATATCACACCCGCATTTAACACCTACTTTGAAAAATTTATTTTTTTCAATTTTACACATTAACAATGAAGCTCTTTATATAAAATTTGACGCACAGATAAAACTTGTATTGTAGAATGTTATAGATTATGTTGGATCTTGATCGGATTCCTCACCAATATTTACGCCCTGTTTTTTAAAACTCTCAAAAGAATGAAGTGTAGTACCCCCCCATACGAATATAAAGGCAATATTAATTATATCATATCTAAGGAACTATTAAAGTGAAAGCTCTCAAATTTCGTGAGAATATTTATCCTGTCATATTGCATTGATAAAATGAAAATAGGACAGATAAGTCCAGGGGGAGAGGTAGCCCTCATACAAAGAAAATATAAATTTTCTCATCTAAAGGACTACTACAGTAAAAGTCTTAAAAAATTTAAAAGTAATTTTCACATCGAATTTCGAATAAAGTGGAAAGGTCCAGGGGGAGTAGTAGCACCCATATAAAAGTTATCACATCAAATAGGGGTGCAAAGCTCACCGGTAAAATCTAGTAAATAACAAATTTGATACTTTGGAATTTTACAAAAGTTTGCACATATTTAAGAAAGATATAATCACTTCGGTGCAGAACAAATATTTTATAAATGTAAAAAAAGTAAAAGTAAAAGTAAAAAAAAGTATTGACCGATTTGACTGACTTAAAAAGTTGAAATACTTGTCATAGATTTATGCGAGAAGGAGGCCCATAACTTTTATAGTTTAATACCTAATATTTCATAATTAATTTTTTAAACGCAAAAATTCTTAAAAAACTTTTTCCGATTTTTCTGTGAAAAAACGAAGTCTCTAACTAATACAGGTGCTTCTAATAGTTGAAAAAACCAAAAAATTTTCCGATTTTGAAAAACTAAGTCTCTAGCTTATATAGAGGCTTAAAAAATCGAAAACCGGTTTAAGAAATCGAACAGGCAGACATCGTCCTATCGACATCATTTCTTATATGGATCCAGAAAACATAAACATTTTCGCAGAGCAAAAATATAGTTGCAGCGACCAAAACCTAATAGCAATATATTATAATTGGAACATATTATCACAGCGAAAAATATAAATGATTATAGTTAATAATTATTATGATTCCATTTTTTAATATTGTGTGCGATTTTATGGTTTATTTTTTCATGTTATGATTCTAGTTTTACTATATGTATGTATGTATGTATGGAACAACTTACTACATCATTATCATATTCTATCAGATTATAATTTGATGTAATTATGTTATTAGTCTATCTTATTATATAATTATACCACATTGTCATATTATGATTCCATTTTATAATATTATTATTCAATGTTATCATATAGTTATCCAATCTTATATTATTTCCTTTTGTCATATTATTATTCCATCTTATCATATATTAATTCGACATAAAATAAAACGTATTAATTATTTTTTTTTTAAATTTTGTATAAATTTATAAATAGAAAAATGTGTCCATTAGCAAAAAAAAATATTTAAATATTATTTTGTTGATTAATTATAAAGAATTTGTACCACCATATGTGGTTCAAATGCAAAATATGTTTTTTAACTAAACCCTTCAATGGTAGTTAGTCAATATCTTATATTGCTTGGATCACACTATTACAACCAAACCTTGCCTATTTATATTTATTCATATATATACTAAATGAGAATTACAATGAAGTTGAAAAATAAACATTAAAAACAAAATATATTTAAAAACAAACAAGTTATGAATATTTCCACTAAGTTTGTGAAAAGGATAAGTATTATATTTATTAGAAACATTTTATTATCATGGGAATAATAATAATAATGGTTTAAAAATATAATATGGTTTAAGAACAAGGATAAAGACTGAAAATGTTTAATGTTTGTAAAAGTAATGATAGTTTTCATAATAATAAAATTTTGTTTCTGGTAGAAATATTTAAAAACATATAATTTTTGCACTCAACCATATTAAAATTTTTATTGAGTGTAACCATTAAATGAGAAAATTTAAACAAAAATATTGTTATCATGAGCACCAAATTATTAAAATTCAAGAAAATTTATAATGAGAACATAATATTGTTTTAGTGATAATGCTGTAATCATTTTTCGCTGCATGATTGTAAGTGTAATGAAATGAAATTGATCTTGAATATAATAAAGGTTATAAGGTGAAAATAAAAAGCTAAGTGTTATTAAAAAATTGAAATTTTGTGATTTTTCTAAGCATAAAGTACGATGTCGAAAACTTTTAAAATGTATGTAGAATTGAAATCTTTATTTCTTAATAAACTTTAAACCATTTTTTTATTATTAAAATTTTCTGAGAAAATTGTATTATTAAAAAAATTAAATTAACATCACTTATGTCGAATAGTTTTTTTGGCCACTGCACATATATAAATTCATATGATTTGATATGTATACGCAAGCGCACAGTGTTTTCAAAATGCTTTTTTGAAAATAAATATGAAACTTGTCCTCCGTTACAGACATCTCTATAAAATTTTACATGAAAATAGCTGAGGTGTTTTTTGAATTGATTTTGAGGAGTATAAATCCCCAGCAAGTCAGAGTGGATGGATGGATGGACCTCCAAATTTGGTCAACACGGGTATTTAATATTTTAGTTAGAGAATTATTTCCGCAAAAAAAGCGTTTTGAAATCAGTGATATATGTTAGAAATTTTATTAATTTGTCATAGTGTAACAAAATTATTCATAAAAGTATATAATTGAATTAAAGCTCAAAGGAACTTTTTGCTAAATATTATAATTTTTTATTTATGAATTACTTTCATAATTTTCTTTTTTTATTTCATAATCTGTACATTTTTTATATATCACAATATATTTTTTATGATTTTATTCAGATTATTTGTCTACTTTTGTAACAAACAAAAACAGGTACACAAAGGTGAAAAAATATATACTTTTCTACAATTTCTAGAAAAAGAAGCTGAAACACAAAAAAAAAAGAAACACATTTCAAACGTAAGTCTATGAATAGTATAAATATAACCTTGAAATTTTAATAAGACAGATTTTTCATGTTTGTTGTTTTTATTTTATTCTCAAGAAGGGGAAAGAAAAAACAATAGCAGCTACATATACATGTCACATTTGTGTATGATTAATATTTATTTAATTTCTATAGCACAAGTGACTAACTGACTGCCCCCTCTCACTGTGGGCCATGATCCCTGTATTTTGGTCATAATTAGAGTACTTGGTTTTCGTAAAAAGCAAATACGAAATTTTAAATAATCACATTTGATAGATTTGTAGTTCCTGAACGGGAATATGTTTTTAATTTTCAGAAATCGGAAAGGCGGAAGCAATATGGCGGATCAAAGTAGGCCACTATCTCTGAATTTTGTACATGGTGTACATAAAAACTATGTGCCAAATATAAGGTTTTTGGCGCTAATCAGGATTCTGCAATAAAAAAATAAAAAATTCAAAATGGCGGATTCAATATGGCGGTCAACAAGTTTATTTTTTAACATGACAAAATTTTAAATAAATAATTTAAATTTAAATTTGATAGATTTGTGGTCACTGAATACGAATTTGTTTCTTGATTTTCCAAATTCGGTAGCAATACGACGGATTATAAGTAGCTTAAAGGGAATTTTTCGGCTTATAAGAAAATATCGTATATAAATGTAGCAAAAAAAATATATATGTATACATCGTTTATATATTTGGCATATGAATAGTTTTATACCATTTAAGGGTATTTTTATTTTCAGATTAACGCCATATTGGATTCATTGTTTTATTTAAAAAATAGCAATCGACATTTTATAGATTGATATACATATTTTTATAAAAATATACCAAGTTGTTGCTGCCATAATGGACTCGCCATTTTTATATTCTTTTTTATCTGAAGTCATCAAAAATTAACATAAAAATCAATTTTTCACCCCTCTAACTGAATTGAACTTTTTGCCTAAAAAAATCGAAATTGTGGCCCAGAGTACCTCTGTGTGATAGAATAATATTTAATTATGTATGTAGGAATTGTTGTATTTATTTAAGTATCTATTTCAAGGAGAAGATATATATTTGTTGAATAAATTATGTTAGAAAAAAAATAATGGGGGAGAAAATACGCGTATGACCCACCTTAGTAAATTTTTATAAAAAATAATAAAGATTTTATTTAATTTTCAAACAAAAACATTAAATTCGTATTTTTTTAGTATTTTGTCTTAATTAAAATTAATATAAATTAAAATATTTATTTTATTTTATGTATACCAATACGTATTATTAACATTAATTTATTTATTGAGGCTTAAGTACCGCAGAGCGTATAAGTGATAATTATTTATAACATTTAACCATATAAAGTATACGTATACGAACTGTCTCTCTCTCTCTCTAATACTTATAAACTTATATAAATTATGTATACGTTTTATATATTATTATGCGAAGATACCCGCCTGACCCGAGTTTCGAAATTACGAAAAATTTTCGAAACAAATATGTACAATAAAATGTGGAGAATTACATTAAATATGAATGTTCGTAGCATCGGAATTTTATCATTCCTGAGTCATAATTCATAGCGATTGATTGTAAAATATTGCGCAATTTTTAATAAAAAAATAATAATATAATATAATTTAAAAAAAAATGGTGAGTAATGCCGCTAATTCTCTAAATAAATGAGTAAAATAAGATATTTATCTGAATATCTAATATATCCTTGCACATTAATTCAGATCATTTTGCGTTAAAAGATGTAGATTTGAGCTACAAAAAATAATAATAATAATAATAATAATAATAATAATAATAATAATATTGAGAAAAAAAATATTCATGACTCCTCTGGTTGAAATTGAAATTTGGACAAAAAGTTTTAATTTAAGTATTAATTTTATTGTTCATTATGTGAATTATTATTTTTAATATACAATTTATGACCACGTATATTTTTTTTTAATAAAGATTTGATATATTGTATTAAGTTTGAAATAAAATATTACTTTACAAATTAAATCAACTTTTATTGTTAAATTGGGAACAAAATGGAACTGGAACAAATTAGAATCTTCTTCGAACTATTGCCAATGGTAATAATCACAAATCGTTATTAATATTAGTATCGAATAATTTTAATAATTTTTTGATATCGAAAACAAATCACTAACGAGTGTATTTACGTTTCGCTATTGATATCGCTAAAATTTTAATATTAATACTATATACTATAACGAGCTCATATTCAGATCGCCAATGGTATTCGTTGACGAATGTTGTGTCAGAGAAATGTTAGGGAAATGTTCGAACGGGATATCGTTTTCAAAGTCTATGGTCAGCTGGGTATTAATACGCCTTTGAGTTTCATTTGTGTCACAAATGTTTCTCAAAATTTTTAAATTATGTACATATAATACAACTAGAACGATAACATTTTCTTTATTTCTACAATATAAACCTGAGACCAAAATATATATATTATGCATCATTATAGGTATGAAAGTCGAAATAACGATGTCCTTCTGTTTATCAATTCATCCGTTTGTTTGTCTGTTGATATGGCAATTTTTGAAGGTTTCTCATAACATTATGATATACGTATAGCATATCAAAATATAAACAGTGCTCCCAAGAATTTTTGTGTTAAAAATTATATAAATTGATCCACAAATGGTAAAGGTATGAAAACAAAAATAAAAGGGTATATAAGATTCAGTACAACTGAATATAACATTATAACTTATTTTCTCTACATTTTATTATATTTTAGAACATTATATATTCTGTATATTATTTTCTTATTATAACTATCACTATTAAATATTCCTATGTATATCATAAATATTTATATTACAAAATTGCAGAAACAAAAAAAAACAAATTTTTTGAATAAAAGAAATAAAAATCAATATAACGAAAAAAAAATATAAAAAACACATTATTGACAAAGTTTATAAATTTGTAGTTTGTACTCGATGCCAAAAGAACAAAAAACAACGAAAAAAAATATACATATAAAAGACCTGAATGTGGAAAATGTGGTTAAAAGCACTTGAATATAAACAAATATACAAGACACTACTATTTCAAGATATTAATATGACAGTTGTAGTAATGTTTGGCCCGTTTTATTACGTTTTTTTTTTTTTTTTTTTTAATTTTCCTTATTCTTTTTACTACGTTTTACTATCGACAGTATAGAAAAAGGAGAAAAATAAACAAGTGAGAATGCTATATTTGGCTATGCCGAATCTTATATACCCTTTATCTTATATACAGTATTTTCATCACTTTTTTATTAAGAAATAATTCTTCAGGAAAATAGTGATTTAGTAATTTATTAATTATTTTTTGACGTCCACAATACATGAAATTGATAGATGAGTGGTTATTCCACTTTTCGGATGAAAATAAATTCAATTTGGACGATTTCGTTTCATATACTTGCTATTAGCATGATTTGAGGTCGAAACAAATTCATACATCAAAACGCAATTTCGGTGAAGGTATTGTTATGGATTGGACAGCCTTTTTTGCTGCAGCAAAATCAAAAATATGTTTTGTTCCAACTAAAATGAATAGTGCAGTTTATAATGCTCTTCTCTCATTTATGTTCTTCTCTCATTTATGGATGAAAAATATGGATGAAGATTGCATATTGCAACATGATAACGCTGCAATCCATGTCTCGAACCAATCTAAATCGTGATTTAATGAGCATAGTGTTCCACTATTAGACTGACCGGCTTGTAGACCGGGTTTAAATTCAATGGAGAATCTGTGTGGGTACATGGCCCGTAAAGTTTACACAAGAAATGCACAGAATGAAACCATAATGACAATAACGAAGTTAAAACTAAAAATTAAGCAAGTCTAGGAAAAAATTAACGGTAAGTTTCTTCAAAAATTAGTCGAATCAATGCCAGACTGAATTTTTGAAGTTATCCAAAACAAAAGTCCATCAATACATTATTAATAATGCTAAATTGGTTCATTAGTTTAAGTGCGTATATAGGAAAGTGCCATAAAAAATGGCATTAAACTACTAAATTAATAATGAAAAAAATTTTATGTATATTTTAAGTTTTTTGTTATTAACTACTTAAGTGAAGTCAATAGATAATTTAAAAAAATTAATTTGTAGCACCTTAATTATTTTTTAGCTTCATTTTTGGTAAGTTGATTAAAAAAAATTGAAGTGCGTTTATAGCAATATGCACCAGTGTATATATATTATATGCTATATAAACTGTAAAATCCTCTCATTTTATTGTAATAAATTTGAAATTCAATTTTAGCAAAGCAAAAAAATGTGAAACGTGAATAAAACTTTGTATTTAGCAGATTTTAACATATTATTTTTGGGAATTTAACAGATGACATCGAGAATTTTCTGGCAACACTGTTAACACTTATACATATAATAGGTTGTGAAATGATCAGTTATTTGTATAAATCTTCAATTACCTCAAATTTATATTAAACCAACGATTTAACGAAGCGATTTGGAAGTCGTTTCTCTGATAATATCGAAAAAACTAAGTATAATCTTCTAACTATAGCAAATAAAGCGTACTGTGTTGGCACTTTCTTTTACTTTCATAGAATTTTCAATGATATATAATTGTAGTTTTCCCATCCGGCACGACAAATAAGGAAATACATAGATATATTATTTTATGAAATTTTCATAAAAACAGTGAGTTATTTATTTGCAAGTTATTTATTTTTTTTTTTTCTGCAATAATCGTACATATAAACGTAATATACAATAAATTATAAAGTAACATAAATATGTATACCCAATAAACCAAATCCAAACGATATCATATAGGTGATATAAATTATCATTAGTGATCAGTGTTGCCAGGAGGTGAGAAAAAAAGAGGCTAAATTGGATTTTAAAAAAGATTAGAAAAATGCTAATGCCCTAAAAAAATAAAGACAGAAAAAACTATTTTTTTTATTATTATTAATCTTTGATATTTTTTTAAAGATATTATAACAAAAAAATCATCCACAAAATTACCCTACAAATTTGGCTTATACTTCATATGTAAAATGTCCTAAAATTTTGGAGGGATTCATCATTTTTCAATTGTAATTCATTTTTGATTAATAACTTTCAAATATTTTGGTAATTTTTCGCTTTTTTAAGAATTTTTTCAATTATATTTATTTTTATATTATTTTAGTTTCTATAGTTAATGGTGTATTAAAAAAAAAGAATTATAATAAATAATTAATTGAGTAAATCCATGTAATGAATAAAGTTATTTTTAATTTAAAGGCTGAAACGCCGCAAGCTAAACTTTTGTAAAATATAAATAATCTCGAGTTCTTTTTGTGAATTAATACACAACAATTCTTAAATGCGTGATTCTGTAAAAGAAAATTAATAAAAGCAAATGAGAAATGTTCTCTTTCTTTGTTGAAGTGCTAAAATTTTAACATCCTTAAGGCAGAAAGCTAGATACGATAACTATTACAGACTAAAGTGTATCTTTCCTTATGATATCGTTTTTTCGTGAAATTATGATATCATTTTCGGTATCGTAATTTCCAAAGATAAAGATAGTAAAATCCTCATGAACAAAATTTTGTTTTGAATACTAATCAATACCAAAAAGTTGCAATTATGAAACATGTTATAGGAAATTATAATGAAATATAGTCTGCTGAATTAAGAAAAAACAAAATAAATAAATACAGTGATGGACTTAAGTATATTCACAACAGCCATGTAGCATATAAAGATTTCATTAAAATCCGAAGGAATATTTTTTATATTTATTTTACTATTAACCCATTACAGGCTGCTGTACATTTTAAGACAGTAGTAGTTTTATTCGTGTAGAAAGATGAGTTAGTCCGTTAGCAGATAAAAAGTACAGAAAGTTCCAAAATACAATGTACAAAAGTATAGGCACACTTTCTTAGGCATCTATCTCTTTATTTTAAATTTAATAATCTGGCAACAATTTTACATTTGACACATGCTGTTATATTCCGTTATAAATCTTTTATTCATTTAAGTAACTGAAAAGTGGCAAGAAGTTTAAAAATTATTAATTGTGTTTGTTATCTTTTTAAAATATGTCCTAAAAAATATGAAACGACTGAACCTCAGCGCAAACTAATCTAATATTTGCATAACCAAGTCAAATCGTATGCTGAGATCGGGGAAGAATGTACATGAGTCGCAGCCGTTTTACCATATGGACCATTGTAAATCGGTTCAAAGGCGAAACAAACTTTGAAAATGCAAGTCGCTGTGGTCGTCCTAGCAAATTAACTGAGAGATAACGTGCTCAAATCGTACGAAAAGTAAGAGGTGATCCAAAAATAACATCTTCTCAGGTTGCAGCAGAGATATACCTATAATTAATTTATAAAATAAATATCTCGTGTTTACTTATATAAATAAAACAACAATTTCTTCTATAATTACGTTTATGCCTATAATTAAGTCCATCACTGTATAGAACTTGAAAAAAACTTCATACATGACATACATACATATCTTTATGCAAATATTATCCATTATAATATTTGCAAACTTAGTTATTCCTAAAGCACATATTTTTACAATTACGTACCTAAAAATATTGGTTGGACCATTTAAAACCTGTTAGATAAAAATTTATTTCAATTTATTCTCAGCATGTGTTTGTTTGTTGAATTTTTCTTTTTTTTTTTAATTTTAATATTTTTATTTTGAAGTTTTTTCCAAATGTTTATATTTTTTATTTCATGATTTCGATATCATAAAAATATCGCTTTCAGCAATCAGTAAGATATTATATTCGGCACCCAAAATGATATCGTTTTCACTATCATATTGTTCTATGGTTTACTGGGTCTATAATTTTTCTCTATTGTGCTAAAGAAAAGTGGAAAAATTTTCAAAACGGGTTTATATTTATGAAATTTATCCCAGCAACAATATTTGTATTTTTATTATTTCTACATGTTAGTAGACAAACTTTTAATACGAACATCTACATATTCTTTACTATCGAAGTGTATATCTTGAAACACATCGAACCAGGGCTGCCAAACGATTTTTAATTGTTCTTGACGACAGAATTTTGCGTTTGACGACATGGCGAATTTTAGGTGGCGATTTTTTTGGCTAATCTTAAAAATGTATAAAAATAAATACTATACTACATTCACATACAAGTGTTTTTTAGGAGGTTTTTTAAAAACACATTGTATTTAAACACCACTGCTCACATATCACTTTTTGGGATTTTTCAACTGAAATGTTTTGCAATTTTTCACAAATATTAAAATAAAATACAAATTATGCACACGGACGCCTATTGTTGCCCAAAACTATACATTTAAAACATAAATTTTACTTAAAATTTTATAAATTTTATTTTTTGACTATCAAAAATTTCCTCCCTGTTTGGAAATTATATTTTTTTTTTTTTTTTTTTTTTTTTTTTGTTAAATAAATAAATATTTCGAATTAAGAAGTTTTTTTACGCATGCAAATTATAAAAAAAAACACGTACACAGAAAAAAATTTATGCATAAATATAAGAATTTACTTTAATTGATTTTAATTCATAATATTTAAGAATAATGTTTTAAATATTAACACTTTTTTACATTTTTTTGAAATGAATCAAAAGTCAAGAAGACTTAAAATAAATTATTTAAATTTTCATTTATATTTTCAATTTGTAAAAAAATGATTGAAATTTTCCTTGGAAAATTTTAAGTTTTTAACGATTTTTAGCTACATTATAGGAACAGAAGAGAAGCGCTTCTTTTCAAAATGATGTGCTGCAGAATGTGAGCGAAATTATGCAAATTTCTAAACATCATTTTTTTTACAGCTTTTCCTTAGAATTTTGCTATTTTAAGGCGTTTGTTGTTATTATTCTCATAATAACTATTAACTATTTTTATTTACCATTCGCAATCAAATCTAATAAAACTAAATCAAATATTTAACAAATTTTTTGCAAAATTACTAAAATTTTCATTATGTATATTTTAATAATATCTATGAACAAAATTTTATTTTTTATGAAAAAAGTTTGGGAAGAAAAAGTCATGTTCAATTCATAATATTTATCAAAAAAAATTTCAAATATATGATTTTTTTCTGTGTATACATAAACGCAGTATTACATATAAAAACCATCCGTCGAGATTTTTTCTTAAATACTAATATCAAAACCTAAATTTTTTAACACTTTTGGAATTGAATTAAATCATTTATTAAGATTTAACCAAATGAACACAAATTTTGTTTGTGCAGAATATTATCCTATACCAAAGCAGAAACATTTTTTATGTTCTTTCAAGCTCAAAAGTGCATTTGTTTAAATTAATATAAAATAGAAACAAAATACAATAATTCTTAAGAGATAACAGCCGAAGCACACTTGAAAACCTTAATTTACAAAAATGCAGTTTAATATATAAAATAGTGTTTAGTTGCAAAGTTTGAGCTCTTATCTTTTAATATATTTGAGGTGTCGAAAAATGAATTGCGGATTTAAAAAAGGTCATATGAGTTTATATATTATCAATATCTAATAAAATTGTGACAAAAATGTTCTATGCGGCATATAAGTAATCATATGATGATTTGTTGAGGAAATTGATTACGTTTTCTTTTTATTATTATTATTTACCTGTCTAATAAAAATAGGGGCCTTAATTCAACTTAGTTTGAGAAATTCTACCCACAAAAATATGTAATAAATTTCAATACATTTTTGAAAATTGTCGACTTAAAATGAAGCTATATGTCAAAAAAGGTGTATTGGGTGATTCCATACCAAACAGGCAGGAACAGCCTCTTTCGGATGTGGCAACTCCGATTTCAAATTTTGGCTATTGGAAGTGTTTTCTAAATTATAAACTTTTCTGGTCCAAAAATATGATGTTTTAAAAAATGAAAAAAGCTAAAAACTTCTTAAAGGTGTACTTGTTTAATAGCTAATAACTTCTAAATTATATATGATAGATCTTTGCTTTAGTTTTTTTTTTCTTTTTTTTCAAATTTTATTATAAAATAAACAATATTAAAATTTCACCTCAGCGCCAGATTGGTATTATAGAGGCTTGTTGGCAAATTTTTAACAAAAGTATTAAAAAATATTTATAATAAATAATAACTTACAATTTTAACGTGTATATCAAACATACCAATAAACATTATATCAGAAGCTCATCAACATGTTGTGATAAAAAAAATTTTAAATAAGATTTTAACTGCGATAGGCTTGAGGCTTGTTTAATATTATGTAGCAAGTTATTATATTCTCTACAACCAGAGTGTTCAACTCGTTGCTTAGTTGTTTCAGATTGGCAAAAAATTATTCTTAAATTGTCACGATTTCTTGTGTTGAAGGTATCCTGATTCCGTGTGAGTTGGATGGTATGATGCCCAATACAATTAAGACATTTAAACACGTACAGTAATAACTGAAACTTATAGAGCCCGTAAATTGGCAAAACAGTGGGAAAAACGTCCCTGAATAAAATAAAACTCTGTAGTTTTTTTGAATCCATATATTAATGCAAGGTAATTACAATGACTTTGAACCAAAGCTTGATACATTAAAAATTTGTTTTTTTTTTATCAAACTTGTTTCTAAACTTATATTTTAAGCCTAAGGCAGGAGAAAGTTTTATACCCAAATATTCAACAGATGAAACCTCCCGAACTTCATTTCCATCAACAAAAATACTAAAATCATTACTAAAATCAAAGTGTGGTTTAAACCTTATAAACCTTATAAGTTTCATCTTTGCAGGATTTAAAAAAAGCTTATTGATATGAAGATATTTTTATTTATTTTTGGCCATAATCGGTTACAAATTTCTACTAACGAAACTAATGAAGCATCTCTTTCCATATACGGCTTTAATACAGTTTCATGTTTATAATGATAAAATATACTAATATCATCATTAAATATAAAAATTTTCCCTGTCAAGTTTAAATTTTTTAAATCATTGTTGTATATTGAAAACAACAAAAGGTCTAGGACACTTCCCTGAGGAACTCCATCTACGACATTTCCATAACTTAAACAAATTATCTTCTATTTGTTAAGCAGCTCTCTAGAAGCAAATATTCATTTCCATGAATACCATAGTATTTAAGCTTCTGCAGCAATATTTCATGATCTATAAGATCAAACGCCTTCGATAGATCATAAAATATTCCAGCAACAGCACTATGACCTTCATCTAATACTTTACAAATATAATTTTGCACATTTACAATAGCCTCCTCAGTGCCACAACCCTTTCGAAAGCCAAATTGAAACTCATTTAATAAATTGTTTTCCATAAAATAAGTGGAAATTTGTTTGTGCAATATACGTTCAAAGATTTGAACAATAATAGGAAGTATCGAAATAGGACGATATTGTTCCACTGTTGTTGCTTTACAATCCTTGGGAATAGGGATTACTTTATGAATTTTCAAAATGTTAGGGTATACTGAAGAGTCTGCAATGGTATTAAAAATATGCACAATATTTGGAGAAATACAATTCGAACAGTGTAAAAATACTTTGGGATAAATATTGTCGTGACCACAACTTTTTTCAGGTAAAAGGCTTGAAATTATATACTTAACTTCCTCATTGGAGGTATAGTTAAGACAAAATCGATTATGAACCGGTCTTAAAGTTCTCCACCCGTTACAGAAATCGGAAAGTGATTGAACTATTTTCTGCTTTATTATGTTTACTGATTGTAGGAAATGAAAATTAAATGTTTCAGCTTTACGAACATTGTTTTCTATAATTTTTCCATTTGTATCAGCAATAGAAATTTTCCTTTGTTCCACCCTCCCAAGAGTTTCATTCATAAATTTCCATGTTTTTTTTTTTTTTTTTTTTTTTTTTTTTTGTCATTGTTTAAGCTTTCTAGGTTACTGACGTAGAAGTTATCCATCTTTAAAGCTGCCTTTATAACTTTACTAATTCTTTTCAACTTTGTTTCAAGTATATACGATTTCTTCTACTTTGTCTTAATAGACTGTTTTTAATAAAAATTAATTTTTGCAAATTACCATTTATCCAAGGAGCTATTTTGTCTTTATTATTCATCGTTCTACATGTTTCCACAGTGGAACAGTATTTTAAAAAATATTTAAAAAATATATAATGTTGATATATAACTCTTATCCTTACATTTTCAAAATTTCAAGGTGTATACCTTATTAGCTTAGAAATTATGATTGATGTCCATTTTGACATGGAATCACTCTATTTTAAGTTATAATTTTATTTTCATAAAATTATTATTGGCTTCTGCAATTATCATCAGCTTTATTGAAACTGAATTTATTTATAATATATATTAATTCAATTTTTTCTTCGAATAACCAAATAAATTTGAAATTTGGCGATTTTTGGCGATTTCTGATTAACGATTTGGCGACAGAGGGTTAAAAAAATCTGACAACTCTGTTGACCACGATTATACAACAAACTCAACATAGTTGTGTTTATCAATGTTGCTAGGAGACGTGAAAAAGAGTCTAAATTCAACTTTAAAAAAGGTCAAAAAAGGCTAAATGTCGCTAAAAATAAGACCAGAATTTTGAATTTGTTAGAGTTTGATAAGTTTAAATTTTGTATAAAAAAATTTTTTTATTAAAGACTAATAAATTTAGACTTTAAATAATAAATATATAAATAAAACAGCTGTCAGTAAATAACCCAATTTAAATATCAGCCAAAAAAAGTCCCATACCAATTTTCGATATCTTTCATATGAAAAAACTTCCTAGTGTTTTAAATTTTTAAACTATAATTCCTTCTTGATTAATCAAAGTAAATTAAAAAGTAATTTAGATAATCGATTTATTAATTCCATCAAATAAGTTATTAGTATTTTATTATATTAGTTGTTCTTGATTGGTATAAAGAAGGGCCGCAAGCGAAAACTTTTGCTAAATATAAATAGTATAGACTTTTTACGTAAAATTAGACAAGATTACTTAAATGAATGATTCTGTAAAAATAAAATTAATAATAGATAATAAGAAATTAAGAATCAAAAAAGACTAGGAAAAAGGCTAGAAGCTAAAACGAAAATTTTAAGGCTAAAAAGCAAAATAAAAAAGCTAGATTAAGCCTTAAAAAGACTAAACTGGCAACACTGGTGTTTATCAACATTCATATTGAAGTGAACACATGTTATTGCTTATGTTCCGACAACGACTTCTACTGGAACGATTTAGTTTTGGCTAAATTTTATTTAAATCCATTAATTTTTTTATTAAAATATTGTCAGCTTTATTTAAGTTTTAGATATTGTTTCTGGTATGATTCTATAACTTTTTTTTCTGTTGAAACAATTTAGCTAGTTTCCAATCCCAAACTGCTCCTGGGAACAGCAAATAACCTAGGTAATTTTCATTCCAATAGGTCAAGCAATTTGGACATGAGCGTCCGTTCAACAGACGGACGAGCATAGTTAAATCGACTCAGAATTTAATATAGACCAAAAATGTCTATATTATATGGGGTCTTAAAATGATTTCTCTTGGTGTTTTACACGGAACGACAAACTTAGTATACCCTCTTCCACTACTAGTGCTGGTAGAGAGTATAACAAAAACAAAAGTATAATAAAATAATATTATGCCCTGAAACTGTTTAAATTGTGTATATATATATATATATATATATGTAAATAAGGATGTGCGCAAGTATGTGTGTTTAATGTATTGAAAAAAAGAAATGTGTCAGAAAAAAATAATGCATAAATCTGTTAATGATCGAATGCTTGGAAAATTAAAATTGCTTTTGATTTACTATGAAAATTTAAATCTTTAAATTGTGATTATTTAATAGTTTTATATGTAATTTTCTGAGTGTGTGGTTAAACTTTTTAATACTATTCAAAATAAATAAAATAAAATTTAAGGAAAATTATTCATTCGTTATAATTAACATTAAATATATAATCTTTAATGATAATTAGAACTCCAGAGTAATTTTCCTTAAATTTAACTTAATTTAACTTAATTTAATTTAAATTAACTTTATTGTTTCTTTAATTTATTAAAATAAATACAATAACAATTCCAAAAATATTTATAGACGTAACACCAGTGTTGACAGGAGGTGAAAAAAAGGCTAAATTGATATTTTAAAAAGGCAAAAAAATAAGGCTAGAAAAAGTTAACTTTTTGAATTTAAAAAAAAAATTGCTCGTTCTTATTAGTTTTTAATTTTTTTTTTAAGATACTTTATTAAATTTATAAATTAAACGTACATAGAGCGGCTTCCAGCAAAATGACCAAATGAAAAATGTACTAAAAAGTTCTCATACAAATTTGGGTTATATTTTATATAAAAAACCTATGCTTTCTTAATAGTTCAGCTTTAATTACTTTCAGATTAGTCATTTCCAAATTTTT